>CM057816.1:97229802-97829802 GCA_030067965.1 Latrodectus elegans | reverse complement strand
ATTCATGTAGTTATAAATTGAAACTACAATATTACTGCCTTTATTTCCTACTTTATCACTACCATTTATTTGTATTTTTAATTTTTAAAGGTAAATGAAATAATTTTTAAATGTAATGGCTTAAATATCTCACAGAAATCAAGTTATTTTCCACCATAATGTTGTCTGTCTTAGATAATATGACGTTTCATTTCAATTTTCCCCATTATTTGATAAAAAAATATTTTGCGATTCTTCTCAATTGTCTCGCATTTATTAAAGTTGACTTGTATTTCCCACGTTGATGATGCAATTTAGTCATCTAACTGCTATGCAGGAAAGCCATTGTTCAAATTTAAATATATATTCATTTCTTTCTTTCAAGATTGCGTTTTTACATCATTAACTACAGAGTTGTGTTATAATAACTGTTCATAATTATCATTTCAACGTATCATTTTAGGAAATAATGTCTAATAATGAGACTTTTATGATAAAAGTCTCACACACAAGAATGAATTCAATTCATCGCCAAAGAACGCATTCTCCTAAGAATTTGAGTTTACGATCTGGCATCAGAAGTTATGAGAGTGATGGAAAGGGATATTATTTTTATTAAGAAGACGTTTGAGAGCATTTTTTAGCAATGCATGTTATTATCATACCAATGTACTTCAATGAGATCAATACGCAGTTTTAGATTATATTTTTATATTCCATCGTTTATTTTTAAAGAAGTAAAAAGGAACGTAATTGGGATATTTAAGGAAAATTCACGTAAATTAAGATTATACTTTTTGTTTCGATGATGTGATCTTCCGGGCGTACAGTCAATGATGAATTTTCTTACCTCTAGAAGATTTATTTAATTTTCTATCCCTACACGAAGGTATAAAAATTTGGTAATTAACTTTTAAATAAAAATTCCTGTAGAATTATAAAAAGTTTTGTTATCGAAACATATGATTCTTTCGTTGCTTGTAGTAAGGCAAAATATTTATTTTTGGATGTGGGACCATGGGAAATATTTCAGCTTAATATTGTTATTTGCTTAAATATTGTAAAAGTTTTGTTTTAAAAAAATATTATTAGCATTTCAATTCACACAATGAGAGTTAATTTGTTTTACTTCGATAATGTTACCTATAAGCTAAATTTAATTTTAATAACTATGAAATACTTTTTGAAAAGAATAGTTCAAATAAATAAATATTCTCTTAATTTATGATTGACGATTAGTGGTTAAGCACCGAGTCTAATTCTGAGGTCAAAAACGAGTCATTTGATCATAATTCCTATTCATTCAATATACTATGTTTCAGTTTTTCCAGAAATGAGAAAAACTCACAAGCATATCGATAAGAAGAAACTGACTTTTTCTTTTAAATTCCAAAATGAAAAAAAAAACTTTCAGCTGTAAAATTTGATTCTAAAGATTATTTTATTGAGTGAATTCATTACTATAATAGTATAAAAAATATAGGAAAATATGTTTTGTATTTGTAGCTTTAATGCATTATATAACTTACTTTAAAAAGGTTTTGCTGTAAGTTAAATGTCTTTAAAATTTAAATATGAAATCATATGTATTTTAGTTTACTTAGTTGTATTTTAATCAAATGTTTTCTAGTTTAATTAAAACGAATTCAAATTATTGATGTATTTGAAATTAATTAAATGTTATCAGTGTTTTTAGTGCTGCTAAACATTTAACAATAAGAATATTTGTAATAGAGAGCCAAATTATTAATCACATAAATATAAAGATAGAAAAATAAAATTTAAAATTATGATTTACCAAAAATTTCTTATATAAGTGAATTTATGCATTAGGATAAATATTTAAATTCATTATATACATTTTCATATTGTAGTATTATAATATTACATAAATAATAAAAAGATAATAAAAAAATATATAAATTTATTATCTTAAGTTTAACACAACATTTTAGGAAAGATAAATATAAGTTCACTCTTGCATAGGACTGTGTATGTAAAGTAGCATTGCTATAAGAAGCGTAACCATGGATACACGATATTTGAATAAAACGTTACCATAAATATTCAATATTTGCTTTGCTGTTTATTTTTTTATAATTTTACATGATATATGAGGTAGTGATACAAAGGTGTAGTGAAAATAAATATGCTCATTGATATATAAAAGTAAATATAAAAAGTTGCAGTTTTATTAAAAATGTCTATGTGTCATTAATATAAACTTGAAAACATGATATTTGAATAAGTATTTTCTTATTGTCTACACAGTTTACTATGTGATTATTTTATAATATTTGAGATATTAATGCGAGATTTAAACAGAAATAAATACATTCACAGTTTTAATAATTATCAATTTTAAAAGAAAAAAGCACATAAAAAGTAACATTTTTAACATCATAAACTTGGCTAAACATGTGATGTGTTTATACATATTATCTAAATTTTAGTGTTGACTTCTTTGTTAATTCTGCTATTATTCTATAAGATATCTGATATATGCAAGCTTTTGATAAAAAGGAATATGCTAATTATTGAATAAAAATAAGTATATACAATAACATTGTATTAAATAATGCCCTTTACTGTGGGAATATGGGTTTTTATCAAAATTTTATTATAAAAATTTGCTATGGATCAATATTAGATTTCTCTTATTTTATGATAAGAGAAGTTATAAAACAAGATTTAAAAAAATGAATATATTAAAGATTTTTCGGAATTTTAAAGGATGTAATGTTCTAATTACTCAGTAATGTGGAACTTTTTACCCGCATCAGTTTTATAAAATTATTTTTTGTAACGCAACACATGGCACATTGAAAAAATTTAACATTATGTCACTAAGCCTATAATCCTCTATCTATATCAAAAATCTCTCTTTCCAGGAGAGACCTGAAAGTTTTTTACATTGCTTTTGATGTTCTTTATCATCCAGAGACCAACTCAGTTCCTCTAGGCTGCTTTTTTAAAGTCTGTACTAAATATATATATATACATATACATATGTGTGTGTGTGTGTGTCTGTGTGTGTGTGTATATATAGCTTCAGTGCTCACCTAATCTGTGTAACACCAGCAATATTTCAATCTTTACAAATATCCTCACCATTTAATAAGAGTATGTATGTAAAGAAGCCTCTTGTAATTAACAATACCTATGTCATAAAAAAATCAATATGGTTACACATTATTTAATCAGCTATTAAATATATGTATATGTATATATATATATATATATATATATATATATATATATATATATATATATATGATATATATATATAAAAAACAACTCATTAATGGACAATATTGTTAACAAACTACTAAATAACATATAAAAACAACTATTAATGGACATATATATGTATATACATATATATATATATATATATATATATATATATATATATATATATATATATATATATATATATCATAATGTAAATTTATTTATATGTATGGCAAATATATGGCAAAGCATACAGTTTAAAAAATCAAGCTTAAATTATTTATTTTCTTAAGGAATGATTACAATAAAATAAACGGAATAAATCTCATGATACTATGTCAAAGAAAAAGTTTTTAATCATTTAACTTTGTACAAGTAAACTTTTTTGAACTAACTTCCTTAAATTTTAAAAATATTGTCATTTCTCAATATAAGAAATAAGGATTATATGTATTTATAAATATGTGTGTACATAATTCTATGTATTTATAAATTTAATGGCATCATAAGACACACCTGCAATTTTATATGCACAACATTTTGGATTTGATAAATAATTATGTTTTACAGAAATTTTATATAAATAAAAATGCAAGAACTAAAACTTAAAAAGTAATATTTTATTCAAGAAAAGACAGTATCAAATAACTATCAAATATTATGCTTTAAATTGAATTTGGAGAGAAATTTAGATATAAAAAAGCTGTGAATGTTAGAGTTTAAATTAGTATATACGATTCTACAGGCAAGACTAGAATTGCAGAAATTATCAAAATATTTCTGTATTCTTTTTTCAGAAAAGATCATTGATATTTTATCAAGAATACAGTTTTTTTATATACTGTTTTGCCTGCTAATGAATGCTGGATTGCTTGTATTAAACTTTTGACGAAAATTGTACTTTTAAGATTGTACTAAAATTGTATTAAAATTGATTGATTGCTTGTATTAAAATTGTACTTTAAGGAATACCGTCTTTTGTTTGATAATTAATTTATAATTAATTCTAATATCATTAGTAAATTGATAAAACCATACCATTGCCTTTGAGCAATAATATTAATTTGAAATGAAAAGTGAATAGATGGACGAAGTAATCATAAAATATTAACATGATTCCAAAAATTCATAATCGTAATCGAAATCATCATAATCGAATGCACATTATATAGAATATTTCAAAATAGTTGAAATTCTATTCTCACTGAGTACACTTCCTTCAAATTAGATTAGATTGCTACACTGTGTTTCAAACAGCACAAAAGCCTCTAAACACAACGTGTGCTTCATAGTTTTGAACCATTGTCAAATGGACGAAGTTAACACTTGACTCCACACCAACTTGTCTAACATTTACACTGCAATAGGTCCATAAGTTCTCTCTAGAAATAAGAATAAGAATATAGGTGCAATCTAATAAGAATATAAGGTTCATAAGTTCTCTCTATACAACAACCTGTGATTGGATCAAGTATCGAATTTTCCATCCTTCAGTCCATCCTTTTTTCACCAAGTTACCTAAAAGGTATCAAAATTAACAAAAAAGCTCTATAGCCTAGCGTCTGCAAAATTCACATATCTTCCAAGGAATTTTACATTTTTAAAAATTAATGCTTTAGAGCTTGAATTTTATATCTTCCATTTATTATTGAAATTATTAATTTGCACCCTTTTTGAAGTATTTTGGTTCTGCTAATTAATTCTTTTTAATTGAAAATTGTGAAAATATAACTGAAAACAGACATAAAATAAAATTCTATTTTATTACAATAAAACTGCTTTTAAACTAAAGTAAAACTATCTGAATTTGCATTGTTATGTTGTTATAATTTATTTGTAAGTAAATACTTCTTTCTCTAGTTTAAAATTTATAACTTTTTTAATGAGTTTAATACAAGCTCATTTACAAAAGAAAATTTTAAAAATTATCTCAAATCATTGATGATTTAACGATGATCTTTTGCTTAGTTATATGCAAAGATAAGATAACTTTTTGCTTAGTTATCTTATCTTTGCTGAAATCGAAAGCTTTTTATTTATTTAGGTTAAAATTTTTAATTAAATTATCAAAAAATATTCAAATTCATTGACTAAAAAGTTGCCTTTTCTTAAACTATTATTTTCTTCAAAATTTTTATATTATATTTTGAGGATATATAATACTATTAACTCTTATTCTTATCAGATATTATCTTTTTTAATTTTAAAAATTGAAGAAAACATTGATATAATTTAATTTACAATATTGATGCAATTTGTTCATTTTAAAATGATGTTGAACAAATGAATGGCACGTGTAAAGTTATACGCATCATTCTTTATTTTATGCGTCATTCATATTTCTTTGGTAAAATATTTTTCTCGCTGAGACAACAGAAGTAAAGAATGAAAGTTGGGTATAATAAAACGAATAAATTATTACATAATTGTTCAGATTATTCAAAAATACTTTAGTTAATATTAAATCAATTTTCATTGTAATTTTCAAAATCATTAATTAATAATATTTTCTGTTTTTTTCTACTTTATACTAACGTAGTCAGAAAAAAATGCGTTTTAATTAAATTATCAAAAATATATAAATTATTTCAAAATTTCAATAATATTAGGATTTTATACATATAGTTTAATAAACATTACCTTTTTATTTTAAGAGTGTCACTCATCAGTTTTTCAGCAATAGTTACTGCAATTCTTAAATTATGAAATTTTATTTAACTTTTTTTATGAATTTTTTTTAAATTTATTTTATTGAAAATGTAAAAGAAGGTATGAAAGTTTTATGCAATAATATTAGTCATAGATATTATAAAATTTCTGATTGTTGCAATTACTTAAGAAAATTATTTCTTTTAAAATTTGGAATGTCAGCACCAATTTTATCCTAACTTTAAAGCAGTAGTTTTTGGGTTCGAATCTTGGTTCAGGTACGGATATTTCTTTCTCTCTTTATGTTTTTCTGTCTTTATCACTTCACTTTCGGGATAAAAATGGACCCACAGGGTGCCTTACTGTATATGATGTCATCACTTTTGCCATTATAGGGCTGAATAGGTATATCCTAAGAGCAGACTAGCATTATGAAAATATATAAATAAATAAATAAAAATATTTAAAAAATATCAAATAAATTTTTTTCATTTCAAAATTTCTTTTCATTTTTTTATAACTTATAAGTTTTTTTCATAAATTTAATTCTAATATGATGTGTATTAAAAAAATATGATATGTATTAAAAAGATCTGACCCATATAAATGTATAATAATTTTTATTTTCACAAATATAGCTTAGAGATTCTTTAAAAGCATAAATCAATCATATTATAAATAAATAATAATATTTACTTTTGTGTGTTAGATAGCTGAATTTTTGCCAAGTTCAATTCAAAACAGTTATAGGGAATTGGATGAGGTGTTGTCAGCTAATGTAAAACTTTATTAATTTCTCAATTCAAAATTTTGATTATAGTGTTTATAAGTAACTCAAACAACAACACACATTTACTTAATCTCATTGGAAAGATACGTATGCTAAGACATTCACTGTTCAGGAGCTCTGCTTGCTACAAGAACGCAGTCATGCAATTATTTTCCTCTTTTAAAACTGTCATTCATTTGTAACACATTATTTTTAGATTCTCTCACATTTTTTCTTAAACTAAACACAGAGTTGGTACTTCATACCCGTACGCCGCCTATCGGAGATACAATGAAAGACAGCTTAAAGACATCCAGATTTAATTGAGGAAATTTTCTACGTTCCTCTCTCTCCTCATTTAATTATTGATTTATTCATGATGCTATACTTCAGAGCCAAACAAGTTTTTTGAATATACCTGAGTAAACTATAAATATTATGAAAAAAACTTTAATAAACCTAACTTATCTCGATCACAATTTTCACCTAAAATTGGGTATATGTTTTTCCCAGAAAACCAAATATTACTCGCTATGAAATGTGATGCAGTGGAAGAGGGTATTTTTTTCGCATCTTCTTAAAGATAGAATCACCTTCCAATTTGCTTCAATCAATTAATAAATTAGAATATTTTGAAGTATTAAAAATATCATTTTGCGTTTTATATAAATGTAATGTAAGAAATGCACAACACAAATTTATTTTGTGAGCTATTATATTTACACGTTAATGATCTTAGCTATAATACGAGTAAACAACTAAAGTTTCTCCAAAGCAAATTTCCAAAATTTGCTAAAATTTAAATATAGCTTTTACCATGAATAAGATTTTATGTATAATTAAAATGTTTATTGAGATATTTTTTATCGAATTCTAGTAATAAGTAGGAATTAAGGAAAATATTAATAACTATAGTATCAAAAATATTCGTAATATAATAAAATGTATCATTTATGTTACGAATTATATTCATAACAGGAATATGTAATCGAAATTTCTGCCATATTAATCAATAAGTTACTAAAACCCTCATTTTGTAAATTATTAAAGTATTTATTGATATACCGAATGAATTATGCAGCCTAGATATAACTACGTCTAAATATTCTTAGATTTAAAATTTGAATTATTTTATAATATTTAGATTTTATTAAAAACTAATTAAAATAAGTTTATTTATTAAGTATTACAAAAAATTTTAAAAGTAAATTCTACTGCAGAAATGTATAATGGTGCCTGAAGTTCTCATTTTTATAAATATGTAATTAATAAATATTTATTAATAGAAGAAATTGATTAAAAAGTAAGTTTTGTGTTTAAAATGATTGCTTCTTTATAAATTAAACTTTCAGGCTCTGATGTATTGAGAGTTTCTATTTTGATTGTGAAATACTGCTATTGATTAAACACGTTAATGTGGATAAGTAATGTCATAAATAATTAATATAGGTTTTATTATTTATGACACAACTTATCTTCATTAACGTGTTTATGATGTAATAAATATTAAGAATATAAACAAAACTTTAAATTTTTATAATAACAAATTTTTGTGTAGATGATATTTTTCGATAGAATAACTCTGTTTAGACACTCAAACAATTATTTTATTTACATTGATATCAGTTTGCATTACAGTTTGAAGAGATGTGACAACGGAATTCAGATTGAAACGTAAATCACTCATATATATATAATAAGCAAAGAATGAAAATTCAATAGTTTATATAACACTATTTACAAATCATGTGTTTATCGGATACTTTGTATCCCTTAGGAACTAAACACCAGGTGTTTATGTGCGGCCAGCCCATATAATCTTTCAACTGCAGTTTAGCACGCCACCCCCCGTCACACTCAATCCATTGGTGTGCTAAAAAATGGAAATATCTGAAAAGAGAAAAATTTCATCATCAATTAAAATTTCATATAAATTTCTAAATATATAGTCTGCAATTGAAAGTTTATATATATATATATATATATTCATATATATATATATATATATATATATATATATATATATATATATATATATATATATATATATATATATATATATATATATATATATATATATATATATATATATATATATATATATATATATATATAAATGCATGTGTATGTATGTGCATAACCTGGTCATTTATTTGTTATTCTCTAAAATTATAAATGTTTCTCTAGGAAATTAAAATAAAATGTTAATAACTATATATCAATAATAGAAACTCAAATGAAATTTTTGAGTTTCAAAATTATTCATTAAATTTTTTATAATTTTTATAATTTTTTTCTTTTATTTGCCCTAATAAATACTGCATAAACTTTATTTCATACAATGTATTTTTTTAAATTAAATTGCAGTTTGTTCAGTCTGTATATTGTCAGTTATATCTTTGTATAAAACTGTATACAAAGATAATTTAAATTACATTTCTTAATATGTTAATATTTTAGGTATTCCAAAAAACTAAAAAAAATATTTATCTAAGAATATTGTCAATAAATATTTTACAACAATTTTTTTTAAATAATAATATATATTTCAGAAATCATCAAAGATATAAAATGTCAACAAAAGATAAAAAAAAATGCGCATTAAACTTTATATAATTTTCAATATTTGAAATTTCTCTAACTATCATTATGAAGAAATTATTAATTTTAGCTCTTTATTTCGGAAGTAGTAAAAGCATTGGTACTTTTCCATTTCGCCGGTGCAGATTATGTCACCAAGTGATATCATCAAGTTAAGCAAAATATCTCAAAATTATTGATTTTATCATTATTTTACGAGCATTTTAAACAAGTAAAATTATTTATGTTTTCAAAATAACTTTTTGCAACTAACAGTTACTATTTATTGATCGCTATTCCCAGGTAGTCACCAAAAATGTCAATACCTCGAGATTTGCGCCGGTGAAACGGAAAAGTACCAAAACATTTATGTAAGTAAAATATTTTTTTCTCTTTTGTTTGTCATTCAATTTAACAACTTTTTATTTTCAGGTTACTAGTTTATTATGAATTCATTTTTATTGAGAATATGGGTCTATTTTTATTTTACATGTATATGTATTGAATATGTAAATATCGCACCAAAAATTGATTGGTCAATAAAAAATAAAAATACTTTGGAATATTTCTGAGATTCGATCATACAATATATTTTTTAATTTATTTTATTCATAAAAATGCATAAAATGCAGTAAAAAATCTTTCTTACGCATAGGCAAATTGATAAATAAATTAGATTTTATTGCCCTTTACTCACAAATCATAAAAACGTTTTGCAATGCAAAAATACATATATTATTTCTACTGTTTCTTGTATGAAAAACATTAGAGAAAACTACTTAATTCCTTTATCTAAAAGAGACTTGATATTTCTTCCGAATTTCGTAAAAACAGTCTAGAATTGATAAAGGACAGATTTTATTTGTCTTCCTCTTACAAATCGCTTACACTTTTACGAAAATGCAAATAATCTACCCACTGTTTCTTTATGCAAAACATTATAAGAAACTACTTAATTCTTTTATCTAAAAACTCTTTGGTATTTCTCCCCAATTTTGCTTTGTAAAAATAGCATAGCATTGATAAAAGAAACAGCTTCTCACAAGTAAAAATTTAGTTTTTCACTCAATCATAAATGGTGGTAAATTCGATTGCAGATGCTTTTAAGCACTTTTCCGCGAGAAGTCTGATTCGTAAATCGCATTCTACGAAAAGAGAAAGTAAGAAAAACACAATGGGAGAAATTTCAAGGGGAAAAGGGAAAAACATATTCAAAATTAATTCGCCAGTTTTACTTCTAAAATCGTCGTTGAATATTGAAGACCATTCGAGCATGAGTAATTTGGCCTTTGCAGAAGATGCATTTCAAAAACATGAAGCTTATTCTTTTTTCAGCAAAGAGACGTAAAACAAGTGTGAAAAAATTTTACTCGAATTTTCTCCTTGTCCACGAGCTTTTCTTAACCCATGATTTTATTTGCATAACCCCACAGGAGCACAAAAATGGGCGAAACAAGGAAAAGACTACGAAGGAAAAAATTGGAAAAAAAAAACCGAAAAAAGAAACAGTTATGCTAAACTCGAATGCATGCATATTTTTTCCTCCTAAAAACGCGTCAACCTTAAATTGAATTTCCAACCCTTATTTACTCTGCTCAACAACGACCGAAAACTCTCACACGCCAAGTCAGTTTATTTAAGTTATTTCGTATGTCGAAAGTGGCAACAGTCCTGCTAAGGCAAAAATTCCAGGCGTCGTGTAAATGGGCTTACACCGCTTGCTGGAAAACAGGGACGCGCGAGCGACATGCATTATTTCTTTATTTTGTTTTTCCTCTTTCCTTTAAGATGGTTAACCGAAATAATACGCTCTCGCCCCCGCCAGAGACAGAGTACCGAACGAATGAAAAAAGTATCGAGAGAGAGAGTATCACGCTCTTTCAGGGCTGATTTTATTCCGAGATCTCGTTAAAATTCAAGGTAAGCAGAGTGCGGTCTCGGAAAAGAGATTAAAAACGCGAATATCGCACACTGAAGGTGAAAATTGTTTCAATCTGGAACATTATTCTCGAAGGTGATATCATCGCTTGCCACTTCGCTATAAATTAGCGGTCTTCTGTTCCTTGCAAATGGAAGTCTAAAATCAACGATTTCATAAAAATCCCTTCTTACTCTGTAGGCGTAAATGAATTTACGAAATAAATAATCCATGAATAAATTTATAATGCATTGCAGGGTCTTGAAAATTTTGGTATCATCAGTAACGCTGAACAGATCCAATTATTCTAAATAGAATTTCGAGTGAAGTTTAAAATTCTTCAATTGCTTTCACTTTGCGGTGAATTTAAGTACAAAAGAAAGGTTTAGGCATTTGAAAGAAAAATAAATCAGTGTTTATTAAGAGTTTTGATCAAAATTATTGAATATAATATTTATAATATCACACAGTGGATGTATAACATTTAAAATATTGAATATCTGTGAGAAGAGAAGAAGTTCAATTACTCTACATCGAAATTTAAAAAGAATTTAAAAGTCGGTACTTTCTTTTACTTTATATTGAATTCAATTTAAACAAAAAAGAAAGCCTTATATGCATTGCAAAAACTTCAATTTGAGTTTGCTGAATTTGAAAAATATATACCTTGATAAAAATTGAATGCAGAAATTAAAATATCATTGAATATGATTTGCTGGATGCTCAAAGGTTTAATATTTCTAAATGGGCTTTAAAACGATTATAAATAATGCACTTCATTTTGTTTTCTGTGGAATTTAAATTAAATCAAGTCTAAAAGAAATTAAGATGCACAGAAGAAAAAATTTTTAAGTTGTTATGTTTTAAAATTATCATAATTAAAATCATTCATAATATTAATATTTTCAATATTTTTAATTTTCTTAGACAAATAGAATAGGTTCAGTTACTTAAAATAAACATTTAAACAAATCTTAAAAATCACCTCTCTTTTTATTCATAGTGAAATTATGAAATTTAAACACAAAATAAATGCACAATAAAAATAATTTTTAAGGACTAGGCATGTTAGAATTTTTAATTTAAATACTAAAAGTAATCATCATAAACAAATAATTTATTTAAGACTATGCATGTTAAAATTTTATAAAATGTATAGATCAAATCATTGAATATATTTGTATGATACTATTGCATGCAATGTTAGTAATAGAATTATTATCAGGAATAATTTATCCATTAACTTAGTTATGATTATTAAAGCGAATAAATTTATTTATTCGAAACGCTGAGCTTTTTTTTTTCCCCGCTGAGCTTAAAAGTATGCAACTGCACAAAATATTTTATATTATAGAATATCTTGACTAAAACCATTAATTATAATATTTAAATATTATTCGATAAATTACAGTAAAATTATGCCATTAAATGCAACAGTTACAGTAAAATATTACGTTCAAGATAACATTTATTGCAGATTAATGACAGCAATTTATTCATTCCAAAAACTAAATTATCCTGTATGGAAACCTTGCAGAAATCTTAAAAGTCTGCATTTGTTCTTATTTAAAGATATTTCTAAATCTAAAGCACTAAAAAGTTTCACACAATGTTAAAAAAAAGTTTGTATTATTTGAATTTTAAAATATCTTGACTGAAATATTTTTAAAATTTTGATTAAGTAGTATATGATTAAAATTATTTAGCTTTTAGCTTGATATTAACTATCTAATAGTCAGAGACATGGTTTGTTTATCAAGATATGCTGATATTGTATTTATTCAACATTCAATGTTCATTTTAAGATATTAACTGTTCTTTGTATTCTAAAATTAAAATCTAAGCAATAAATACTTATAAATTTATTGAGAAACATTCATGAATATTTTAATTTTCTTTGAGTTAAATGTTAAGAACTTTTTCCTCGTTCATTTATTCGATCAATTCAATTTAATTATTATAACAAACTAAATAAAAAAAAAGTTTATTTGTAAACCATAATTGATAAAACATAATACTAATCGTAATAAAACAAAAGAATCGATTTTATTTCATTAAAATTCATAAGAAAATAGTAATGAAACAGAAAAATTCAAATATTTTAATTAAATATTTACAATTAGTAAGTATAGTGAGTTTTGTCAAGTTACTTCAAAAAAATTCTTATTTTTAATTCGAAAAATGTACAGAATTAGAAAAATAATTTGTTAAATGTTAGTTATAAAATTATGTTACACTTTTTTTACTATTTATATATAAATAAGAAGTTTAAATATAATTTATTAAGGAAAATTTTTAATAAAATTTATTAAGGAAAATTTTAAATAAAATTTATTAAGGAAAATTTTAAATATAATTTTTTAAAGAAGGAATTTATATTTATATTTTGTACCAAAATACACTAAGTGTAGACTTAAAAAAATTCTTCTGATTATTTATTTTATTTTTTTGAAAGATTTCATTTAATTTTTAAGAAATTAGTTAATTTAATAATAGTGTAAGAAAAAATTTTATATTGATTAAAAAATTGAAGAAACTTCCTAGTTAAGAGAGGAGTAAAATGTTTGGAATTCAAATCACAAAATAAATTTTGTTTAATTTCGAATATTATACAAAACCATAATTTTTCTTACATTGATAAAATAAATAATTTTCCTTTTTAAAAGAATTTTATTTTAAATCAAGCAATAATCTACAAACATTTGTTTTGCTATTATTGTTTTAAATTAAGTATAAATTGTCTTATACAACTCAAATTTTTATAATTAATCATCGATTTAACACTATTGATGTAATTTTAAAATTTGGTCCTTACAATTTTAAATATATACCATAGAGAAAATTCAGTTTTCTATTATATTAATTTCAATTCCGTTCATTTAAACAAAGACTTTTTATTATTTATTTTTAATTTTCTAAGGAATTTTTCAATATTCAATGGGTTATTGATTATCTGTTTTTATTATTTATTTTTAATTTTCTAAGGAATTTTTCAATATTCAATGGGTTATTGATTATCTGACAAATAAATCTGCAATATTCTCTATTATGATATTTATCAAAACTTTAATCTGATGAGAAAAAAATTTTCAAGAACAAAATCTGGATTAATGCAGATTTTATATTTAGATAACGTATCTAAATTCATCGAAAATTCAGAGTGTTTTATTAAGATTATATAAAAATATGTGTTTTAAGTTGTAAACAATCTTTTAATTTATTTTATAAGTTCTTTCTTTTATCTCTCATTAATGTTCTTTAATGATTAAAGAAATCATGGTGCATTTACTTTTGATGCATTTACAAATTATATGCATGGGCTCAAAAAAAATTTTAATAAAAATTTTAATTTATTGTATTAAGACAATAGAGTAGTCTTTTTATGCCTTAGTGATTTTAACATTTGAATATGGTCAAATGATGTGTATGCATGTATTATTTTATTCAATTATTGAAGTAAATAAAATTTTACATCGAAAATATTTATATTTTATCGATGTGTTTTCAAAAAATCCTGAAAACTCAAGAAAAAAAGATGCAATTTATTTTCAATTTGAAAAGCACACACAAATACTGTTTATTATAACTTATTCAACATCGATTTATTGAAAATATCTTCCGCATGTCTCCGAGGAGTTGTTTACTATTTTCCTACCAGGTGGCGTTAGCAAAGCATTTGCTGATCTTCTCATTGGTTCGAAAAACATTGATTTTGGAATAAAATAAGAACATATATATACAAAAATCCACAAAATATTTTGAGCTTAAATATTGAGAAAATAACTCGAGGAAAACAAACAACATTAATTTATTAAACTTATTTTATACGCAGAAAATAAATCGGAATAAGTAATAAAAAAACTAGAAAAATTGTCAATTCTCTTAATCAATATAAAACAAAGAGAAAAAAATGGATTCTTTGAATTTATATTTTAAATGAAGAAATTAATCCTTAATAATTCCTAAATTCTTTGACACATTATGTTATTTTATGCCATTAAAATAGCAATGTAAAATGTAATACTTTATTCCAGAGAATGATACTCATTGATTCATTAAAATCGAGTAGAAAATATTTTGTTAAGTTCATTTAAATACACATGTTATTATTGTTTCTATTTATTTTTTTTATATTTTTAAAAAAAAACTGCATTCATATTAGAAATGACTTACACAAGTATTCCCACTAAAAATTATTAACTTAATTACGCTAAATGTTCAGTTTTAAAATTAACTAAATTTTCATCCTTTTTTATTTTCACCATAGATAAAATAGGTTGTCAAATTGGCAGATTCAGTAAATTTCAGGACAAAAATAGCATTTATTAGCTATAAAATTCACTTGATTCAAAACTTTACCTCATTCCTAATTTATTACTTTTGCATCTAAAATTTAGTTTACGAAATAAATTACGGAAATAAATTTCTCAACAAGGAAACTCAGAAATTTTTATCACATTGCATAAATTTTAGAAACAGAATTTGAAGAGCATGATGCCAATAGTAAAAATAAATTTCCAAATCCACTCATCAACTAAATTTGGGTTTGGAATCTGGCAAAACATTTTTACGATTTTTCGACAAAAGAAAAAGATTCCCCTTCGCTCTCCTAAAAGCCATAAAGCCAACAGGGAAAAAAAACACTTTCTTCCCTCTATAGAATCCTTAACTTGGCCTATCGTATTTTTGTAAAAATATCCTCATTTCTATTCTTAGCTTTGCTCCTTTTTTTTTTTTTTTTTTTTTTTTTTTACTGTACTCATTCACTGGTCGTGTATTTTATGCCACCTTAGAAGAAACATAAAACACGCTTTTTATGCCTCTTTCTTAAATCTTTGTTCTAGATTTTCCTTTCATAGTTTCTATTCACCTTAACAATGCAGTTTTAAGTGAAGAAAGACCTAAATTAAATGAAAACAGCTAAAAATGCCTAACAGATGTTAGCCCTTACTTTCTGATTTTGTGCAAATGAAATTCGTGAGTTGTGCACCTTTTTTATACATATGTACAATCTCCTTGATATTAGTAACGTATTTTCATAATTGGAAATTTTTTTTTCATTTACATTATTAAATTTAGGTCACTCCATATTTGTATGTGGTTCGTCTATTGTAAATAACTATAAAATGCAAGAGCTACAAATATATACAAACACATCATTTGACTACACTAGAAAATAATCTTAATTTAATGAAATACTTACACAGTATAGTTTGCGTTTCCGTATTTACTAAGAAAAAGTTCATAAATTCTTATATCAATGAAAATATTCATATTAGTCAAAAACATAGCTATAAACTACAAAAAGAGTCATTTCGATATGTCATACCCAATATAACAGTTTATTTAAATTATTCGTAATAACATCTTATGAAATTGTTATCTATTTGTATTAATAATGGACAAATTTTATGTTAATTATTGATAATAATTATTTATTTAATATATTAAGCTAAGTTAATAAGTTATTTATGTTTATATTTTATTTATTATTCACAACATTTGTTTAGAATAAAAGTTAAGACTCCCCTGTTCCATCGTTAATTTATCATTTAAGTAAGGTTAAGTTGGTGTAATAGTTAATTAAACTGATAATATAACTGTAAAAATACATAAAGAAACTAGTCAATATATATATATATATATAGATATAGATAGATGGATAGATAGATATACACAAATATCTGAGTGTGTGTTATTTGTTCTAATGTTCTAATAGTTTTTAGCCATTAATCTATTTAAGGCTTTGTTGATTATACAGATATTTTAAGATAGTAGCACGAATCAATAAATAATTTTTCGCTTAGCATAATAGTTATTATAAAATAACTTGAATCTAAAAAATATTTTCTTAAAATAATAATTTTAAAGACAAATATTCCTATTCATAAGAATGTCCTTTTGTTTATTTAGCTAAAAATTTTACTATTCGAGTTAAAAAAAAACAATGCATAAAACTTTTCAGATTATTTAATAGAGAATAAAAAAATTAATGTAATATAAAATATTTTTGAAACTATATTTTTTAAGATATATATTCTAATATATTCATTATAGCAAACGTTTATAATTTAAAACTTATTACATTTAAAACAATTAGAATATACAGAAAACGCAACAAAAACTTTTTATTGACAGAACATATATATAAAAATTTTTTCTTTAAGAATTAAAGACGTAAGCGTTTTTAGAGTATCTTATCATGAAAAAATGCTTTCCCATTTATTTTCCTATCAATGCATTTTCCATAAAAAATATGCTTGGCATTCTATCCATATCATTGTTTTTGCAGTTTATTGAAAAAGTTCAGAATAACCAAGTCTAAATGTATTTTAATATAAGTAATTTTTATTAATATATAAACAAATACTTAAAATTAAATTTAAAATAAATTTTACATAAGTAATAGTTTATATATTAATAAATATTTTGAAGATGAAACTAAAATCAAATAATAAAAAAATTTTGAAAATTATAATTTTATATATTTGTTCTATGATATCTATCTTCCATTTTCAGTTTTCAGGACACATGCTTTGTTTTTTGTAAAAAATAAGGAAATAACCAACAGTATTTTCTGCAGATCTCATTTTATTTTTAAGAGAATAAAATTTTATATTTATTGTGAAAAAAGGTAAATGACTATTAGAACATTTTACTTTATTTTTTAATTATTTCTCATGAAAAGTGAATTTACCATTTTAAGTAAAATATCAGAAAACAAATTCAAAATCAATGCATAAGAGATTGTGTAATCTTAAATATTGCAGCAAATATGGATATCATGAATATTAAAAGAGCATCACCGCTCCCTTCCACTGCAGGAGGAAGAATGTGTTGCCTGTTATTATTTATCCTATATGTCCCAAGTCCCAGACTCATATTCATTGTTTTAAGATTTTCCATGAATATTTTACTGCTTATGTGATAAGAAGGGATATAAATAACAATCGATTTATCAATGGTGAACGTTGGAAATCACCCTTTAATTGTTTTATTTCCCATTTTGGTGTAGTGCCAGGCTGTAAAGACTGTTTAATGCATGGATCCATTACGTTATTTGCTCTCAATTCTTAAACAAAAGGGTGCCCTCGACATATTGACTGGAGTTTTGGATGTTTCTTAAGGAAGAAAAACTGAAAATTTTATTATGGAAATGAGATAACCTATCCATATTTCAAAATAAATTTTTTTGAGATCTATTCACGAATTTAAATTTCCGTTTATATCCACTTATTAATCAAGTTAAAATATAAGTAAAAAACTATGAATTTTTATGATAAAATGTGAATACAGATGTATTTCTTAAAAATAAATGGTGCTTTAAATATTAAAAAATTTTCTGTATTAAGTATACAACAAACCAACTTAATACAAAATTTAAAAAAGCTTTATAAATAAATAAGGATGATGAATTTTAATTAATAGATTTTCGAAGTATAATTAGTGATTAAGAAATTAATGTTAAACGCATTGAAAATTGTTTTATCAGAAAAGCTTTAAAACATTTCTTTGCAAATTTCTGCCTTCAGTCGGTATCATTGTTAATGTATAAATAGTTCTCTGAAAGAGATGTGATGTTGATATAATATATTTTATTTTGTAATTATTTCTAACGAAACGTCATCAGAATTAATATTATTGGCTTAGATAAAACTAGACTTTTGTTGTTAATAACTTGCTTTTATCATAACAAAACATTACATAAATAATTCCCATTTAATTTTAATAAAAATACCTTATAATAAATAATATAATAAGTCTTTTAAAAATTACCATAAAAAATTACTCATTTGTTTACTTAAATTTATCATATTTTTATTAAGGTTTTAGAAATTGTTTAATATTATAAAAATTTTGGAAAATGGGTTCTCATTTTTGTTAAAATATAGATGTTTATATTTTTATCAAGAATTTACTTATTTTCATTTTATAATTAAAAGATCATAAAAATTAGTTTTGACTAGACAATTAAATTCTTTAATGTTATCAATGGGCCAACTGCTTAAAAATTGATTTTAGAATTATTAAATTTTCAGAGTTTGAAATCAATATATTAAAATGATTATTCTGCTGAAAAATACAATCACATAGAATAAATTTCTAAATCATATAATTTCCTTTGTTCTCGATTCTCAAGTTTTCCAAAAGATTCAAAATTTGTAATCTCGACTCCTGATGTTCCCTTCTCATTCGAAGAAGACGAGTAAATGATTTAGGAAAGAGTTCACTCTTTCAATGGAAAGGAATCCTTTTCTATCCTATTTGATGGAGAAGATAGAGTTTTTGTATGTTAACAAATGTAGTCTTTATATTCCTCCATTTATGTGGTGCATAAATTATGGATTGTTGATACTAGCAATAATAAAAAAATATTTTTCACTCCATTGTGTGCCTCACAAAGTTATATTTTCTCATTTTTGCAATATAATTTTTGCTATACACAAGTTCTTTACTATATAATAAATAACAAATTGTGTAGATTTAGTAATATACAAATATTGATATGATTACAATTCCCCAATCAGGAATATTTCCCATTCCTTTAAATATTATATAGTTTTACTCTTTTGTTACTGAATAATTTTACTATTGAATATTATCAGTACTGAGAGAATATTGTAAATAATAATAATTTTCAATGTGTTTGAACTGTCGTGTTAATAAATAATTTTCAGAACTGTCGTGTATTAAAATTATTTGTTATGTCAATTTTTACGATATTATCATAATTAAGAGTAGTATTTATATTACATTTATATTTTAAGTAATCAACTAATTTAAGTAATCAACATTATACTCTTTGTAAAATTTTATATTTATTTTTTACATGATAGGATTATTGCAATTGTGATTCAATTTCCCTACAGTGCTGAAAGCTGTGCTAATGGGAAATGTCAAAAAATTGAGCATTCATACACACCTATGTATACATATAGAAAATAAACTTTCGTAAATAGAAGAGAAATTTATAATTTGTTACAAATTTGATGTCTTGGTTTTGATTCTAGTCCAAAACCCTTCACAGAAATAACATTTTTTAAAGTCTATTTACATCCTTGCTTTCCTATTTATGTCAATTTACTCGCCGTTTTGAATAAATCGAAATTTATTGAACATTATTTTAACTTTCTTTTGTATGTTTGTTAGATGTAATGAATGTGTCTCTAGAAACGAACCTTTTACAATTATTTTTACATTAATTTAACGTTAAGACTTATATTTTACGCGAAAAGAAATCAAATTTTAACAATGATTTATTGAAATTTAACAATTGAAGTCGGTTTTTATCGTGTACTTTATCAATGTATATACATCCTGATTTACATTTCCTGTTAGATTAATTTATTTTGTTCTTATTTCATATATAATCGATATTTTACACTGAAAACAAAATCGAAGTATGATTATCATTTTGCAACATTTAATTATGATGTATAGTTTAAGGGTGTAATGAATTGTTGATTCCATAAACACAGCCTTTTTCAGGCTCCCAAATTGAGACAATAATCTCTGAACAGAGAAAGTAATTTAAATTTAATTATCATAGAGGATTTATTAGTGTATTCGTCACTATGTGCATAATATTATGCGCATTACTTCTTACAACACAAGCTATTTTAACATTTTATTAATCATGTGTTTACTATATTAGAAATCAAAATTGAAGCATTATATGCCAAATTTTAAAGATTATCGATTTAAATTTAATAAATGAATCACAATACACAAAACTTTATGTGAATATTATCTTAAACAACTCTTGTTAAGTTGCTTTAATCTGGTTAATAGACAATTTACCATAAAGAAACTAGAATTATTGTGAATCAAAATCTAATTATGACTTACATATTTTAAGTTGTAATGAATGTAGCACAATAATCAGAACTACATATATTTTTATAGCTCATATTAGGTGAATTTAACAACTGGTTAAAATTAATACCTTCATTAAAAGAAATATCCGCATATCTACATTTGATTGTAGATAGTTTTAAAGATGTTATAAATCTACCACTTTTTTATGCTTCAAGTTCACATAATCGACTCTTCATCAATTTACACTCTACAGTTAAAATAATTAAAATTTAATTATCCAAAATCATTTTCAGATTATTATGAATGTGTTACTAGGCTTCCTCCATTAAACACATTATCTATTACAATTCATGTTAAAATATTGTGCATAACGATATTTACATCAATGTTTGCTTAATCTTTACTTGAGATTAAAATATATCGAAATTTAATTCACATTCATAAAAACTTAATCATTATAGATGGATTTTAAACGTAATGAATATGTCTCTGTGGATATAACATAATGCACACCATATTTTAAAACACACGCAAGTTAATTTAATATTTGATAAATCGACTATTTACAGTAAAATAAATGAAAATTTAACTGTGATGGATGTTTGTATAGAATAACATCAATCTATACAAATCACTTGTTACGACTAAGACTCAGTTAACTTATCATTATGTTAGCTGAAAATGTATTAAATGTTTCAAAATTTAGCTACTTGTTATCAAAATTTAATTATCTTAGATCTTAGTAAACGTGTGCCTGCACATATAATATTATGAATAAAACATTACTTTCGTTTACCAGTATTTGATTACTCGTATTAGGTTATTAGTATTTGTTTACTCGTATTAGGTTATTAGTATTTGATTACTCGTATTAGGTTACTAGTATTAGGTTACTAGTATTAGGTTACTCATATTAAGTAAATGTCTAATCAATCAACACTTTACCGTAACAGAAACTAGAATTTAACTATTGTAGATAGTTTTCGGATATGATATTATGAACAAAACATTTTGTGATTGAAGTCCGAATAGGACATTTTATTGATCGACATTCTACAATAAAAAAAACTTAACAATAGCAGATGCAATATTTACGATACAACAAATAGCATATTATGTATGGATTTAATTTACTATATAATTTAATCAACATAACTTTGCTCTTAAATTTTATGAGAAAAAATAAAATTGCGGCCTTGTTTCATTGACAAAACTACACTTTAAAATCTCGTAAATTCAGTAATATGGGCGTGCATTCAATAGGGAGCAATAGAAAAGTGCTCATATAGGCACAGTTAGGCTTTCTCCCTCCCTTCCTAACTATGATTTACCCGGTCGTTCACCTTCATTTTAAAAAAATTAAAAAAGGGTAGCCTATTGAAAAGTCTACCCCTTTCCGTTCTAGTCCCTGCTGAAGGCCTCAGCTTTGCCCCTTTATTCCCTCACTTCCGGGCATTTTACCCGTACTCCCGATTTTTACATCATCAGCTGTAAGGTTTGCCTTTTAAAAAGGATTTTTACCCTTGCTCCTCTGCTGTTATGTACAGGGAGTTGCATAAGCAAGCTCGTGCTCTCCTTTCACTAACCTCCATATGGCTGAATATAAGTTAATATATTTGGGTGAGAAACTACATTCATATATCATCTTAAGATATTACTTAATATCAAAATGATAAAATATCCAATCAAATTCAATAGGTTTACGAAATATACGAAACTTAGGAGTTATAAATATAACAATGATATTTGCTTTCCTTTTAACCAAAAAGAAAATTTTTATAATGCCATATACGGTACGGTAATGTGAATTTAATTAGTTATTGCTTGTGGGGAAAATTTGAAGCTATAAATAATATTAGAATAAACTAATTATAAAAATCATAATAGCTAAGAATTTTCAATAAAGTGATAAATGAAAAAATTAAAAACATAAATTAAAATTTTAATAATAAATAAAAATAAAATAAATAAAAATTAATAGTTACAATTCAAAATAGATGGTTGAAATTATTTAATGCAATGAATAACAAATTTTATTTTAATTTACGTATATTGAATTTATTCTGAGAATTTGTCTTTAATATTTGTTAATTTTAATACCTAAAATTTTTATGTTCAAATTATATTAACCGATTTACAGAAAGCAATATATAACTCAGAATTTTTTCGAATAAAGCTTTAAAACTAGGGTTAAATGATAAATGTTATTTAACTCTTCCATTTTCATTTGACGCAATTCATTACTGATTTTCTAATAATGTGTTTTTTTATGATTTTAATCATTATTATATTAATAACTAACTGCAGTCATACATTAACTAGTTTTGATGAAATAAATATGATTTTTTAAACTATAAAATTATAAATAAATAAGTTTCTAAAAAGTCTTATTTTTGCTTATGTATTTATCTTTATCATAACAATTTTAATCTGTATGCACACACATTACGTTAAAATTAGGGCTAGTTAAAATAAACCGCATTAACTTGATCCAGTTAACAATGCAACCTAACTTAAATAACAAGAAAAATGTTTTAAATATATCAAATTTATCCTTTATAAATAGATCCATTTTTTTATAAAAATCTATTAGAATTAAATTGTAATTGCAAAATTAATTAGTATTAATTTGTATAATTATTATAAATATATTTAGCAGATTTTTATCATTTATTTCACAAGATTTGTATGTTACTTTTCAAAAGACGATAAAAATATTTAGAAATAAGAAAAAATTAACTTTACATTAAAGGCCTTTTATTTGAAGTTTATTAAATCTATCAAAATCTATTTATTATTTCCGAATTGAAATATTTAAAGTATCATTATTTGATTAAAGGATATTATATATATATATATATGTGTGTGTGTGTGTGTGTGTGTGTGTGTGTGTGTGTGTGTGTGTGTGTGTGTGTGTGTGTGTGTGTGTGTGTGTGTGTGTGTGTGTGTGTGTGTGTGTGTGTGTGTGTGTGAATGTAATTAAACGTTTGCTTTCATCAAAATAATATTTAAAAGAATTTTAGTTCATTTTTTAAAAATTTTTCTGTAACCAGTTTACATACCTTTTAAACCTTTAAGGTTAACTTTTCATACAGTAACACTGACATCAAATATTTAACATTTATAGAACAATGTGATGAAGATGCTGAACTTCATACACCTGAAAACAAAAAAAACCCATTTAATTCCTCTTAATCTAAATATATATTATAAATAAATATAAACATAAATCATATATCTTCATATATGCATCATGTATATATTATGCACAGTATATAACATGTTTATATCAGTTTAATTATAAATTTATTTATATGTGGATCATAAAAGAAATATGAATTTCTAAAATTATTTTTCTAATTTTACTTGAAATATGAAACTTTAAAACTAAGACAATGAGTATTAAATATTTTATACAAATTTATAGAATACATATTTTATATTTTATATTAACTCTAAAAAATATGTGAAAATGTAAAAAAAAAATTTAATAAATTTTTAAAATTAAATATATATGATTGACAGGCTAAGGAATTAAAGAACGTGATATTTATTCCATGTTAGTAAAAGAAAAAATACCGTTAAAATTAAATATTTTTAAAGAAAAAACAAACCGTGAAAAAATGACTGTTTTAATGTTTAAGTATCATAAAGAGTTAAAAAATATGTTAGAAAGCATTTTTATTCGAATAATCAATATTTAAATCAGTACATAGTTTTATTTTACTATCTATAAGCACTGAATAAGCAATATTCTAAATGCTAAAATTTCTTTTCGTTATATTATTTAACAAATAAAATCTTATTTTTGCTATGCGTTACTACCTCATGCATATAAAATCTTGCATTATAATTTGCAAAATAATTGCCTTTTGTATTATTTAATTAAAAGCACACAAATCTATATTATATTTTTGTTTTATTAAGATTTTAATCTTATTTTATGTGTTTATTCATTGTATTTTAACTTTTACTTACTTAGTATTACTAATTTTACTTTTATTGCAATTATTTTTCTTTTGATTATTTCAAAATTATACGTCAGTTAAAATTTAAATATTTGTTAAAATGAGCAATGCAAACTTTATTACTACGAAAAGAACATTATATCTTCCTCCAAGTCTTACTATTTAATGAATAATACAATAAGTAAATGCATTTTAATGTTTGATTTTTTAAAGAAACTTTGACAGTTTTTGATAAGGTTGCTAAAGATTTAATAAATCAATTTTTTGATTTTTCGAAATGTTGACCTTTTTTTCTAAACTAAAATTGAGGTAACATAAAAATTTTTGGGAAATGTCTTAACAATTTTTCAAAACGTTGAGTTTTTAATGCTATGCGTTAATAAGATAACAGAGAAGAACAAAAATATTTTTTAATCCAAAGTATATTTTCTCTGATTACCATTACAATATATTTGCCAACAAAATTATAACATTTTGTGTTTTAGATTATCGTGATTTCGAGTAACTTTTATGATATTCATACAAGGTATATTACATTTAATTACTCTAGATCTTGCTTAGTTGTGAAATCATCAAATGCTTATACAACATTTATATTTCAAGAAAATAAATATTAAATCTAAACTCTTAAGAAAAAAAGCATTAAATTTTCATTTTATTGAATGACAACTTAAATACAGAAAGATAAGACAAAATATCCTTAAGGTATTTTTTTTAACTTTAGAACCACAACTTTATTTTACGTATCATCATATAAGTAGAATTACTGAAATGTTTGAATTAAAGGTTTTCAATGTTAATCTTTATTAATATTTCATTACAAAAATTAATTAATAATAATCGTAATTTAAAAAGTATAAGAAATTTAAATAGTATTGCTTAAATATTTTGGCATAATACATTTAAATTTGCATAGTTATTAAAGTATAAGTAAAAAAAAAAAAGAAATTTAAAAAAATGTAAGATTTTGTGATTGGTAAGAGTATGTGCTCTTTTAATAAAATAAAATGTTCCCAATGTATGTACTTATTTTAAACTTGAATTATGTTAAATTCTTTAAATGTTTCACTTCTTTTACATAAATTCGCAAATTTAGTTGCTATGTTTAATTGATTTTATATTTATCTTTCATGCCTGTTTTCAATATATAATTTTAATGCTTTTATATAATATCATATTTAATTTTCAGTTGAAATGACATTTAAAATTTCAGTGGATTTTATTTTTTATTTTTACTGATATTTTTTATACCTTTTGCTGATACTTATATGAAAGAAATCTGTATCATGAGTACTTAATAAATTTAATTCAAAATACTTGTATATTTGTATTGAAATTCTGTCATCAAACTAAAATATTTGACATAAATATAAAAAAAGCCATATCAAAGATTTCTTTACAAAACTTTAAAGCCTGTAGTTTTAAAAATACATAATGATGAAAAATAGTCCAAAACAAAATAAGAATATTTTTTTCTCAATACAATGATAAAATTTATAATTTGGGTTTCCTTTGTTAATGAAAACAAGCTTTTCTTCAGACATCTTTGTATGATTTCCTTATATAATACCGCACTATGAAGTACTCTGACAACACCAGAATATTTTACAAAAATTGTAATATGTTGAAATATTTTTGTTAAATTCTAGGTACCCTTTAAGAACTTATTCAATATTTTGATGTAATGTTGAGATTACTAACTTTTAAACTCAACTAGTTTGTCTTTTGCAGTTACTGGAAGTTTTCGAGATCAGAATATTTCACTTTTGTGTCAAGTAAATAATTACGATTACGTGAGTCTAAAAAAATACATTTTAATTTATTCTGTATAGTATTAAGAGTCTTGATAATTCTGTCTGCTGAACACAACTACCCTTAAGAGAAAGAGAACCTTCTGGTTACCTGCCACCACAACAGAAGTCATGAGATGGTGAGTAAAATCAAGATGAAGCATTCCTAAATTTGAAGTTTGAGCATATCTCCAAAAAATCTGGGCATTAAATGATAAAATTCATTTTTTTTCTAATATTTTAAATAATTTAACTCAAAATGTTTAATAATTACTTAATTTATTTTTAATAGAAATTGAATAAATCTTTTACTGTATTAATAACCATATTTAGTGCAAATACATAAGCAATTTCGTTATATATATATATATATATATATATATATATATATATATATATTTAAGTAATTGAATAATTTAAGTTAAATAGTTTGCCTAAAATGACGTGTGTGTTTATGTTGAAAATCCTTGAAAGTCCTTTTAATAAGTATTATATTTAAATTGTAAATCTCTTGGCACATATTCTTTAAGAGTTAAACTTAGTTACATATTTTATTAACATATGCATTGCACTTACTTACATATTTCGCATTTTACTTAACTTTTAACCATTCTAAATTATTCATGAAAAATTTAAATGTTTATTAGATTGTTGCCAAGTGGAGGTATTAATCATTATATTATGATTTAATACATGCCTCAAAAGATTAACTGCACGGAAACGAATTGCACGTAATTAATCGATTGATGAAGTTTGTTATGATATACTTTTAAATATCCATTTCGTATACAAATGTCTAAAATTATTTAATTTTCTATTAATTTATACCAATCAGATGAAAAAGATATTTAAATTATTCTTTCGTGTTTATGAATATGGTGATAAGTACAGATTTATAATAAGTATTTATAACTCAAGAGAGGCACATACTACCATGAAAGCAAGGTAGAAACATTTTTCTTTAAAAGAAGAAGATAAAACAATCAATTTTGCCTTCATTTCAATTATTTTTTCTATGAAGTAAAACCCTACACAAATATGTTATTCTGATATTTATATATTCACACATTGTATTATATATTTATATTTTATAAAGAATAATTATATATTATTTAGAAAAAAAGAGAATAAAACAATTAATTTTGCATTCATTTCAATAATTTCTTTCTTACTATGGAATAAAATCTTAGAAAAAATATGTTTTTTTCAAATTTATTACAATTAGTTTCTACAACTAAAAAGCATGAAACAAAGATACTATGATTTTTTCCATTTCTTCTAATAATTTTCTTCCTATTTTAAGGTATTAAGAAATTATAATTCTTTTATCATTTATTAAAATTATATATTTTTGCAGTATAAAGCTGAAATTATTGTGAATGTTTCATACATATTTTAATTGTCTTTATTCTATCATATTGTAACGTTTTGCATAACATAATATTTAATCTAAATATTTAGCATTTTCCATGATATTATGTTTTTCTACTATTATTTTAACAAACCATTTAACTTTAATACGTTTTTCATTTTTATTTCATATTTTAATTATGTAAAGAAATTAATAAATTATGGTAATTAACTGTTATTACTCATGTAGTAAATATATTCTTTTTGTTCAATTTAATACAAAATTTTAATTTCTGCAAATTAATTTTTAAAATCATTAATAATATTACATTTTTATTTGTATTTTTTTATATTTCAAATATATCTGCTTAATAAATTTTGTTTTCTAATATGGTATTTTATATAATTAGTTTAATACTTTCCTTTTACTATCACTGCAACACCCTGCTTTAATTGATAATTATTTTTTCCCATTTTTATTTTTCTTATATTGTTCACTTATATTGTTTCTTATATTGTTAAATTTTTGATTTATTTTATATTTTAAAATATTTTGCTTTTCATATTTGTAAATATCTTGGTTGTAAATAGATTTCAATATGTAATGCATTTTTAAATATTTTTAAAATTTTTCTACATAATGTTTATCGCAATTAATTTTTTTAATTTAACATAGTCATTTATTGATTATTAAAGCTATATATTCATACATAAACCCATCAAATTATGCCAATCACATTGAATCCCAGTATAAGAAAAGAATTTAAAATGAAATGCATTTCTTAACTTTATAAACACAAACAATGGTTACTTAATCTAAAATCTTTCAATTTATAAATTGCCATTTATTAATATTTTTCAATTTTTACTGTATCAAGTTAACTGGTTAAATTATTTAGAACATTGAAATTAATAATGTTTTACGTTTTATTTTCCAACTATTCATAAACACGCACACACATATATATTTAAGACAATAATACATATATATATATATATATATATATATATATATATATATATATATATGTTTGTATGTATGTATATATATATATATATATATATATATATATATATATATATATGTTTGTATGTATGTATATTTGCATGAATTATTGTATAACAATGTTGAAGAAAATTTTTAAAATGCAAAAATTGAAAAACAAATCAGAATATTAATGGAAGTTTTCCTTAAAATTCCGAATTTCAATAACAATTTTCTCAGAAGATGATCTGTTTAAAATTACTATTTTATAAAAAAAAAAGCACTATTATTCCTTACCAGCTTTTTCTTCACTGTTCATTTAAATTCAATTACAAGTCACCATGTTTTATTACGCATGTATGACATTTTGAATCAACTAAAAATTTACGAATGCAATTTTACATATTCTCCCAATGTTGTGGATTGCGGGGATAATAACGTTATGCATACGATATACAACTGAAATTCATTATTTTGCAAATCAATGACGTATATTTTAGCCATGTCATCTAAAGTTCAGCAACTCGTGTATACTTTATTTTATAAAATATTTAATATTTTATAAAATAAAGTATCATGTGACTCTTTTCTAAATTCAACTTTCATTCAAATCACACTCGTCCGCGTTTTCACATAACTTTCATTTATATTGACCACTTTTTTTCGATGCTGAATTTAATTTACTTACATTAAATTCCCTGAGATAGTCAATTCCCTTCTGAATTTCATTGCTTTGTTTATATAAAATTTTGCGTCAAAAAATGCAAACACACTCAGTATATATATATATATATATGTATATATATATATATATATATATATATATATATATATATATATATATATATATATAATAAATATAAATATAATATATATATATATATATATATATATATATATATATATATATATATATATATATATATATATATATATATATATATATATATATATATATATATATATATATATATATATATATATATATATATATATATATATATATATATATATATATATATATATATATATATATATATATATATATAATGCAAAAATAATTACTAACATATATAATATTTTCTAACGCCTTCAATATTCAGTATTTTATAGGAGTAATAAAAATTAATTAGTTTTAAATATTTCATTTAAAATACATATTCCCTATAATTTTTTATTGCATAAAAAATGTTTTTAAAATTCTCAAGAAAATATTCATTGAAATTTTTAGAAAATTATTTCTTTGATATCATAACCCTTAATTGCAGTCAAGATAACTTAAAGACTTGAGATTTTCAGCTCGTGGGTTCAGAAATAGAATAATCTCGACTCTTGGGTACTCTTGAAACCAGATACGTGACCAAAGGATCTCCCTGACATCACGTTGTGTCAACGTCAGCCATTTTTAAGATCGTTGTCAACAGATTTTCATTTTCCACTCACAATATGTGAAGTTCATTTTTCTGAATAAAACTTTGAATGCTTAGTCTTATTCTGGTTACGAGAGAGAAGTGTTTAAAAACATAATAAAATAATACTTTAAAAATATTCTTTTTATAATATAAGTAAATTAAAATATCAAAATAGATATTACAGAATATATATATATATATATATATATATATATATATATATATATATATATATATATGCTGCAGTATGAACTTTCATTAAAATTAAACGTAAAGTAATAATATTGAATTTAAGGTAATCAAAGCTTTGTAAAATATTATTTTTAAAAAATAAAAATACATGAGCATTCGAGATTGGCTTAATAAAAGTAATTTATTTGAAGTCCTATATTTAATCCAAATTAATTTTTATTGTGTACACAAAAATCAAAATTATGTCTAAAATGAAAGCCTTGATATTAAGATTTAATATTATCCAAAATAGGTTTTTATCAACAATAAAATTTAAAACTTGAGCATTTTATAGATATACAAATAAAAAGAAAATTGTTTACATATGTTGCATTAATATTGGAGTCGTCATTTTTCGACTTTAAGTAATCTAAATAGATTGAACCTAAGACAATAATTTTTAAAGAAAAATATTTTTAATATGATAATCAAAAAAATACTCAATTTATTATTCAAATTGTATAACCCATATTAAAAATTTTCAAAAACTTGATTGTAAAAGTATTTAAAATTTCTAATAACACACTGAAAATAAGATATACTATTGTTATTAAAAATGTACTTTTACATTAAGTTTTGATAATAAAATATTTACAAGTAATTTCCAATAGTGAAATCGTTGTTTACAAACAATATTTATGGAAATGAAATATGATATAATGTAAGAAATATTTTTAGTCGAGAGCATTTTCCATAATATAAAAATTAATAATGCAATATTTTTCACATTTATTCGATTAATAATGTACTTAACTGAGCAATTTTTGTAAGTGACTGTTTAATTCTCGGTTTCTTAATTATTATTAGTAACAAAAAATATTTAATTTACTTAAACTATTATAAATTAACAAATTATTTTTTAAATGGTTCATTTTTTAATTTATTTAAAAGAATTGAAGCGATACTTACAAGCTTTGGGAAGAAAAGATTTCTTTGATGTCAAACAGCTTTTGTAGTTTCTTTTAAAAAAAGGAATGCATCGGTGCCAAAAAGAATGACTTGAAAATACTATCTAATTAAGATTCAGGAACACATTTTATCTTACATTTTGATGCCACTCTGAAGGGACAAAATTTTCAAATATTCTTTCTAAGAACATTTTGTTTTTACATGTTTGTTCTCTTAATATCTATTGAATGACTAAACTTTACCGCAGTTCATTCACTTATTCAGTTCTTCCTCATTCCAGTATCTTACAAACATGCAAAATCACAATTTAACAATAACAGTTCGCTCTGTGACTACAGCTACAAGATAAGTTAAAGAATTTCAGTTTGTTCATCACAACACTGAATGTAAACACATCTAACTATAACCGTAACTGAATCATTGCAAAGTTTACAGTAAACGAATATTGCCAGAAAGCTGCTTATAGGTGCAAAATGCTAGAGTGCATCGGATGTACTGTACAAAGTATTAATTACAAGATCGTTCAAAACACTTCAGCAACTGAGGCTAAAACTGTGACTTGCGTGCAGATCTTAAGCACATTAAGTTAACTCATCAAGCTAATTTGAGCTGATATTTCTTTCGTAAATATAATTATAAAATCCTCTTCATTGAAAGTATACCTAAAATACATTAATTAAAATATTAGGAATTTTGAAGAACTCCATTAAAACTTTTAGTTTTGTATTTACCAACATTATCCAAACAGTATTTTATGTCTTCAGTTTCACTGTTATTTTTAAGACAATTATAATTAAGAAACTCAAAATCTAAAATACTTTGCCTTAAGAAAGCAATATTCTTCTCTGAGTTTTCTCAGTCACTTGAATCAATAAATAATATGAAATTAAATAAAATTAAATAAATTTTTTCTTTTGGAATATGATAACGAAAAATGTCACAAAGAAACTCAGTTTTCCCTATATTATATTATTTGTTCTTCCAATTATATCTATACTGAATGAATTATTATGCCCTTTACTCAATATGTCCACTTCCTTCTGCCTATTTTCTAGTCTATCAGTCTATCTCAATTTAACCTACAATTTTACACATACAACTTTTTACCAAAGAGTACATTTAATACTTAAAATTAATATTGTTATTCATCTCTTTTGAATTTGAATTATCATTTTTAAACAGTTTCTATTTTTTTTTTTTTTTTTTTTTTTTTACATTAAACTTTTGAAGTTAGAGAAATCGCATACGTTTTCCATCATTAAATGTTTTGCATTGAGTTTGACTATTTAATCATACTTGAAGAGTTGATGATTTCTCCATATTTCTGAATGAAGAAATATTGAATGCATTTTCATTACATAAAGAAAACATAACTACTTTTTCCATTAATGTTTCTTCTCGTTATTCAAAAACTATGAAGAATCGAATCATTTCTTAACTTTTCTGCAGTAAATAGATCATTTTATCTTTTAGATTTTCTTTAAGATAGATCAGCTTAACTTTTAAATTCTTTTAGATGGGTTGTATGAATTCTGCTGAATACAATTCTTAAGGTATGCTAAAAATGCAAGTCAGCATCCCAATTAAAAAAACTATCGTATTTTTCATCGGTAAATCATATTTTCTTCTTTAAAATTTCAAATGTTAATTTTAAAGCAAAGTAGGTGAGTCTATAAATATTCTGCGTTACTTCTTCTTGTGTGTTTCGCGTTTCATCGTGTAACTAAATATAATTAATCTCCCAACAGATAAAGTCTTGAATAAACCTCAAATATAATTTTTTTCTGTAGTAGAATGGGATTATCGAATTTAAAAGGCAAAAAGGAATTTTAGCCATTTTAACAAATAAAATTATTTCTTTTTTAATTTCTGCAAAGGTAAAAAGAGATTCTTCGGAACATACTGTACATTATTTCATTCTGGAAGGACCTATAATTGATTTTTCTCTTTCTTTTGAAATAATTCCTTTAAAGATGAACACAAAATGCCTGAGGTTGTACTGGAATACAAATCTATTTTCCCGGTCTATAAATGAAAAATAATAAATATTTTTAGTACTGAAAAATTCTGTAATAATCTATTTTTCATCGAAATAAAAACGTCTTCAATTGAAATCAATTTTTCAGAAATTACATTCTTCTCTTTTCCTTCCAATTCTTATTATATTCGACTGCCATCTTATTCATTCAAAGGAAAAATTTCTTTTCCTTTCCAACATATCTTCGCGTCGGAATAAAAGAAACTTATTGATGTAAAGTTTATCAATCCACCAGACTTCCTGATATTTCGAATTGACTTTTCTATTCTTCATAGCCAACTTTGCGCATGTGCAGTTACCTTCAGAAGCTGAAACGAAACTCCATATTCCCTAACTTGGAAATTCTGTCTTCACTTCGCTTCACAAGTGATACGAAATCGTCTGCTCTGGAAACAACAAGTATTGATTCGCTCTGCCATAGCCTGGCTTCTAATAGGCATCTCCTTTCCGAAAGACATCTGGAGAAGAATCGTTCCTCGTCTTCTACAAGTGAATTTGATCCGATTGTAAGAAAAGTTCCGATTCTTCTGGAGGAAGTAAAAACCTCGAGGAGCTGTTTAATCCTCCACAGAGGGAGAGAAGAACCTCGATCCACCCTTCTCCATCACCGAGGGTTTAATTCAGTGGGAAGACATCTTCCCCTGACAAATTCACTCGCCTTTCTTCAGAATGATCAGGAAATTTCGGTAAGCACATAATCTTGAGGAAGGCTTCAAGGAAAAGCCAACAGCATCGCGCGGAAGGCAGCAAAAAATGGTTTCTTCCTCACAGAAAACTCTGAAAAGGAAGAGCGGGAGGAGAGAGCTCCTGGCTCTTGGAATCCCACACGGGATGCTGAAGAGCAAAATCCCCGCAGCATCACTTAGCAGCTCTCGCGTGTGCTTTAGATGGCCGCCTCTGATTGGATCTGTGTGTGTAATTACTACTATCGATTTTGTCACGTGGCAAAGCTTCGAGTCTTTTGTTCTTCGCTCATTACATTATAATTCTTTTTCCTCCCCCTCATCTCCGGAGCTACGTCATCGCCTACCCACCCGCATACGCCTCCTCTTCCCTCCAAACTACCGCAATTAAAGAAGTGACACGTTAGTAAGGGGGCAGGCGGTGGAGGAGGCTAAGCATTTCTTACGGGAGCGATACGTGTATAAAAAATAAGCGCCCGGATGACCTATTTTTCTCCTGAAGCTATTACCATAGCAACAAGGTTTGTTTTTAATGAGTCTCTCCCAGTTGTAACCATGGTTACCGAGAAATGGGAGGATAAAGTTAATTGAAATAAATTATCATTATTAATGAGTTACGCCTGTAAATTGGGAAGTGCTTTGCATGAATAATTAAGTCATTACTTAAGTTAACGGAGCTCTTAAATTAGTTAACATGAAGACCACCAGGGGGAGAACAGTTTTCTCAAGAATTCGATTTTATTTAGTAAGATGGATTTTAAACTATTAATTCAGAAGCTATTAACGTTATTATTTCATTATTAATCATAGGAATTTAACGAATATTTTATTGATGTTTCGAAATCTTAAAAGAGATTAAAAAATAACATTGCTCCCAAACCCAAAGTTTCGTGTAGATATGAAAGTAGAGCCTTATATACAAAAGGCTTTCAAAAGATCTTTACATAATCATGAAAATAAATCATTATGGCCTGAAAAGTTCTACTCAAAACCAAACAAGGTTCGTTCCTTAAGTTGAAATGAATAAATAAAATAAATCAAGACTCAAATTCTACTTCACAATATTCATAAATATTTCCATTTAAGACAAATCAAATGTATTCTGAAACATAGACTTGAGGAATTTCATGATAGACTTGATTAGACAAATCTGAACTTGATTAAACAGGAAACCTATGAACTAGTAATTGGCAATAAAAATCCTGGTATTAATGGTCTAATATTTAAAATTTTATGTCAAAGAAAAAGTTTAGAAATCCTTAAAAATACTCTTAGATAAATATTATTATTTCTACATTAAATTAATAAATGCAAAAATTTGCTTAGCTTAATAATTATTCAGCAATACAAAAAATTGAATTCAAAAAATAAATGATATTCTGAAATTGTGTAATAGGACATCGGATTTTATGAAGTTACATTGCTAAAAACTAACTATAAAGTGACTGCTTATGAAAGAAAATAAAACGAAAATAGTATATTACATCTATAGAAGTTTCTAAAACAACAACAGATCATTATTTTTTTCACCTTTAGTTATCATTCCTGTATGCCATAATTTTTCTAACTCTCAACTAAAATTTTCCTTCGTCGACTATGACAATTGTTATGATTACACTTTTCTGAGTTTTATTTGAATTTCAGAAAAAAAAGCGGGGAAATTTAAATATTCCTAATGATCTTTAACATTTTAATGTTTTCTAACACCTTCATGTCCTTTAACATCTTCATTTCTATGCAACACACACAAATCTTGTTTTGATGTACTTCTCCCCAATCACAAAGAAACTGGTTTTGTTAAAATTTAATTTACAAAAATCTTTCGTATAGTATTTTATAATTTTGTTAAATAATTGTTTCCATTAATGTTTTGAAATTTTGTACTATATTTATTTTCTGCATTATTAAATAATTGAATTCAAAAACATGCTAATATAAGTAATGTCTTTACATGAATTATATTTAAAGCAAATTCGCTACAAAATGCATTCTATTAAGTTTATGTTACTCCTTTAAATGATTACTTTTACAGTTTCCAATTCTGAACAACATTGCCGTACGATTAACTGAATGATCAGCACTCGAGGCTAGTTTAACAGTGGCTTCAATTCCACAGTAATATTTACAGGAATTCACAAAAACCCTTCTAAATCCATTGGTGTAAATGAAAAAAATCAATCAGCTTTGAATCTATTATCTGCATACAGAATGCAAATATAGTTAATATATATTATTTTAATTCTAAAAACAATATGAACTTTCAAAATATTTTGAATAGCGAAATTGCTTACCTTTTCTTGGGATAGATCATACATTGTGTGTGATAAGAAAATTTTAATCTGCTGTACTCTTGAAATGTTATCGACAAAAAGAGTTTTGAAAAAAACTAAAATAAAATTATTTATCTTGCCAAACGTTTTGTTAACTGTATTGACATAACTACTGCAGTAAATACTACTATAAAGAATGCTGATCAGGTGTAGCATAATTTTAAGGCTAACAAGCATTCATTTCATGGAATCTGTTGATAAACAGTAATTTATGCCTTGTAACTTTCTATCAGGAATCTGAAATTTGCAAAAATTTATAGAAAAGTCATCAGGAATATCTGATAAACATCAGCCAACTGAATGAAATCAAAAATAAAGTTATAAATGCCTTCTGATTAATCTTGATTCTGATATATTTAATTCATTTGACATTTAAAGAACCTAATAACGTACATTTTTATTTAAATATATTTGTTGTATATCCTTTTGATTTTAAAATTCAGTTGAATCATTTTTAATGAATTATTATGAAATATTTTTAATAGTATTTTGTTACTATCATTGTTTCAAATTTGATTATTTTTTTAACATTTATTCCATTTTAGATCCCTTAATATTATAAATACAATATCCCTGCGCGTGTGTGTTGAAAATAAGAACAACAAGATATGCACATGTATATCATGACTTTCCTCCTACTTCCTTTATTCAGATGCTTTTTCCTGTTTAATTATTCTTTATTTTAAACTTAGTATGTAATAATACAATTGAACTCTATAATTCACGAATCATTTAAATGAATATTAATTCTCTTAAAAAATATCAGATGATACAAAATACCCGTGTTCTTTAAATCTATTCTCAACGAAATGTAATTTTTTTTCAAACTCTTTGGCTCTATATCTTTGTGTATATTATGTAAGCTTCAAGCAGTTAGAAACAATAGGATTTTCTTCCTTTTACGTAATTTAAATCATTGTATAAACTCGGTGAGTTTATCATTTCTTAATAATACTCTTTTTTTAATAATTTTCCTGTTCTCTGTAAATGAAATAAATTCAGTAATTTTTTAATGAAAATATTTTGAAAAAGGAGCTATTTTTCAATTAAATATTAATTACATATTAGATAAAGGTTATTTCCCTATTCATTTGAGGTATTAGATTTGTTTTCAGTTTGAAATTATCAAAAGCTCTTCATTGCATAAGTTACCTTTTAAGCTGATAAATGATTTACAGAAATATTCATATCACATATACAAAAGTTTGCAATTTAATTAAATATTGGAAGTATTTCGTCTTATATTATTTAATGCATTTATTCTGTTATATACGAACAATATAATTTCATATATATATTAGGTATGTAATTTTTATGTTTTAATTAAAATTCATTTCTTAATCTAATTTCAATAAATTCAATAAAGTACTTTAACATTCAGCACTTTTAATGCTAAAGGGAGCAAAGGCTATTCCTTTCTATATCGCTGTTCTTGAAGACGATTCTATTTAATTTTCTCTCACCAGTTTATTTACATACATGAGGATATCATGGTGGATATTTATTAGAATTTTCTTGAAACTCAAATATATTTCTCCAATCTATGTGCATGAAAAGTGAAACAAAAATAGAGCTGTATTTTGAAACTCTAGCACAATAATATTTCATTTTTCTGATAGCAAAATATATATATCAATTTACAATTTTCAAGTCAATATTTCACAACATATCAAGTCACAATTTTTAATTCATATCAGACATTTATATGAATACTTTAAAAAGAATAATTAAGTTTTTTCATTCATTTCAAAGAAAAATTTCACAAATATGGCTTTATTCATGTATTGGTATCATTTAAGTATTACCTGGTTGAAAAAAAATTCATTTATAATAGATTGCTTATAAATGCTTAGTTTCCATAACAATAGAAATCAATGTTTCTTATTTGACAGCAGAAACATGATTTTAGACTCAAATAGATTTTAAGGAATATTTAATAGACCAAACTGTCAAAAAAATATACTTGAAACAACTACAGGTTCGATACAATCATTGCTGAAGAATAAGAAATAAAAAGTAGGCGGGTCTAACGGGTTTTTCTTTCAGTAAACACAAATGAAGGTTAATTAAACCAGTCTGACAATTTATAATTAATTTTGCATCACTGCACACATCAGCGCTCGATGTGGTAGACAGACGAATTCAAAAATTTGCACAGATAGCAGAAAAACCAGATTAGATTTCTTTTTAAGATCTATGATTAAGTTTGTATCAGAAGGCTAATTGGATAGCGCTCTACAATTTAAAGTGGATTTTAGACCACTTGTTCTAAGGTGATGCAAGTTAAATTGAAACATTGAAGTTGAACCAAAGAAAGAATAATCTTTATAAACTAAGCTGAGAAAGCACAGTATCCACTCTCAGCTTAGTATATAAAGAATAACTATCTAAATGGTTATTCTAATCTTTAGATGGTTATTCATCTTTATATATACATATAATGGTGCAATGAGATTTGTGAGCAGTTCTCTAATTTCTTTTTAAGATATTTATTTCATCTTTTTAAGAAGAAATTAGATTTGCTCTAATTTCTTCTTAAAAAGATGGCCTCTTATATAAAAATTGTAAACAATATTTTAAGTCAATATACGAATCAACAAAAAAAAAAAAAAAGAAAGATACCTCATTATCGAAGAGAAGTGAGCCATTTATACCATGGATATCAAAAAGAAAAAATTACAAAAGTTCATAATTTCGTCAAATTATTTGTACGACGATTTCTGCTATAAGAAAATAGGTCATAAAACTGGTGTTTTCTAAAAACTTAATATAATAAAATTTTGCCATATTTTTTTCTTTTTATTTTTTCTGTAGATTTATTTCATTAAAACGAATAAAAAGTTATTTTGTTCAATTTTTTTCTTATTTTCAATTCCTTATTTACTCGCTTAATATTTTCTATATAAATTTAAGAAAATTCAAATTGAAAATTTAAATGTCTTCACATTTATAACTTGAATATTAAACTTTCATATTTTAAATAAATACTAATAGGGTTATACACTCGTGACTCTCTTGACAAATTTCCTCAAATTTTTAATAAAAGCCAGCAGCATAAATACTTTTCATATTCCTTTTATTAAATTAACATTAAGACACCATAATTTTTTCAATACACAAATTATTATTTACTGATTCATACTTAATCTCATTTTAATATTTACAATAGATTTAATTATTTATTTTTTTATTTAAGTAAATGAAAAATCCACATTTTACATAGGATTTTTATTATGTCGATATATAGTTTAAACTAAGATATATTTAGATTATTATCATACTAAGAAGCTTATTTGAATATCCGTAATAATTTTAAATTAATGATCTAAATTAAATTTGAATCCATTTCAGTAGAATGTTTCTTTTAGAAATTTGATAGTAAATCAAATTTTTTCACAGTTCAAGGGAAATCCAGATTTTGTGATGATTTTAAATTTAACATTACGTAAATTATTTGATTTAAAAACATGACAGTCATTTTATACATCCGGCGATTTAAGGAATTTGAATACAGCTTGCATTCACTGTAATATCTTCGGATTATTTATTCATAATAATATCTAATCATTATTAATATTATGATTTACCTCAGCATTAATAAATGAAAAACGTATTATATGCTGAGGATCAAAATATATAAATAAAATATATATAATAAAAATATATTAATTAAAACTAAACTGGTACAAAGATAATTTTTTTATCTCAATTATGCTTATTTACAATCGATTATCTCATTCCCACGATCATTGGATATACTTAAATGATAATCTGTGATGAATCACATAATTATGGTAATAAATTTGGAAAGGTTGCAGGTAAAATACAACAAGCTGCGTTTCTGACAGCTCATTTCTGTAGACATCAAAATCTAAGATGTTTTTGCAATAGAAATTTTTAAGTTTCATTTTATAAAACAGCTTTAATCTATTTTAGAATGTTATAAAACCAAGTTAGTTTAACTTGATAGGTTTTCTTTTTAGAAATAGCGAATTATTACTTTTCAGTAACCACTGAAATTGACTTCTTGAAATAGTATACCCAATACTTAATATTTAGAAATATAAAAATTATTAAAATTGGAAACACGATATTGAGAATATGAAATTATGTATCAATTCATGTAAAAATGTAAATTATTAATAATGAATGAAAGATCCTTTAAGTGATATATATATATATATATGTATATATATCTATATCACTTAAATGATCTTTCATTGTATATATATATATATATATATATATATATATATATATATACAATAAAATATATTAATTATATTAATATTGTATATATATATATATATATATATATATGTGTGTGTGTGTGTGTATAATATTTAATTACTTTATTTGATTTTATCTAATGCATTTAAGATAATAATAACAACATTTACTAAATTAAGGAATTGAAAAGACAAATATTGTATAAAAGTGCAATTTAAATATAATGCTACACTGCAAACTAAATGTACTTTTTTAAAAACTAATCTGAAACAAGCACACCTTTTAGCCCATAAATGAAGAATATAAATTCAATTGAAGTTTATAAAATGTTGCTGAAATAAACAATAAATTTTAGTTTTGGATGTAAAACTTCTCATATAAATGCAGAACTATAAGATTAAAAATAAAAGTGAAACAATAAAAGTCTTTACGAAGCACCAATTAAACAAGAAATTACAGAATTCTAAATTTCGTTGATACAATTTAAGCGTTAATTTTTCAGTCACAGTATACGTATATGATTTTGTTTATAAAATTTCTAATTAGGCACTTTTTCTTTAAAAAGAAAAAAAAAAGAAAAAGAAAAACTTGAACTGTCAAATTTAGTAGTGTTTTAAAATTCAAATTCACTTCCAAAAAATCGGAATTTTCTTGATTAAAATTATAAAATCACAATAGAAATATTTCTTCTTTTGTATGTTTTCATTAAAAGCAGTTATTAAGTTCAAATAGGAAAACTAGAGTTAAAAGTTAGAACAAATTGTGATGATTATTTATTACTTGTGTCATAAAATCGTTTTCATTCAAACGTTTCTACAAGCCCGTGAAACTATAATGAATCTGTTTCAACATTTAGGTACTTCATGAAAGAGTTTTCACCTTTAATTTAGTTTTTACGTGATCAAAAAAATGTGAGTTAAAATAAAGCCATAAATTCTTTTAATTTATCACTCTCCTATAATTTTTCAAGTTTTTTAATTTGAATTTTAGGACATAATATCAATAAGAAGATAGAAAATCTTTGAAAATCTTTAGGATAAGAAAATTTTTGAAAATAAACTTTATAATTTATTCAAAATTTATTTTAAACGTATAATTCCAAAATTATTTATACCTCGTAGAATATCATAAGATTTAAGTATTCTTATTAATTAAATAAATCCTTATTAGGTAGCATTTGTAGAGACCCCTTTGAATCTATCTATATACATGTGTGTGTGTGTGTTTTTACTTCTGGACTTTCTGGTTTTATGGAGCTGGTATAGCTTAGCTACATCATCAGGAATTAAAAACAACAACAAAAGATTCTTGAATAAACCCAGCCGATTATGACATGAATGCAATTATTAAACACAATAATTATTTAAAACTTAATTTCAAAATAAATAATCTTAATTTCATAATAATTTCATAATAAAAATATCATATCAGAATTAAATAAATAAAATAAATTTCTTTGAAAGAGTGCAATAATAAAAAGATGTCATTCATAAAAATTCACCCCACATGTAATCAACAATAATTTATGCGATTCAAATTACATATTATTATTTTTTTTTACTCTGTAATAAATTTCTTTACTAAAATCAACTAAAACTAAAGAAAATGAAAAATTTTTTTAAAAATTTATTATTTTTGTATGTTGCTTTTTTTATACATATTAAGCGAGTCGACTAACTATAATTATTGAACAAAAAGTGTTATATAGCAATCATAAAATAATGCTCTTATGTATAAGATAAAACACAGAATCTTAAATATTTTAATTTTTTGAGCATTTTTTGAAAATTTTCTACATTGTGCTTCATAATGTGTTTATTTATGGTACTTCAGTACTTTGAAACTCTATTTAGCTTTAATCATCTATGTTTATATTTATATGATATTTTTATAAATTTAAATTTAATATAAATTTCAAATTGTTCGAGGTAAAATAATTAGATATTACTTTTTTCATCAAAAATATTTTTTTAGCCAAAATTTTAAAGGAAAAGAAAATCAAATTTTAAGTTTCTTAGAAACTGCGAAACATTTGCACATATGCTGAAACAGATACACAAAATCAAGTGACGTATTACCACTTTTAATCACTTTGAAAAGATTAAAGAATCTTTTTCAAGATTTACTACCCAAACATTGTTATGGCAATAAAGATATAGGTGATATGATATTTCTGGCAATGTGTGTATAGAAAGAACCTAGTTAATATACAAAATCTAAATCTGTTTTCGTATGCATAATGAACATACAAAAATTTCCATGTATAGCTACTATGCCATCAATAAATAAAAAACAGTATAAGTCTTTGATATTTTATTTCTATCTAATGATACATCACTGAGTAATTCTCAAAAGAAAAATCAAAGAAATGCTTGATTATTTAAGAATAATTACATTCGGAAATTAACTGTGTAACTTCTTCCTCATCGAATTTTTTAAAAACCAAGTGTTATTTTAAAACTAAAGGAAATAAAGTCATATTTTCATCAATTAAATTTGTTTTCATTATATTTAAATGTGTTCTCTTTCATGACAGTTGGAACTATTTCTTACTTTCAATGACTTCGGTCATCTGGTTTACGTTTAAGTACTGAAATCCTATGTCTTGTCTTCGTCCATTGCCTATTTTGTGATTTTTCATATGTTATTTTTTGTATTTGCCCAGCCATTGGAAATTTAAAAAATTTAAACAATGTAGTTATAATCAACCATTAGCTTACTAATTTTTTCATAAAGGAAATCGAAACAGAACTTGCATTTCAAATTAAAATTTTCGTTCTAATATTTTCAAATCATGTTATTTTTACAGGATATTTATTAATACTATTGTCATTTATTCATCCGGAATGTGTATTAACATGAAGTTTAAAAATGAATTTCAAAAAATATTAACTTAGCTTTAGTTAAAAATAAATTTCAAAAATTTATAATTTAGCTTATGTTGATCTTTTATTCAATAACTTAATCAAACAAATTTCTAAGTTAAATTAGTAAAATAAAATAATAATTTAAAAGACAAGGTACCTTTATTTTAATTTACCTAAATTTTAAATAAAAGAAACTTGAATTTAAAATTCATGGATGTTTGATATTAATATATCTTAAATACATTAATGTTTTCATTTTAGCAACATAATTTATTTAAGTTGCTTGAAAATAATTATTAGAACATATGAAGCATTTCTTAATGGCTTAAATTAAAATTAATTCATGTTTAGTTTAACATTATTTATTAAAACTTTTTAATACATAAAAATATAAATAATATCGAATTTAAAGTATAAAAATGTGTTGATATTTCTTATGTGATTTTTTAATATATAATTTAAATACTTCAAAAATGCTAACTTCCACAAAAAACATAAATTTGAAAATAATAAAGTCAAAACTTTGTGAATCTATTGTAAAACATTTAAAATAAAGGGAAAAGGATAAAATCATTAATTACTTTCCCACAATTTTAATATAAAGTATTACCAGTAATTACTTTATCTATAAATAAACACATAATTTTTTTAATTAATTTAATTTTTTTTAAATTTTACTTCAATCAGTTTTGACTGCAGTTCTTGCATGCTTACTTGCATTTTATCGTTTTTATTTGATATTCAATTCCTTCGTAACTTTCTGTGAGCAATGAGGCACATCTGTGCATTTTATTTTATTTATTTAATGCATTTTATTTATTTCTTAGTAGTACCTAGGAGTTAAAATAGGTATGGGAACAGTAGGCTTATGAACTATCGTACCACCATCGAGTTTCGTTATATAAATGAGTTATTTTTATTCGTAATTATAGTATTATATTCCCATTTTTTTATATTATTTAGCCTTTGTTTCAAATCATGGTTAAACAATATTGTTTATTATTCATTTTAAATAGTACCATTATTGATTTAATTTTTTTTATTTCAGCTCAATTAATTCATTTTTTACGAAATTATCTCATAAAAAATATATATAATATTTAATGAACTAAATCACATTTACAATATCTGCAATAATCATAAATTCACTAAAAATCAAATAAAACGTCTAATTGATCATCTCAACGACAATAACATTCTAACCAATTCTATTTTAAAATATGTAAGAAGTAGGGAATCGCTTGTAAGAAAGAAGTAATGTGTAGTTTTCACAAATACAGAAGGGTTACCCAAACACTATAGTTCTTACAAGAATCCCGAAAACACCTACTTTCACAATAAATTTCTTTAAACACAATTAAATTTTAAATTTACTGCATTCTAAATTAATTTAATTTTTTAATTTAATTACACTTGGCAACTATATCTTTACCGTAATTTTAAATTTCCTTTAAACAACTTTATCTTTATTTCAATATTTAAATAGATTCTGATTCACTGGTATTAATATTTTGAAACTACATCTGTCGGTCCTCCTACTGTGGGCTTTTTTACTCTTTTATTTGCTGTACTTTTTTACATTAATTTTTGAAATAAATATCTTTAATGATTCTTTCTTTTAATACAAATACTCTTCCGTTTAAAGATCTTTAGGTATATGTCCTTCGTGCATGTCAGAAAAGAATGTTTAATTCGCATATCTTACCATTCCCCCCCCCCACTGATGACGTGGTCCCAATGCTTTCCTCCTATTCTTTGTATTGTATATTGTTTTATTCTCTCACTGATTTTCAAATTTTGTCTGTCTAGTTTTAGTGAAAAACATTAAAAATAGATAGAAAATTTTAATATATATATATATATATATATATATATATATATATATATATATATATATATATATATATATATATATATATATATATATATATATATATATATATATATATATATATATATATATATATATATATATATATATATATATATATATATATATATATATATATGTATATATATATTTGAAAATAAAATTAACTATTTCATTGAATAGTTTGAAATATTGCAATTACCGGATAGTAGGAAGTGGGAATTCTATTGCATGGAATAACTTAAGGAAATGAAGCAATATGTTTGAATAAAATTATATTTAATAACATTCTAAAGTTAAGAATGAAGAAATGAAAGATATAAACTTTAAATAAATAAACACATTAACAGAAGAAAATCGAATTTATTATAATGCGATATTTTAATTTCATTTTGACTTTAAGAAATATCATTATTTGACATAAAAAGAATAATTAGGGACATTTTATTGGTATATTGAGCATTATTCTTAAAATTATATCTTTATTTTAAATCTCTTTTAATTGGTCCAGTTCTGAAATTTCATAAGAAAAATGATCTAATTAAAAGTTTTTCAGTAATTTCTTAATGTTACTGATTCTTGATGTTTCATTGAAAAAATTAAATTGCAGACAAATTCCTCTCCACTCTGAATTATTATTTTAAGACGAGCGCCTCCTGATGACCATTCAGTGATAAAGAAATATCTTATTTCGCGCATACACTATTCGGAACAATTCTCCTTCTCTTTAAAACTGAGTAAAGCAAGAGCAATAAGCTCGTTTTAGATACAATGGAAAACTTAACATCTCTCATCTTCCCTCTTCTCCTCATCCCGCTTTTTCTCTTCCCTTTTGCTCCCGCTGCTCCTTCTCTTGCTCCTTCCGCAGCATCTCTGGGAGATGATGATGACGATCCTGCTTAATGTCTTGGTTATTGACGTCGATAAAAGGCGTTTCTCTTAAAGAAGGAGGAGGGAAAAACCCTTCTCTAAATGAGCCAATTAAGGAGAGATTAATTTCAGCTCCTCCAATGAATAAGATTCATGTTCATTAGGGAGACGCCTTTTTGTAAAAATTTGCATCTCATTCATTGAAATGAAGAGGTATGTTTATTTTTTGTAGCATGAGTGCAACATCTAACACTTCTTCAAGAAACTGTTTTATTTGTATAAAAGAAATTTTGAACTTTCGAACTTTAATTTTGAATTTAACATTTTAACATATAGTTGTAATCCACAATATTTTTATGCTAATTTTCTTTTATATTTATTATTTAATTATAGTTTAAATATATAAAGTTTTGAAAATGGTTATAAATAGATTTTCTACGTCATATTAAATCTAAAGTACATAAATTAATACTGTTTCATTTACAGTACAGAAAAAAATTCATAAATAAAATAGTCATGTTATAAATTAAAATCTAAATGTTAAAAATTAAAATATTTCTTTTTTGTTTTAACTTAGAAAGAAAACACATATCGTTTAAATGCATTCATACATAAGTGCATAATTCTCTCTCTCTTATCAACTTCCCATACATTAAATTTTCTAATATAACAATTTAAAAAAACTGCTTAGTAATATCTAATTTCTAATTTTCATTTAAAATGAAGTAATATTAATTAAAAACATTACAAATAACACACATTTATTTAAGCCTTACATTTTTTTTACTCCATTTCTATTATTTCATCCCTTAATAACATTATTATACAGATTTTATGAATACTGGACCATTCTTTAGGAACAATAAAAATAACGAATACCATTGATATGTAAGATTGTTTACAAAAATGATATGTATGTATCAAAATAATAATGAAAATTTTAAATCGTTATTACATTGTTCAGTTTTTATAAGTAAGCAATTCCCCAATCAACAAACAGATCTTGAAATATCTGCATTTAAAAAGTTACTGTTCATCATGTTCTTCACTTATTTTGTAAACATCTAAAATTCTAACTAATGAATCAATGATTTGTAATTATTGAATTTCTTTTTAAATACATCTTCTCTTAATGCAAAAAGTTAAACTTTTCCTCCTTCAATATTAAAGTAAAGTTTAATGAATACAACAACGTCCTTTCAATTACTTCAACATTTTATGCTTGTATTGAATACTTTTAATATTGATTTTACGAAATGACTAAATTTTTTAATAAGGGAATGTTATAAAAAGTGCAAAAATTTATTGTAACATATCCAATGTAACAAAAACTATTAACGAGTGTTAATTTTTTTTCTTTAAATCTTTTAAATAAACTTATGATAAAATTATTAAATACCGATGACATCATTGTAATAGGCTATAATGTTAAAAGCAGATTATAGAAGATTATCTTTGGTCACATATCCTTGATATCGTATATCATGTCCCCACTGTTTACTAACTTCCTTTTAAAGTTTAAATTTTGAAGTATGTTTGTTATTTTATCATTGAATAAATTTTCAAATTTCATTTATAAATTGAAACTGTCACAATCTTAATTCTTTAAAAAAATTTAAACATATTTATATGTTTAAATTTTTTATAAATATGCTCTTATGCTTTTATATTTAAATGTTCATTCTTAATCTTATTTAATACTATTATTTTATAGAGGAATAGCAAAGAATAAAATTGCAGTAAAAAATTAAATATAAAATACTAAAATTATTTAGAAATGCTTTTTTCTGTTGGTTAAGTTTTTTTAGATTAGTTATTAATTGAAAAAATATTTTTTATTTCTAATGACAATTTTTTACTTTTGATGAACAATATATTTGCTTTGAAAATGTTATTATGGTAATATCTCTAGAGTTTTAACTCCTTTTTTACTAAAATTTAAAATAAATTTTCAAATTTCGCATTACGAGGAAAAATTTAGCGAAGAGATTGTAACTGTTAAGAGACGTGACAATAGAAAAGTCAAATTATGCGAGATATATTTATAAAGACTTTTCCTTTTAATATAAAAAAATTATATTAAAAAAATAATTGATATAGATTTTCATGATCTCTTTTAACTTTAATTAAATTACTTTCATTATTTTTTTAATTTTTATTATATTTTGCTTTTTAAATGTTATTAAATACTTATAGTTGGATTTGTGATGATATAATCCTAAATTAATTATTGATTATTCTATAATTATACACTACATGATTATTTCTATTATATATCTTTTTTTAAATATATGATTATGTTGTTATTAATTTGTATCACCAATATTTTTGTTTTTATTTATCCTTTATTAATTACTTGCTTTTCTTTAAATTTGTAATAGTATCATTTAAATTAATAATCAATTATTTTACATTTTTATTACTGGTAATACTATTGAAACACATTTTTATTACTTTAATTGTTTCATTATAAGCAATTTTTTTAGTTTATTTACTGTTAAAGAGCTAATCATAACTAAATTTATTAAAAGGTTAAATTATATTAATAAGAAAAAAATTATCATTGATTTTTAAATGAAAGATTAATTAATAATTATTATCCATACACTGTAGATAGTCACCGTTACAGAAATTATACGATATGAAGATTGTGAAATAATACCATACAGTTTCCTAGTTATTATTCTTAAACAAAAAACTTAATTTCTTTTATATCTTTAATAACATAAGCCTCAAAATACAACACAATATTCATTTTTTTCATTATTTATTGTATTTTTGAATTTTTTATTTTGTGATAGTGAAGACGAGAATTCGCAGAATTAGAAGAGGTTCGCCATGATCTATTTTGGCGACCGCCAAATAATTGAGTTTTGTCAGCAAAACCAAAAAAAAAAAAAAAAAAAAAAAAAGAGAAAAATATAGCAAAACATAATTCGCAGTTTGGCGAAAAGCTCATCTCAATTGAGTATTGGTACCAGGAGAGAATACTTTGGCAGTTAATAGAATTTGACTCCCTCGATTACAGGTTTTACCCGTATCATTCACTTATTTATTGATTTATGGAAAATATTTTGTCTCTTAATTTGTTTGTTTTTTTTTTTTTCCCTTCAGAATTCACATAGATTTTAGCGTATTTCGTGTTTTCCCCCACAAAAAGTTTCTGGTTCTCACGTTTTTGCAACTTCATTTATTCCCACGTAGAATAAGGTGTTTCGTTGTAACTAAGCAGATATCGATTAAAGAGAGACTTAATAGAAGTCCGCGAAATGGGCTGAGACATTTTCCCGCTGAATTCCGATAACTTTTGAAAGTGGCAGGATTAGGAAATTTCCCATCCAGTTTTATTACATGTATTTTTATATTTATAATGCTCTTATATATTATACAACTTAGTTTATAAAAGTCGATAATTGATTCTATCATACAAATATGCAATTATATATATAAATAGATTCATTTATAAAAACTTGAGTTACGTTCAGTATAGCTTATAACAGAAAAATATAATAACAATTTACATGAAATTCGATAAATGTTGAAAAAATAACTATCACTTTTAATGTGAAAGTTATTTTATTTTAAACGTTAAATATTTTTAACATTTTAAACATTTTTAAATAACATTATACATTTTTAAATGTTTATAAAAAAACTGATGTTAACAATCGTGGTGCATAGTATAAAAATAAATCTAATTTAACTATCGAAAAAAAATATTATCAAATGTCTTCCTTGTTCTATAAAAATATAAGACTAATTCCTTAAGAGAATGAGTTATAGAAAGAACAGGAAAAAAGCGATTATTCTAATTATTAAATTCTAAATGTGTTATAATTTTATTGAATTTTATAATTCATAAAACTAACCATTTTTGTTCGTTTATTTTTTTTTCTATTTAATAAATAAAAACAAACAAATGTAGAAAGTTAAAATTTATGAAAAATTTATAACTATTGAAAAAATCTTTCATAAATTATAGAGTTAATTAATTTAAATTCTTATAATTATTATTATAAAGTTATATTTAATTTCAATTGAAGTAAAAATGAAGAAATAACTAAGTTATATAATTTGCAACATTAGTTTTTTAGAAATTTAAAAAAAAGAAATAATTACAAGTAATTTTTTATGCTATTCTAATTGCTTTTCATTTATTTTGAAAGAAAATTCTAAAAGACTTTTATTAATTATTTAATTTAATTATTAGTTAATTATTTGATCATAGTCAATTTATATGCATATAGTTATGAACTCATCATTAAAATCAAGTATATATCTAAAAAATTTTGGCAAATATTCCATCATAAATCTTGAGAAATAAAATATTTTTAAAAAAAGTTAACAATAACATTACAAAACAATTTGATAAAATTATTAACTTTATGAAATTCAACGAAAAGAAAATTGAAACATTCCTTGAATTAGGGTGCGTAATAAATACAAAGGAGTAGTAGTTTATTAAAAATTCTCTCAGAAGTAATGTCACAAAAGCAAACTAGGTGGCGCTGATTCAGTCCTTTGGATTTTTAAGACAATTATTCTCTTAATATGTGAGAGCATCTAGGTTAGATTAGAACTTTTTTTAAAGTTGTTTGTTTAGAGTTTTATTTTGAAATTTGTGAATAAATAAATTCTTTAAAATAAATTTTATGAATTTGTAGTGGAAAACCTGCTGTTTTTTTAGTTTCATGTTTAACTGGATAAATAGCAAAGCAGTTCAAGTATATTACGTAATACAATTTCTGATTCAATAAATTAGGAATGATGGGAATTTATAATTGTTTCATATACATTTTTTTACTTAAAATATAACCTCATATAAGAGTTATTTATTATTATTTTATAGAATGGAATATCTAATTTATGTATTTTTCTACTAAATCAAATATAATGCAATTATTTTCATTATCTAATTAATTTGATCGTTTTCACATTTAAATACGCTCTCGCAAACCAAAAGAAATTTTTAAGTATTTGCATTTTAATTAAAAATCAGTTGTGTGGGTATATACATTTTTTTATATTCATCTTTGAATTTTACTTTTTATAAGCAGTATATTTATTAGAACATAGTATTTTTAAGCGATATCTTGCTGCCCTATATGCTAAAATTTTGAAATTAATACTAAGCATTTAATACTGATATCATTAAGTTGTGCAATAAAACCAATAGTATTTATTATCTTATTTTAAAAAATTCAAAAAGGTAAATATATATTAATATATTGATTTCGGTAATTATTTTATTCTTAAATAAATTGTAAATAATACAAAGTGTTTGTGAAATTTAAAAATATTTCAATATTTAAAGGCTTATTATAAAATTAAAATTATAATTAATATTCAATAAATCATTTGAAAAACATCTAAAACGTAATAATCTTGAAAAGAACTTGCTATAACTTATGTCAAAATAAATTTATAAAATTTGAATGAACTGTAAAAATTTGTCGAGTTTTTTTTAGTTTTAAAATTGTTTTGTGTTTAATCATAAAAAACAAGTATAGCTTAAGTATGAATAATTTTAATTTACATTATTATAAATATCAATACTAAATAACATACAAGAAAAAATTTTTATGTGTTCTCAAAACTGTACTTAAAATAAAGTATTAAGTAATCATATCTTACGAATTATTTAGAATTTAAGCGGATTAAGTGTCTAATTATCGAAACTAATGTATACTTCAGTTGAAAAATATGACAATTTCGTTGGTTAAAAATATTCATAAATATCTCTGGGACAACAAATTAACTATGATCCACTTTAAGGTAATTTTGTATTACATTTATAAAAATATATTTCAAACATTGAATGGATTTTTCAATTCTTTAGAGTTACGATTTATCTTTTTTTAAATTAAAAATATATAAGAAATAAATAGAAATGCAAAAAATTGTTTTTAGGCTTTTAAACGTTTCTGAAGAAGCTCCAATTAAAACTCAATGAAAAAATTAATATTTTTAATTGCTAATACTATCAAAATAAAATTTATCATAAAAATGAGGAATATACTTCAATATTTAAGCTTATGAATAGAATTATATTTATAAATAATAATGGAAATATTTATATGTGTTTTCAAAGAACGAGTCTGCTCCGTATTAAGCTGAATTTCTTAAATATTTCAATTATTTATTAAGTATATATTGTTATGAACTTAAACATTCGTCATTCCAAAACTATTTATAATTTCTGAATAGATAAATTAATAACTAATTAATGAAAAATTAATAAAAATTCATAGCAAAATAGGGTCACAGGATCTTTCACAATATTTAAAGTTTTCTTACATTAAAGTTTATAATATTTTAAAAAAGTTAATGTACCAGCAATAAAATGAGCCAATTATTCTTTATGTTAACAAAAATTTAGATTAATGAAGCTTTGTATTTTAAAGCATATTAATTTTTAAACGTTTATACATAAAACTTAATATAAAATTATTCGATTTCTTAAACAAATTATATATTAATAGTAGTATTTAAAGAGGTTAATATATAAAAAAATTTTTACAATCCATAATTCTTATTATTTGGTGATTAATGCCTTGATATTTTTATTTATTTGTTACAAAAGTAACTTACATTCAATTATATAGTAGAAAGTAAGATTAAAAATATTTGAATGAACATAAATAGCAATATTTTTCTTATTAATGGAAAATATGAATTTTTAATGATAATAATGGAAAGTAATACGAAAAACAACGTAGAAATGAAAATCCAGTGTCTGTTGGCAGACTTGTAATTTGCTAAGACTGAACTTTGTATAGCTGCGGTTTTCACGGGTTACAAATCCGTTGACTTTCTTATTTTTCTATGCGATGTGGCTTGACTAAACGCCAAAAAAGCGACAGTAGAAAAAAAACTTAAAAAAAGTCCCCCTTTTTTTTTTACAAAGTGAGCATAAAGAACTCACGTTAGAATGATAGAAAAGAAAAATACAAAAGAGAAATAGAAAGAAAAGAAAGTGGGATAAGGCTAGAGGGGTTGGCTAAGGAAAAAAAATTCTTCTGTTCGATAACAGTAAATGCACACGTCGTTTCTGAGAGAGGATATTAGCAGTGATATGGAAAAAAAATTCTGGCACAAAAAGGCCAAACCCCTAACTATTATGTTCATATTTATAGCTTTTACTTTCACTTTTTAATCCATTTCATTCAAAGAAAGCTTCAGCAAAATGTCACTGAGAAGTTTCTTCCTTATATATATATGACGTACGTGTAAATATATGTATAATTTATTTTAAATTTTTTTTAATGTGTATAATTTTTAATTAATATGTATTTTTTATATATGTATAATTTATTTTTAATATATGTATGCATATATTTTTAATTTCTTAGGCTATTATTTTGGGTTTTTAAAAAAATAAGAATTTAATGTGAAATTTTTTTAAAAACACAAAATAATAGCCTAAGAAAATTTAAAATATATGCACTAAATAATTATAAATAATATTTATTCGTATGATATATATATATATATATATCACATAATGAATAATATATATATATATATATATATATATATATATATATATATATATATATATATATATATATATATATATATATATATATATATATATATATATATATATATATATATATATATATATAAATATATATATATATAAAGTATTTCTTCAGCAACATTAAACATTTTACATTCTTATAACCAGGACCCGACTTAACCTAATTGGGTCCCGGAACAAAAACTTCTCAAGAGGCCCCTTTCTGTTTAACAACAACAAACTTTCTATTTGATTTAGTAAACGATTCTATTTAAGTGACGTAAAATAAACTTTCCAATCGATATGGAAGCTCTTCTGATGTTGGGGCCCGGGGCAACTTCTCCGTGTGTCCCTGCTTTAATCAGGCTCTGCCTATAAGCTGTTTGGTATCTGACTCATACAAATTCAAGTTGATATCTTCAGCAACATATAGCACCATGTTGGATTGAAGAAGATTCTGAAATGCGCCGATACAGTTATAAACGAAAAATATAGAAAATTGCCGTTTCCATTAAAGAGCATACTAAAGTAACAGACATGTGACTCTATTACATTCACTCTATTACATTTAATAAATATTGAAATAGCAAATTTTTTTTAATTCTTATAATCTTATATTTTTCTTCTAAAAATTTATATTTTCATTGTTTTATTTATATTATCTGAGATTCAAGTTATCATAAAATATATTTTAAGTCATATTAATCGAGATAAGGAGAATTGATTTTAAAATATATGAACAGACATTATTTTAGTCTCTATTTGCTTTATTCTCAATCTGTCATTCAAATAAAATGAAAAAAAAAACTTAACTAAGCAAATAAGCAGAAAAAATCATTTTTTTTTTTTTATCAAACATATTAGTCCAACAAATTAAAATTCTCTCTTTCATATAAATTTTAATTCTTTCAAACTCATTTAAATTACACTTAACCTGGGCAACGTATAGTTCCAAAAATCTCTTATTAACGAAATTATACCATATCTTGCTTGCAAATATTTTGAATACCTTTGTTTTGTTTTTGCATATATTTTACAAATTTTGTTGCTATTTTGTTGATGGAATATTTTAAACAGTAATAATCTATGCAAATATTTGGAGAGATTCTCTTTGTGATCTAAGTCCCCGAAATTGAAATCAGTGAGCAAAATTGGCGAAAAATTGGTTTCAAATTGATTGGCGTGCTTTTCCAATTTGGCACTCCTTCAAGTGATTTAACTTTCTAATCCTAGATTCTATCTGCAAAATATATACGTGCGAATTTATCCCTATTAAGGTTACCAAATAACATCAAGGATGCCATGAAAAAAAAAGGGATCGGAACCCCGTAATAGACACGAATTTCACTCCCTCCCCCCCTTTCTTCGGGTGGTGGACCCCAGAAAAAGAGAGCGCGCTTAGCAATCGTCATAATAGATGAGGTCTTCACGTGGTCAGAATACGTTGGGGTTTCATTAAGTGGTTGAGAATTCGAAATGCCTTCTCTTGCTTGATGGAATGTCATATCAGCGAGCCCTAATCTCGAAATTATCAGTCATATTTCATGGAAGCCCTGGTTGCAAGAAATTGAAAAAGAGGGCTCTATAAGGGACTTCCTACAAATTAAATAGCGTCCATTCAGGTTGAAACAGGCAAAACTATAATCGTTAGTTTGATAAAGCGTTTACTACTTTTAAAATAAATTTAAAATAATAAACTCGAACTAATCGTAATATTTATCCAGATTTATATGTTTGAAAAAAGTGCATTTTTAAAATATCTAAAGATGGTTGTTGACAAGAGTAAATTGTTATATTAAATTTATACACAAATCGAGAAATCAAATAAGTTTTGACACCGTTTAATAGAGATTTTAATATCTGAAAACTGTTATATGAACTTTTCTAATATTTACAGTGTTTTGAGAAGCTTTCTTGAAAGCAGTTGGATCTTAATCTTGTCTCATAATAGAAAAAATCCAAAAAGAACGAAAATTGTTCATTGAAGTTCTTAATTTATTTTAATAAACTAATATATTTCTGATGATCGATTACCAAACTAAAAATATTTTTGATGCGTTTTAAAGAACATTGTTTTTTTTTCTAATTTAAATTTTAAGATTACAGATAAAAAAGTGAATAATATTTTCCCACTTCTTAATATCCTTAAAAGAAATTATGATAAAAAGAGTGTTAAAAACAAACACATTTTTTCATTAAACACAGGACTTGTCAGTGCAGGACAAAGTATCCAGAAGAACACATAAACATTTTTGATTAATTTTCGTAGATTATTTTGATCATTTTCAACAATGGAGTTAAGTTCAGAAAATCATAAACTTATGCTTTTGAAAATTTCTTAAAAAAAGCTTATCATTTTCGTTTTAGTGTATGTATAAAAATAAAACAAATTAAAGAGAAATTAGTGTTAAAAATTAATTTAAAAGTTAGTAATCAATTAAAATTGATAAATATAAAAATAATAATTGAAATATGAGAAGATAATAAAACACATTAGAATTTTATCATGAAATGACTTTCCAAAATTAGAATTTGGATGGTTCAAAGTAAGATTCAATTATAAAATTTTGACCTATTTTTAACTTTTAAAAACGAATTTTTATATTATTCAAATGAATGGAGATTCAATGTAAATTACTAATAAAATTAAAACTGTAAGACTGGTATTACATCAAATTCAATTTTTATTTATCATTTTTTGTCAATAATTTATTGCATTATATCAATAGAACAGTTTTTAACTGTTGTCACATAAAGTTGAAACAAACTTTACAATAAAATTATTTAAAATTTAAATAATGTGAAAGTGCCATAATGCATCCGCATAATAAAACATATTTAAAGTATAAAAATGTTAACATAAATATAGAAATAAAATAAAAATAGCATAAAAATAATTATTACAATATATCTTTGAATACTTGATTACATATAGATAATATAATCCTTTTCTTTTTGCATTGCTTGTTATTTACCCGCTGTGCACACGTTAAACATGATTTGGGTATAGCCCCTGTATTACCGCTTAGCATTATTTGCGTGGCTGTTTCTTTCTACTGCTTCCCAACCCCTTCCGTAAGACCCTCCAAATAATAAATTACGGTGCGGACGGGAAAGAAAATATAAATAAAAAAAATTTCCTCGATTTCAAATTTGATTCAACTGTTCATTAGATATTGCTGCTACCCTTTTCCAACGGGATGAGTTTTTAGGTCTTCCGGAAACACCCACATCTAACTTACTTCAGATATAAATCTTCGGAGAAGAATTTTTTCCCTCTTTTTTTTTTTTTAATCTCATATATATTTTCTGTGAGAGCCACAAAATTTTAAAACGATGAGAGATTTTTTTTCTTTCCGAAGTTCGTTTTTCACCTAATTCCTACGAGGACTTCTGCGAAAGACGAAATATATATTTTTCCCTATTCGGTTTGGCGGTTGATCCGAAAGCATTTCGACGCCAAAACGAATATATATATTTCTTTCCCATAAAACCCATCCGGATGACTAAAACCGGAATAATCTTCGAATGAAGAGAGAAATATCTAAAAAGGAAAAAAAATTGCTTCCATAGAAAAGGAGAAAAGAAGTAGAAAAAAATTTTCCTTCGTTATATATTTCTAAAGAATATAAGACAAAAGCACGAAATAGTTCCATCTTGGCGAAGGAAGTGGGAGGTTTGAAAAATTTGTCGCGTCTTGTTTTTAGTAAGAAAGATGTAAGCTCTAAAAGAGAGGGGGGAGGGAAATGAAGGACGGGAAACGGATCTTTCCTGTACCTTGAATGTTTAAAGACCCATTTTGGAAAATTTTCTTATCCATGTTCGGTTCGAAAGAAAGAGAGATATGAATCTCTAAAATACATTTAGGATATGAAATTCCTGTTTGTTGGAACTCCCTCATCGAGAGACGATGTTTGATTTGCATGTTATTGATCCATTTCTTCGTCTCTTTCCAGCTCTTTTTGTTTTTTATTTATAAAGCTATTATATAAAAAATATTAAAACTTCGGGTACATCATTTCATTTCTGTGTTATTTTCAAGTAATCCTGTTATGCAAGAAACATTTGAAACAAGCTGAGTACTTCTTTTAGTATTTTTTAGGTATTATACTACACACATATTTATGCATGAAAAATTATATTCCCTTACTATATTAGATATTTGTAACAAATTTGTTATGAACAATATGTTAGTGTTTATAATTTCCATGCTTTTTTAATGATTCCCATAAATTTCATCCATTTTATGAATAGGAATATTAAATTAAGTATATAATGTAATATAATAGTAATGTGTTGTTGTTGCTGTTGTATAATGCCCATTTACTAGGATTTCCACTTTTCAACACTACAAGGGAGTGGAGTGATAGCAAAACTTATCTAGTGGTACAACAAGTTTGGTCTCAGTTACTTAGTAGCAGGGACCAAGCAGAAGACACCTAGACTCAAACAGAGACTTAGAAGTATCATTTCACATAGAGGACATTGCAACCACGACATATATAACGTGACCCAACCGCTAATAGCGAACACAACGGATTTTTGATCGAGACGAACATTACGGATTTTCGAACTCAATACCATCAGATAACTAATATGATTATCATCAGATAACTAATATGAACCCTTTACGTTCGTTGTAGTAATAATGTTCGTAAATACAGTTTATACACTTTTTTGAGCAAAAATGATATAGATCGTTTTTATTCAAAAACCTAAAAGTTTTGAACCATTATTTATAATATCAATAAATTTTGTAGATCTTTCCTTTTATGTGTAAAGCTATTAATATTATCTAATTATAATGCATATAAGGGCAGCTAAACTTAAACTTAAATATTCGTAATAAAAAAGGTTTTTAAAATGTATAAAAAGTGTTTGGCAATATAATTTGTATTTAATTTCAATAACTTTCGATTATCCTTCATTTTATTGCTAGGGGTAATAATAAATAATAATTATAAACATATTTTTTTAAAAATGTATAATGAATATAATTGGATTCTATATATTTTTCTTGTTTAAAAATGAGGAAAGGGGTTTTCAGTTTTAATGAAGGAAAATCACTATCAGTATTTTTAACAAAAATCATAAAGGTTTCATTTTGTTATTTCTTAACAATACTTAATTTTTATGGCCATCCACTTTACAGATGAACTGAATATTAAATAATTTACTGATAATGTTTTAATAATAGAAAACATAAATGCAGATTATGCGCATTTCTTGATATAAATAATGGAAATGGTTACAATTGAAGATAGGAATATTTGATTCTTTTACAACTAAGAGAGGGCTTAATAAATATTCAATCTGAAAAGGCAATAAATTCAACCCCGGACATCAAATATATAACACCATCCTTACCGTAAGAAATGTTATAAATGACTCCAAAAATTGTTTTCAAAAAATAAAAATAAATTAGCTTCTAGCTTTCTTAAAATTTTATTAATCCATATTTATAATTATATTGAAATTGAATCTTTATTATTAAATTACGATATTTATAAAGTCCATTCTATTTGAATTTTTTCTTTGGAAAACAGCTAACTAACTATCAAACATCCTGAGCAGCAAACAAGAGTTCATTGTGTTCTATAAATAATTATTATTGAAATAATTTGCACTACTTGATGGTAAATAATAAAGCATTAATTATGTCTTGATGTAAAAACCTATGAAAATACAATACAGATTCAATACAAATTTAAAGCATTGGGAAAAATACAGTACATGCCAAACCAATTTGATGAAGGAAAGAATCAGTGTGAATGACATTGCGTTAGAACACGAATGAAGAAAATCGCTGCATATTGTGAAATGAGTGACAAATAGGATTGTTACAAATACACTTAAAGAAGATGAGCCTTCAATTACAGTAAATAATTATGAAAAAGCATTTATGATTTCTACGTTAGGCCGAAGGACTGAAGAATTTCTACCATAAGACTATTTATTATAAATATATTAAAGAAAACTGAAGTTGTTCAGATGTGTATTGCTAAGAGGTTCTTCAGATTTAATAATCCCTTAATTCCAATTTAGTTTTTGTTCCTTAAAAAATTTAAACTTCTTTAAAACTCGATATAAGAGTGATCTCAAGTGAAAATAAACTGATTATTAAATATATCTGATTTGCTACTCGAAAAGCGTGGTTGATATACTTTAAAAAATATAAAAATAGGAAACACTTAAAAAATATAATATTATGAAATTTACTGATTAAAAAGTATTCACAAACACAAAGAAACTACTTCCAACACCTCATCATATTATAACATCTCCTAATAGTTAAAAAATAAATAAAATTGGAATTTTCCTTTTATTTGTAAAATTGTTCAAAAGATTGTACTGTCCAACACGTAAGCTCTTTGAAAGGGAATAAAAAAAGTATAAAATGAACAATAGAATAAAAAAAGCAAATCTCAGGGGAAAAAAGTTATTCCCATTATATTTATCATTGGTGCAGTGTTTATTTCAAGCATCGGATCTGCTTGCAACAGTGACGAATGCCTTTCATTTTAATTTCTCATTCAGAACGCTTTTAAATCTGTAAAATAAAATATTTTGACAGGTGCAGTAATCGGCATTTTATAATTAATTCTGATGTAAGTGTGGCTTTGGCGACTCTTATGTAACAAAGATTTCGTAATAGAGGCTATAAACACCTGCTAAATTTGTTTTGAGAGAAGAATCTTCAGTCAATACTTCGAAAATGGCGAAAGCATTTTCACGTATGATATGAGTATTAATACATGCGTGAAAATTAATGCTTATATTATGAGTATTAATGTTTTCATTTCCATATAAAAATTTTAACGTATACATAAATACGAATTTTTGCCCATGAAAATGAGAAGGCAAAAATCTGTTTTAGGGCAACTTTGTCAAATAAATGATACCAATTGATTTGGACATTTTAAATTCCACACGTGATACTAAACAAAGACATTTCATGTTACTTTTCTAAAATGTGTAATAGATAGATTACCTACACTCACTTTCTACACGCAAGTAGTTAACATTTTGCAGTCGAAGGCCAATTGGACAAAAACCTTCAGTTTAAAGTGGAATTCGAACGCATAAGTTGTTGATCTGAAAGTAACAGCATAAACCGTTCGTATGACAGCTCTGATACGAGTCTTCTATTTTCTTACATTATTCCTATTTTTACCCTCATTGTTTTAATGTTAAATTTTAAGAGTCACCAAAGTTTAGAAAAAGTATATTTTCACATGTTTCTGTAATCAATCCCACTCCCTGTCTATTGGTGGTCAGCATGTAGGGAGATCCAGGGTTCGAATCCCAGTTTGGGCATGGATGTACTTTCTCTCTCTCTATCTATCCTGTCTTTATCCTTTCTTTGTATCAATGGCTTGTGAATGATTGTGCCTACCCTATAAACCAATGGCATGTGTGTGCTGAGGAAGTCGGACTCCATAACGAATTACAGTTCAGTTGGGAAAATGGAGCAGCGCACTCCGTATTGCCAGCCTAATTGTCACAAGACAACAATAACATTACATGAAGTTAAATTCAATCTCAATTTGTTATCGTTGCATATGCAATATATCTACTCAGTTTATTGATTCTGTTAGTAAAAAAATTCTTGTTCCTTACCATCATAAAGGGAAAAAAAAAGTTTTAAATCAGCATTTTTAATGGAAATATTATTTAACTTTTTTTAGTAACAATCCTGTTTTATATTTAACAAGTATAATGATTCATATGCTGGTTTCCTGTGCAGTAGTTCACACATTCAATTCCTACATTCGAAGATGGACGTTTGCAGTAGTTAGAAATTCATTTCAAAGTATACGTCATAGTCTAATAATGGTTTCGAAAATTGGCTGTATAGTCACAAACTGAATTTTGTACATTTTAGTTTTTATTAGGATGCGTTTAAATACCTCATATAAGGATAAATATTTAACTGTTTCTATTAAACTAAACTAAGCTCTGTGGTATATACGACAGCCCATGTGGGCCAAAGATTACAATGCCCATCTCTGTTTTCCTGATAGAGGGGCGAAATATATGTTCCAATTCAGTGGTCCTGAGGAAATCCCTTTCAATGTTTAGCTCCCAAGCATGCATGGTTGGTACTCAATTTATCAGCCCACTGAAGACATGAAAGGCTTAGTTGACCTTGCCCATCCCGAGGATCGAACCTGTGCCTTGGGCTAGTGAAACACTACCACTAAGCTACCGGGCTTTAACTATTTCCATTTAATAAGCAAAAAAAATCAGCCCACAATAATTCAGTTTATTTATAGATCCATAACTTGTTTTAGTGTGATATAATTTTATTTCCTGTCTCACAATTCGTTTATTTTTTATATGACCTGGGATTTTACATAAAATTTTAATATTAAATATGTTTTAAAAATGACACTATTCTTATTTTATTTATCCTCTGTGCTTTATACAGTCATATATTATTTTTTATCTCAATTTATATTTTATCATTTAATATTATTTGCTTTGATTTTCATACATATAAATTTAAAAAATTACACAATACTCAATTTCTTTAATTAATCTCGAAATTCTATTTATCTATGTATCTGTTCTGTGCAATTTTCATTGTGTATTGTGTACATTCCATTTTGTGCAATATAATTAATACTTTATTCTAAGAAAATCTATATAAATTTTATCCTTTAGAACATCTATTTTAGATCACGAAAATTGCTTCATAAATGGAATTATTTTACAACTTTCAAAATCCTTTCAACTTCACTCTTTTGTAGCTTGATAATCAAAGCAAATTAGGGCTCGGTTTTGAGTTTACATTTTCATCTTTAAAACAATTCTATAAAAATTAACTTTCAAGAAATATTAGTTTTTAAACAAAGATTTGTCGGTAAACAGTAATGTCTGTGTATGATTTATATTAAATGTCAAATCACACATTACCTGAGACAGGTATTGAACCCAAGAACTATTGAATAGTAAGTCTTAGCATTAACCATACAGTAATTAATGGAGGGGTCATTTGAATTTCTCTTGTTTGGAAGTTCGTTGTTCAGAGTACCATAAAACAGATGTACTTTGAATATACCTGTTATTAATTGTAACTGCGTACTTAATTTTTGTTATGAATTTTATATTGCTTTAAGGTATAATTCAAACATAAGTTAAACAGAATAATACACCACCCACACACCCTTGTCTAGCGGCCTGACTGTGGAGTAGGAGGTCTTGGTTTCGAATCCCAGTTCGAGCATGAATGTACGTTCTCTCTATGTCCGATCTTTGTATGAATGGTTGCCTACCCTTGTGAGGAAGTCAGACTCCACACCTAAATATAGTTCAATAAGAAAAATGGAGCAGCTCACTCCATATTGCTAGCCTAGTTGGCACAAGACAGCAACAACAGTTATTAAATTTTAGTACTGTCTAAAAATTTTTTTTAAGATATTTGCATGCCAAAACCCTTTCGTTCAGAGTATCGATACCGATGGAGTCTAATTTTGTTATTGTTATCAAGTTTTATATTTTATTTCTGTCAAAATAAGTTTGAAGATACTCTCTCTTTTTTGTTTATTTTTTATTACAAATAGTAAACTCAGAGAAAGCAAATCATAATACCCATTCAATAGAATTATAATATAAACTGGGATATATATGCGAAAGCTTTATCGAGTGCTTTTGTCCTTAAAGAATAGAAAGAAAAAAATCTGAATTTCAATACAGAGTTTGTTTAAATATTAGAAATTTATTTATCTTATCATTATGGCTTATCCATGCATTTTGAAAATTTTTAGCTTAAGCCATTCCAGAACTGAAATGCCTTTATGACAGTAGAGATTCTCCCAAGCAAAGTATTTGAAATTTAAATGCCTGGACTAAGTTAAAGGATTCTTTCTGGGAAAAGAGAGCGTAGTCTCCAGACTTTATAGGAAAAGTTGAGGAAGGAAGGGGTGCGCCACCCAATCTTTGACTCCCCTTTAATTTCGTAATATCGTATCATAGACCGATGCATGGGACGTCGGAATCCTATGAAGTATCCTCCGTATTTGCATAAGGTCTTGAATTTATATTTCTCGTAAATGGATTTGTGGTTTGCTGACGGCTTCTGAAAAATATGGCCTCATTCCGAAACGAAAGATGACTTTCAAATCTTCCTAAAAGTTTTATAAGTCAGTCCTTTTTTATCCTTTTAAAACTTATTTTCTTGATCACTTATCAAAGGGGCTATGGACAAATTGCAAGCTGTGCTAATTGCGAGAAATGATTACGAATAAGAACTTGCGAGATGGTAGTTGGGTGAAGCGTTGTGTGTGGGCGCGAGTACTTCTACTAACGAAGATATACTACTACTGAATAATTATATTGATATCATTGGTAAGAATTTCTTAGTTAACATCTCAATGGTTAATGTCTAACAATTAAATTCAGAATGAATATATTTCTGACTAATGACTAACAATTAATTTCTTAAATAATTAATATCTAATGGATTTTCAAAGTGTAGAGCTTAAATTTTAAAGATGATATTACCTACAATACTCATTGTCGTCTTTTAATCATTTAAATTAAGCAAATAATTTATGAAAAAGATATATATATATATATGTAAGTATGTATGTCTGTATATATATATATGTGTGTGTGTGTGTGTGTCAGTCTATGATAATTGATAAAAAAATTTATGTTATAAATCCAAACTACAATGATCACAATGCAATTTACAAATTAACAGAAGTATAATTATATCCTTCAAATATTAAAAACAAAATATTGTAATATTAGCATTTATATATTTACTGCACAAAACTATCGATCTCCAACTATGTCATATTTACGTAAAGAATATTTTTCTATTGTGTTGCAACCAAAGTTCAACCGTTTAAAGGAAATGAAACTAAAATTGGTAGAACAATGGGAAAGGTATAAATTAAATTTTCAATAAAATTTACAACACGTACAAGAACAATGGGAAAACAAAGTTAATCTGATTACAAATACATTTTACTTATTAAATATTAATTTACATTTTGAAGAAAATTTCTAACACTCTAAGCATCTGGTTAGGAAGTTACCACTAAAAATATTCTCCTTAAAAATATTTTAACAAATTTTTTTTAATTTGAAGTTTTATAATGCAAATATATTAGTGTACTCTGATTCAAGAAATCATGCATTATTTTACAAGACAAAAAAGCAAAAGAAAATGTCCAAGTAGAATTAAAACCATGAATGCAAATTACTTTAATTAAACTAAAGTAAATCATATTCATATCATTATATATTTAATAATTCACACACAGATAGGATTGTTTAAATATTGGCATCAACTCAAAAGGAAGCTGTAGCCATGAATAGAACTGTCGAAGCAAGTATAAGCAAAGAACATAAAATTTAAGCACCAAGCTGGGCCTCCGTAAAATCACTTCAGGTTTCCCAGAAAAGGTTCCCTGCAAAAATTGCGGTGAAATGCTCAACGCAAATTTACAGACAGCGGCAAGTACTGCAGGAAAGAAAATAACGCTCCCACATAATAAAAAAGAGAGAAAATAGAGATTGTACTTCTTAACAAGCAATCGTTGGGTTAGGAGAATTTCCAAGTGCCATGAAAAATGCATGCCTTCGTCCTTTATAAGGCCCGTGAAAAAGCAAGATCGAATTTCTTTCGTTGGATATCCCAAAAAATAACAATCGATTCCTATTTTACTTTAGACGACCTTTTTTATACAATGTCATCTGCTTTCCGTCGCGCCTTCTTATTTCACACAAAACCAAACAACACCCAATAAAGAAAAATCGCAAAGCATTCCCAACGCGTGGGATGTAAGTAAATAGTTCCACCAGCGTTATTACTTACCAATGCGCGGAAGAAAAAAAGTAGAAAAGGAAATCTGATGTAAGCCTGTTGTTATTTACTTATTTATAAGCCACCTCTTTAATATTTTCCCCACCTTCTCCAAAAAAAAAAAAAAAATCCCTTCTTGAAAAATCAAAATATATAGTTCGAACTTTTGGTCTACGTAGTACACAAGAAAAAAAATTAAATAAAAAAGTAAATAGAAGAAATTGTAAAATAAAATATAGTGATTGGAAATAAAGTAAAATAGAAGATTGAAAAAAAAGCTTTCCGATTCTTTTCCTCTCTCTCTCTCTCAACTTTAAAGAATGACCATAAATTTCTTCATCCTTTACTTTCCGTGAAGTCAACATAAAAAGTCCAAAATATCGAATTTCTAGAGATATTTTTTTATTTCAATCTTCTTTTCTTCACCCTTCCCTTCAAAAGCATTTCTTTCTCTTTTTTTTTTTTTATCCCATATAAAATATTTTTTATAAGTTTTTTTCGTCATTTTATTTCAACCTATTCCACTTGGAAGCCTTCACCGTAGTATTGTTAGGCGTATATGGTTTTTCTCTCTTTCACTTTTTAGAGCATTACATGTTTACGGCTTAACAATGCCTGTGGCAAACTGGGAAGTTTTCTGGGGAGGTAGGGGGAGTAATAAAACTAAAAATCTGCCTGCCTACCCCTACTCTTTTGCTTCAAACTATGCCACTTTTTCGCCAGTTCTTCCTATTTCTCAGAGAACCATATTTTCTTCCTTCCACAAACTGTGCGATGTGTGATGAAAAATCACAGACAAATCCAGCAAAATTAAAATAGATAAATTTAATCTAAAAAAAGCCTTTAAAACAATAACAAATTCAAAATAATGAGTTGCTATTAAATTAATTTTATCTGAATATTCGAGAAATATCATAATTAATTTATATAAATTTTGGAACTATAATTTAAATTACATACATATATATATATATCCCTTATAAGAATGTATATTCTCTTGTAAAACTCTTGAACTAAGTTGTCAAAACTCTCAAGTAGTCAAAAATGGTTTTAGAAGATTTAATATAAAAAAAATTATGAAAATACAAAAATGAAATATCATAAACACGTACACATTTTCTTAATGAAATGCTAAAATAAAAGTAAAAGATATAAATTTCAATTGTTAAAATACATATGATTTTACTCATTCTTTATTTAAAGCATATTAAGTAAGGCGATTTAACTTCATTTCGACTCTCAGTGATGGAAAACAAGTGAAAATGATTCAAGATTGTTAGACATTTCTTTGAATATGAACTCTACTCTATAAACAGGGCCGGACTTTGGATCCTAGGGCAGAAGCCTCTGGTTCACAACAACGGACTTTCTATTCCATTCGGCAAGAGATTCCTTTCGATTATCATAGTAAAACAAGCTTTCTATTTTATTTAGGGGCCTTTCTGATGTGTGCGCCTGCGTCAACTGTCCCTTATATTCCTGCCTGAGTCAGGCTTTGATGATAAATATTCTTGTCCCTATCTGTTGGCATGTAAAATATGTAAAAAAGTGAGGTTTCTTGAGACAATTTGTTCGCCAAATGCTTGATGAAATATGCACTAAATTATAGAAAATAGTTCCTTTTCCTGCTCTGATGTGGCATATCTATATCTGTCTATCTACACACACACACACACACACACACACACACACATATATATATATATATAATCATATATTAACTTATCCATCTCAATACCAGCTACAGCATTATTTTAACTTTGCTTTAATATATTTGTAAATAAAATTGACCTTTTAAGAAAAAGCAGTAAACGAGTTTTATTGTTAGAATGATTCTGCAACCTGTTGCATGAATCACAAAATTAACAGTGATATGCACTAAATAATTAACAGTTATTTTGAATATTATTTTGAATAAATTTTTGAATATTATCTCACTATACATTAATAAGTATAACGTAATCAACGAATAACATCAGGGTTAAAATGATACAGTCAGCAGAACGTACATACTCACGTATACATAATTAAATTGTGTCTATAATTTTTCTGCTTTTATAAATATTTAAAGCTATTCCAATTATGCAAATTTAATAAGTGTATTCTTTACAGAAGTAGCATGTTGATATATGTTTAGAGAAATATTTATGTAAAGACTCGAAATTAATTTAAGAAACATTTTATACTAACTTTAACATACCCGACTGCCTATTAATGTATTGAACTATATGGGTTTATGTCTCTGTACACACTAACACAGATTTAAACCTACATAATAATATAATGAAATTAAATAGATATAATACATTCCCCTATCACAAAGAGTTTTATTCCTACCAAAGGTACCTTTATTTACATTTTTTATTTCTGTAAGTGCTTTAAAATTTAACTGTAACATTTAGTTATGTGAGTTTATTTTATTCTAATAACAATAAATAAAATTGATCATTTTATGCATGAGTGAAACAGTATTATAAAGTCAAAGTTATATTGAGTGAATTCATTTTAAAATATTTATTAAAATATTATCATATGTATCATTATATGAAATGTGTATTAATATATAAACTATATATATCTGCTCAAAAAGTATCCGGATTCACAGTGACATGGGTATAGAGCGTCCTGAGGCGCATATTTATGTTTTGTTGGTCCTCTTTTTGCATAAATGACTGCGGGCACACGTTTGGGAAGACTTTCCACGGGCCTTTAGAAGGTTGCCACAGAAGTTGATTTCCATGCGTCCATCCCAGATGAAGAGAGCTGTTGTTGTTATTACCCCAGCATGCTTGCCTGTACCTAGCTCTGAGTATAGCTCTACCAGTTAGATAGAAGCAGCCGGGTGGAGTCTTCGTGATTTTGAAGCAGGGACCAAGCAGAAGACCTCCAATATTTGGCTTACCACCCCCAGAGGTATATCATTTCACTTGGAGGACATTGCGACCACGCCCAGTTTTAACGGGCTAAAGAGAGTGCTTGCTGTGAGTATGGTCGATTTGGCTGGCTATATAATCTGCTTTCTAATTCGCTATGGGATAGATACATTTACACGATCTGCGGAGGCCAGTTCAGTTTTTGGACACCTGTTTCGTCAAACCACTGCATCTTAAGTCTAAATGTGGGAATAAAGTTGTTATCCTGCTGGAACAAAAATGGTCTTTTATTTCCATAGAATTGGAAGTGTAGCAATGTTCAGAATGTCCAAATACATCTCAGAGTTCATGTTTCCAACCACAGGAACTAGCGGATCCTTGGCTTAATGCGAGAAACACCCCCACACCATTACAGGGTGACCAGATACTTTACGACAGATATTGTATTATCAGTAATAAATGTTCATTAATAGATATAATTAATATGTAAGGCCTAATGTTAGTCATTTGTTGAATGTCTGTTTATAAATATCAAATGTCAATCATTATGCATGACTTAGATTTCAAAACTTTTAGAATAAGATTATGAAATTTGTTCCACTTATGAACCTGACTGAAAATCTGGAAAAGATATCTATATCGTGTAGGGGGTCTTTTGAAACAAAATAATTTTTAAAATGTTTGAGAGTTTTAAAAAGCGGTAGCTCTTGTTCTATTTATTTCTTAAAGCTTTAGGGTCAAAAGTCAGAACTTGCAAATACTTTTGCTTTTAAAAATTGATTTTCGAGTAAGGCTGATTTCAGAAAATTGCTTAAATCAAGCCCTTATAAATATTTTATCCACTCTTAAATTTTGCAATTTGTGAATGATCCCTTCATAGGGGAAAAGGTTTTGACATCGTAACAAAAAAATTTGGATAGAGGAAAATCGACTGAGGTCTCGCGTCAAGGAAACTCCTTTCCTTCACTTCCTGACTCGGAGATTTTTATGCAACTCAAATTTTTTTCTTTTTTTATCTTTTCCAGAATAGGGGTTGGATAGGGAAAAAAATTTTATTCGTAAATTCTCAGGAGAGTTCTACCACTTTTCGAAGGACCTCAACAATGACTTGCTTTTTTCCGCAAAATCCCTCGCAAGTTTCGAAAGGGGTATGTATATGGGGAAAAAAAGGAAAAAATAAACAAACAAATGAAAAATCGACGTTTATTGTGTTTCTCGAACCCCCTTCTCCTCATCTAGAACCTCTTTCTTCATCGTTGGCGTGAAATAAATAAAATGAAGATGAAGCTAAAAAAATCGCGCCTTTCTTATTCATTCTCTGATAAAATAGTGTTTGCTTAACTAAAGCCCAATGTCTTCAAATGAAAAAGGTTTCGTTTTTTATTCGGTTCGTTTTATATGCTATTCCAAGACCATAAATTTCAAGCGTGCTGACAGAAAAGGAGCTCAGATTGGATATACCAATTACATGGGAAGCTTTTAGTCACGCGGTGTCTAACGTCAGTAGAGCACCCTCTTGTTCTTCTGATTCCACTGTTGTAAGAAATGATAAATAATCATTAATAATGACATGGATGTATTAATCGACCCTTTGAAGTTTACATTTTTGCTAGACAGATGTCTTTGGTAACTTTGAAAAAAAATCAAATATTTAATAATGTAGGTATTATTAATAAATATTTTGCTATCAGCAGTTTATTAATATTACTATATTTTAAGAGTTTTGCTATGATACATTACATATATTTACTTCATTTTATTAATACAAAAATAATTTCTAACAAATAATTTCTTTATGGTTAACTATAGTGAAATTCTTTTTAAAACAACATTTAGACTAAATAAATTATAAAAGTTTTTCTGTGTACTGAAAACTGTTAATCTTATTTTTTCTGATTAAAAATATTTGTGAGTTAAAAAACGTTAGCAAATAATTCTAATAAAAGTATCATTTTTAACAATTATTATTTAAAATAATAGAGGTATTGGCTCTAATAAAGAAGACATGTCTTTCAATTTTAAATGCATTGCAATTCAAACAGATCGATTAAATTTTGAAAGAATTAATAGCAAAAATAATAGTGCAAAATATAGCAAGTAATTGAATAAACAAATAATGCAAAGCATTTTTTTAATTTTAATAATTTACTAATTTATAAATATTTTAATAAAAAATTAATATATATTATATTTTCATTAATGATTCTTTTTAATTCAGAATTAAGAAAAATTAATTTAAAATATGCCATAATCTTATTTCAAGTAAAACAGAAATTATATTATCTGGATACTATTAGTAATATTAAAATTTCCCAAAACTAATATTACCCAAATCAAACTAGCATGACCCAGTTTTGATCTTTTCATACTTGTATTATTAAGAAATTATTTTGTTTTTTTAATTGATATCTTACTTAATTTTTTAGTTATTATTCTTTTGCAATTTGTATGGAATTCAGATATTACAGATAGGGTATTTCAAAGGTTCAAATCTTTATGAAGATAACATGATTGTAAAGTGATATTTGTAGAAATTCAAATATTGACAATTGATGGTTGTTTTGAGAAAACAGATATTTATAATCTCGCTTTATTACATAAACATACTGATGACTAGTATGATATCAAAATCTATAATTACAATAACACTGAAATTCGAAATAAAACAAAAGAATTTGCTAATTAAATGATAAATGATTTTAACTGCAATGACCAATGTACTCATATTAAATAACAAAATTACTCATAACACAAATTGGTAAAGCAAATCACCTAAGCCTATCAGTTATTGAGCTTTTGGTACCAACCCAATATCATATACATAACACAAAAACATAAGGCATTCAAAGTAGCTGGTAAATATTCAATAATTGAAGTTCGACGAGTTTGGGGGGCCCCTTTTTATTAGGCTCGATTTCCCTTTTATTATCATCTCATAAACTATCTCACCCAACTTATTATTGATAAGTAAGTAACTTTTAAATTTATCTTTTCGTTTGTGTGCTGACAAATTTTGAAATCATTAAAAGCGTGCCATGGCGAAAAAAGAAATGGAGAAACACTGGATTACGAAATCGAAAAAAAAATTCCCATTTGAAAATTTGACTGTTATTTTCAAAATTTATTAATGACAGTTAAAAGTGTTTTTTACACTTTTCGGTGCAAGTCAAGAAAGTTTTGAAATGTATTATTTTTGTGTCATATTTGTTTTGTAAACTGCCATCTTAAATTTGGCGGTCGTTTTTGTTTAGAGATGTGAATGTTCAAGCTGCCAAACGAAAGCAACTTGGCGCCAACACACTCTGTTTATGGAATATTAACAGAATAGCTCATAGACAATATATCTTTGTATGTGTCAGTTAGATAAATAAATAATTTTAAACAAGACAACTGCAGATACATTAAAGTAAAGTAATAACTAATTAATTAATAAAGTAAAATTATGTTGCTAGGGGTAATGGACAAATTAAAATTTTATACTGAGCTATAATTAGCTTCAAAAATCACTCATATTGTTTCATTATAAAATATATTCTTTCCTGACAAAAAAAACTTAACTCTAAGAAATAAAATAATAATAAAATAAATTATATAAAAGACATAAATTATATTTCCAGTTAATTTGTATACATTTTCAGACATTTTTTTCTAAACTTCATTTTACTATAATTGAGAGGTAAATATTTATTTACGTAGATTATAACTTTTTACAACTAGCTTGCTGAAAGCATTTTGCAGAAAATAAAAAACAAAGTCATTCTTTCCTCTAATGAACGCTTGCCGCCCATTGAGTTTAGTTAACGCCCTAAAATGTACGTGCACACGTAGCACTTGGTTTTGAACTCTTAATTCGTCTTCCCCACACAACATTCGTCAAGTGCGACTATAAATACATCTGTCCACGAACATCTTCAACCGAAAGTTTAACGAAGAGTTGTGCTGAGTAGAAGAGCAGCTGCGATTATTATTTATCGTTTGAGCATTTATTTATTTTTGCCTTCTCCATCGGAGAGGCAGGTGAACAAGCAATTGTTTCGAAACATTGAAGGCAATCATTTTGTTACTTCCCCCTCCCAAATAAGAGAATGTCCCAATGAAAAGTCGTTTGCTCTTTTTTTTTTTATCTCCATTATTATTTACGTTTAAACAAATGTTTTGAATGTTTTACACTCGCCTTCTCGAATAATTTTAATTAAAATAAAAATTTAAATATAGAATACTTGTAACCGAAAGCAATTTTAAATTAAGATTTAAACTTTTGTTTGCATTTGCTTTTATTGTTGTTTACTTTTCAAACATTGTCAAGAAAAGTTCGAATAAAATTTACTTTCTAATTTTGAAGCAAATGATTATTTTTTGAACTTATGAAAAAGATTGTGACGGCTCCATCCTTAGTAACCATGGTTACGGAATTCCCTAGATTTGAAACGTTTTCCCAAAAACTGATTGATAGTTCAAGATTCAAATTATGAAATCATTGAACATTTTATGCTATTGGCAAAATATTTTAGAGATAAATTTAGAAGTTGTTTCTCACATATTTTAATATTATTAATGTACCTCAAATTGATTTCAACTTATTTATTATTTGATAATATATTTTTTAAGCACAAAAGTTACTTTTAAATCATTAATAATTATTTATACATTTTAATTAAATATTTGTGCTCAAGTAATCAATTTCCTAATTTCTAAAAACAACTCTAAATTAGTTCGAGGTAATTTGGAAAATTGACAAAAAATAGCAATATTCAATAAATGTTTTCTTTTAATTGAATTTAGGTAGTACTGTTAATTAGTTATGAATCGATATTATGAAATATAGAGTTATGGTGTTGGATAATTATTGTTTGATTATATGTTAACATTAAAGTTCTACTTTTATGATCGCGTCATTCAAAAATATATAATATACACTTTCTAATTGTGTGATATATATTGCTAGTAAATAAAATTTCCCATTGTTATATCAGCCTTTATGAATACGAAATTATCATAACATGCTATAAATTGTGCATAAATGTGGATAAAATTCCACACTATAATATTTTATGAAATATAATATTCCATGATTCAAAGAAAATTAAAATTGTTTATTTTTTGTGACTTGAAAAATTTTAATTAATATATTTCACTTGCTTTAAATCCGAATTTGAAAAGATTACATTGTTAAGGGCAGCCGCAGTTAGCTTGAAGAGATGAAACTCTTTCGAAATCAAAAGCAGAAAAAATAATATTTCTGGAATAGATTTATAATTGATGCAATTCACATGCCATGAAAATATGAGAAATAGTTTCTCAATTATCAGGAAGTACATATAATAGTCTATAGTATATAATAGTTTCTGTTATATTAATGTGTTAAAAAATGCTTCATGACCCATCATGCTAATATTTTCACAATATTTTTCATGATGTATCATGCTCAGGATGTTCAATCATGGTGTCTCATTATGCATCATATTCATGATGTTCAAAATGTTTTCCGTGATCTCAACTCTCCCAGTAAGTAAATTTAAGATATAATTTTCATTATATACAAGTTAAGAATTTTATCCATTTAAAATACACGAATAAATTTATCGAATTCTCCCACTGTTTTATTTCGCAATTTTAAAGTAATTTCAACAACAAAATGAGTTTGTTGAATATAATTATTGGTGTTTCAATATATTTCATTTACTGCCTTTGAAATTAGTTTTGTCTGTAAATGCTGAATATCATATGAATTCTATTCTTATTTATTTCGAATTTTTCTCGAACTGTTTTCGCTATATAGAAAAAAAATATCATATATATATATATATATATAGGGGAGGGAGCTGCATTATAGTTACATTACTTGAAACTTGATTTAAATAAAAATTTTAAAATTTGGAACAAACTATAATAGTTTTAGTAAACGTTTCAATGGCCATTTCCTTTGATGAATATGTTACAAGCAAATGTACGTCATCGTCTTTTTTACTTCTTCCCTTGGCAGTTTTTATCCAGGTCGTTAATATGAGATTCTTTTATTTGGTCAGCTTTATCTTTGCTCAACAGATGAAGTTTTCTTTGCGCCGCTTTTCTTCGAATTTGGTTAGGAAGCGGGAATTGTGTAATTAGGTCAAAGACCGATTCTGTGTTCGAAAGGAAGTTGACAAGGCGGCTAAATACGACATTTATGAAGTTATCCTTTCTTGGGCTTATCGCTATTTATGTTGAAAGTTTTCCAACCAGTTAGAAATGGATACTCACGTATTACAGATAACCCAAGTAAAAAATGAAGAAGAAATTAAAGAATAATGTTTGCTTATTTGATAAGACCCTTAATAAACATAGTCTAAATTGTCTACTTTCCTTCTTTATAAATTCTAAAACTATTCTTTGACTATTTAAGAGGCTAGATCACATAATTTTTTTATATGTTTTTAAGTATTTTTGAACAAATTGTTGATTTATAAACAGCGAAAATAAGAAACCTTTTTTATTAGTTATCAGCCTTTGCTTCTCATTAAATATGAAAATATTTAATTTATTTTTGATATTTATAAAAGTGGCAGGATAATTTATTTCACAAATGAAAATTATGGAAAAATATTTTTGTAAATACTGTTTAAAACTCCATATAAAAAACAAAAAATAACCTCGTTTCGCAAAATTGCTTTGCCCAGAAGCATTATCCAAATAGTCGGAAACATTCTAAAAGTGAAATGTGCTCCCTGGAGAGATTCGTTTTGATTTCTCCTGGGAAAGACTCCGCTCTCGAAAGGAATATTCTCAACAGTGCTTGAAAATCATAAATATAGTTTGACTTCTCATCAGCTGGCTGCTTACGATTTTATTTCTGTTTTTGAAAACTTCAAGTTGACAGGAGACGTTCGAAAATACAAAGTGCAATCCTGAAGGAGATTCACTGGTTGAACCCTAATATAAGTTTTCCTTTAATTAAAATCTTTGAGGTTTTCAAATTTTAAATAAACTGCTTAATATTTTTGAATAAAATCTTCTTATTGTACCGGTGCTCACAAAATATAATAAACTAAGTAATATCTATAATCTAAGTAACATTCATCACAAAAAAGTGATTTAAATGGGACGTGGAAACGCAACGTGTTTTGACACAGATGCTGTATAATCTAGGATGCCAAATTCTGAAATTATTTTGGCGACGAAGAAATGTTTCCAAAATGATGTATTGGAACGTCGCAGGATAACATTAATAATAAGCTTGCCCAAATAGAATTTTCGATATAATTCTTATAACTCTCTATTTGTACGACTTATTAAATACCAAATTGCCAAATAAACAAGAAAGTCAGTCAAAAAAATCACCAAACTCAGAATTTGGCGTCTTGGATTATACGACACATGTGACCATGTTTTGTCGTTGAATTTTGTATAAATTTTACTTCAAAAAATTCTTACTCTTTCTTAAGATTTCCTAGAACTCTTGTGAATTGTTTTATACTTATTAAATAGATATTGGTTTTGATATTATTAAATATAAACCAAAATCGATTCATGAGGAACCTTCTTTTTATTTCATATATCTCATTATGATTTCTGGCATATAACTCCGTTATTACACCACTTCCACTTCCTAAGGTATGATATGACTATGATTATGAACAAAGATGTTTTGAAATTTTTGTTGTTGCGGCTTTTCCCTCTTGGTTGACAGTAACATCAAACCAGGTCCACGAGCCCGAACATCTTCAAATAATAGTGCACAGCTTCAGGACTCGAGTAAAACTGGCCATTATTTAAACCGATTAAAGTTTTAAAATATCATTGGTCAGAATCCGAAAATGTTTGCTTATAATCTATTTCATTCATCATAAAATTTTCATCAATTACGTAACCATTTATCTCTTGTTCTTTTGAAATAAATTGACCAATGGCATGCATTCTCAGCTGCTCTATCGTCATTTGTAGCAACATTGCATCGTTCAATATGCTCATCGTTACTTATTACAATATTGTAAATTATCAATTAGATAACATTTAGCAAATAAATGGCAAAAAATTTAAAATGTCATATCCACATGTCATATATGACATTCATTATATGATAATACATAATGCCAAATATGGCATTCACCCCATAAGAATTTAATTATACTATAAAGATGGGAAAAACAATAGTATTTGAAAGTTTCATTTAGCTGAAAAAAATTAGCCATAAATTTTTGGGAAACTTTTTCAAATGCCAAAAAATTGAACAGGATGGGAGAGTTAAAATAATTTTTAAAATATGCATTCAGCACATGTTTAAATTGCTATTTTTATTTACACTTAATTCAATTCCTTTCATGTAATAAAAAACTCATCTTTAAGCATCAGCTTAAATTAAATCTACCAATAGCCATTTCGATTCTTATGTGTTCATCTTTACTTATAACAATATTGTAAATTATCAATTAGATAAGATTTAGCTAATGAATGGCAAACAATTTTAAAATATCATGTTCACAAGTCATATGTGACATTTATTACAAGAACACAGAATAAGAATTCATTATACATATCATACAATAAACACAAATGGTCCAGACTTAGTCTTAAATACTGATTTTAATTTTTAATATATTTTATAATGCACTAAAACCGCTGTTTAGAGTTAACTTGAGCTCCAAATTTCAGTTTAATAAAATTTGTATCTCATATGAATCATGGAATATTAAATTTATCGATAATTGTGTCATGTAACTATTCATTTATCATGATTAAAATATTGTGTAAATAGCTACATTACAATATTCAAAATAGCGTATCTATTACTTAAAAAACTAATCAGAAAACTTTCAAATGTAATATTTTTTGATATTATTTATCAAGACATAATAAGATGATAAAAATTTTTTCATATTTAAACTTGTATTTTCAAGCATAATATCTATGCCTCCACAAATTGCATCAACAAAAAAAGTCTAGTTAGAATAAATCAAAATGATCATTGAGCAAAAAATAAATCAATCCAGAAGTTTGCTAATTTCAAAACATTTAAAAAAAAATCTTTAAATTTAAAAAAATATTCATAAATTTCGAATATTTAAGAAATACTTATTATACAATTTAAAAATAATTTTTTGTAATGTCCGGCTGCCCTATTAATCTCTATAATTGGCGAAGTGACGGCATCTCATGCAAAGGGGCATTCGAACCCGGGACCGACTGCTCCGAAGTAAAAGGCGCCAACCTCTCCGCCATTGGTCGGCAGATTAAAACAGATTAAAACAGATCATATTATGTGCATAGGAAATGTTATGTCTAGATCAGGATGTATATCAGTATTTATGTCAACTTTAAAATAAAAATTATAAATGGTCTAGAACTTTTACTAATTTCATTCAATTTTCTGAAGGTTCACATTGTTTAGGTCAACCACAAAATGTTCCGATCTAAGCGGTTTTTCATAAATTATGAGTAAAACACTAAGATTTTGAAAATTTCATAACTTAATATTATTTATTAATGTAATGATAGAAACAAAAAATTAATCTTTTAATTTAGATTCATTTTTAAAATAAGTACTCTTATTCTAGGCCTTTGCTACGAGTACTTTCTAAGTTATATTAATTTAATCAATAATCAGTTATATTAATCTACTATCATTTCATAGCAAAGGTTCATGGAAATATTGATTATATTACATAAGAATTCTGCCAGACTTTGCCAATAAAGATAATTATTTTTGTTGTTACATTGTAGAAATTTTCTACAATTTTTCAAATATTCTTGAAAAAGCACTCGAACATTTTAATTATTTTTCCAGTAAGTTTATAAATGACTTTCTCTTCTACCATTTATTCTTTCTTTAGTTAAGAAAATGTGTTCCTTAATTAAAAATGAATTCTGCGCATGTGGAAAAAAATTGTACGTCCAATTAACAGCTACCTGCTGAAATAAATAACTTTATTATGGAGTTTTACATTGAAGTTTTTGTAGCTTCCTGTACATTCCTTTGATTTTTTTCTAAAACTTTTAACCATTGTTGTAGTAAAATCAATTTTATTTTATATTAATAAGTTCATATTATTTAGAATATTTATCCATTAATATTTTATTCTCTTTACAAAATTTCATAATTTTGGCTTCAATAAAGGTTTATAACATTAAATAAAATACGTCTTATATATTATATATAGTTCATATTTTTACTGTTCATTATTTCATATTAAAAAAAGTAGAAACTACAAAAATTATCTGATTTAAAAATATACTTTGTAATTATTGATTAGACGTAATAAAAATTTAGTTTAAAAAACTGTATTTTTAGAGTTAAAAAATTAGGTTCCAATAATTTCAAAATAACATATAATTAAAGTTTAAATAACACATATTGTAAACAAATAATAATTTAAAATTAATTTTATTATCAAATTTTTTTTAAATCTAAAAAAAAATCTCATAATTTGAAGCTTTATGTTTCAGTTTTAGAAACACTTATACAGTTCTAAATGTATGATACTCTTTTAATTCGGTCTTTGTAATTTTGGAGGTTGCCAAATGCGTGCTGAAGAGAGGAAATGCTCAATTTGAACCGGAAGTACCTATTCGGCGATTTTTAACTTTTCTCGCCAACAGCTGCAATTATGAAGTGCACAGTTGGAAGATTTTTCTTTCCGATTGCTTTAGGGCAAGAAATGTTAGGAAGTGAAAAGTATGATTCACATAGATTTGCTGCATTTTTACATTTTGCCTGAATTTCATTATCTTTTTTTTTAAGCAAGAATAAAAATGAAGGCATACAATCTATCTAAAACTTATTTTTTCAGCATTTTTATTTTCAATAAATTTATATTCGTTTCAATAATAATGAAATTATTTCTGATAAAAAACACTTAAGAATAAGTTTAGTTTAGTTAAATAAATAAACAGTGAAAAAATTCCTTTACATAAAAAGACTTTTAAGAATTAAGCGAATGCTATTTTAAAGAACTAATGCAGAACAGGTTAAAATTCTAATTAATATCATTCAACAAATCGTCATACACTAAAATATCATCTCTTAAATATTAGCTTTTAATTTAAAATAAAATAGTTAAGTAATTCTACCATCAATTTAGATAGTTAATTTGAAAAGGTGAATTGTTGAAATTAAAAAATGATGTATTGTTTCTTTGCATTAGGGCTAAATTTTCTATATGTAATTTTAAAGTTACAGTCTTAAATTTTTTGGATTGAAAATGGATAATTATTATCATCTGCATTTCTGTGTTTATTCATTGTGTGTGAATCAACCCTTTAACCGTCTAATAGAGATTATACTAATGAAAATACTATGTAATAACTCTTTACAATTAGGTAGGCCTTCATATTAAATAATTAGATATACCATCTAATTATTAGATCAATTAGATAACCAATTAGATAAACCATTTAATTATCTAAAGGGGATGATTATCTAATAGGAATAATCTATGAATATGATGTCTGATACATTAATATACACATTAATATTACTCACATTAAATTATCTTTTAAATAATTTAGGAGGATAATCCTTAATTTTATTATACAAAATGGGTAATCATAGTTATTTTTCAATTGTGTTTTCACTCCTTTTTGAACCATCTCTGATAACATTTAGTAGAATTAAATTTAATAAAAAATGCCACCTAATTAACCAATTAAATAAATCATTTAATTTAAGTTGTTTAAAAGTGATGTGTAATGTATTTATTTAAACACCAACATAAAACGTAACATTTCTTTGCTTTCAATCTGAATTGTTTTATAAATAATTTGGCACGATAATTTTAATTCTTTTTGTGCAAAAAAATAACTAATTGTAATATTTCCTTTATTCGTTCATTCTTATGACACGTTTAAATGTGTGTATTTATTTCGCAAAAGGATGAAATTAATAGTTTCATCTATCATATTCTCAATGAATTCATTTGATTTTTTATTTTTTTTCAAATTGTGTCCATCTCTTATAAATATTTATTAAAAATATTTGCTATATACTTTTGTAATGTATAATTTTAATATATTTCAATATATAATTTCGACTAGATTAATAAAATGTGTTATAATTTTTCTTCCTAATTTATTTATCCAAATATTTTAGTATACAACAGAATTTTTTTTTAAAAAAGGGTTTTAAATTACGCTTAATTTGAGCTTATCGATTAATTATTTATTTATTACAAAAAAGAAACCAAAATGTTTAAAAATAGACAATTGAAGCAAAATTACTCTTTCAAATAATAGAAAGCACAATTTTCTTCTTAGAATTTTCTTCCTTAATTATTTATCCAAATCTCTTTGAATCGAACAGATTTTTTATTAAAAAAAGTTTTAAATTAAGTTTAATTTGAGTTTATAAGCCTTTAATTTATTTTAAAAAAGAAACCAAAATATATTTAAAAATAGAGAATTAAAACAAAATTACTCTGTTAAGAAATAGAAAACAATTAAGTTCGAAAGAGATTTCCCATAAAGTAATCTGAAATAAAATTAATTTAATACCAATGAGCTTATAAAATAATTAATCGAATTTTCGCAAATAAACTAAATATATAAATGAGGAAAAATTCACTTAATTTTAAAGAAAGAAGTCCGATATTCTCCCATCAAAGCAACAAAATATGATTAATTAATTTTAGGCATAAGAACACATTTATTCTAAAACTTGATAGCTAAAGAATTTAAGTGATTTTATATTGGTAAAATATATATGTAAGAAACAGATTTCATAAATATCAGGTACTTTTAATAATAGAAATTTATGTGCTAAATACAAAATTGCCATCTATTCATAGTGTAAGCGAATGCAATAAAATACGAATAAGCTAGCAAAATTAGGATAACGCAATCACAGATAGATTTTACAGCCCACGTAGATCTGTGTACCCATCTATTTACTCGATCGCCTTTCCCTTGTGCACGGCACTCCGATTTTCAATATTTGATACCCTAAGCTGAGAGGCTCTGGGAAAAATCTCTTCAATTTTATAGATGTGTGCCATCTTTTGAAATGCCTTTGCGCGTTTTTTCCATGCAGACTACAGCCAGCTAAACGTATCTCCATATTGCAAAATTGACAACTCCTAAAAACATGTTACCGATAGGAAACTATGGATACTAGAATTACGAAGTAACGCGTACAAGATTTCTTTTTCACGTTTTTCTGGAATAATATTGGCAAAATGGAGGTTTTATTTTTTAATAACAGAATGTTAGCAATATAAAAATTGGAGGAAAATCTTTTTTTATTATTCTTTACGATTATATTTGACTGAAAACACATATCTAAATTGCTTTAATGAAGATCAGAGTTAATTAATTTATTTTATTCAAAAAAAATCATAAAACTATTTTCATTATATATTGTTTTTCATTTTCAGCTAATAATGAGCAATCCGATGAATAATAAAATCAGTTCAAATGTCGTTGTTTTCATCACTATCAGAATAATAATATCCTTATTGATAAAAAGTGTATTTAAATATAATTATTATAATTGATGAAATCAATTTAATGATGATTTGAATTCTTAATCCAAAGTGAATATATAGTTTTATAAATTACTTCTATGACATGGATATAATAAGCTATCGCACAATAAAACTGAGCACTCAATTATTTTGCATTCATTCTGTATACACTAATTATCAATTTGTAGCTTTAAGATAGCTATGAAATCTTATCAGATAATATTCAATACAATCTTATCACGTCGTTTCCTTAGAAAACAATACGCAATCAAGTAAAGTAATTATTAATGTGGCCATAAAAATATTTGTTGCATTTCGTATTACTCATGAAAAATTATTTAATATGAAGTTTGATACAAGAAGATTGTTATTTACAAGTAGTCTGTGAAACTCAAACAAATGTTACACACCAAAACAAAAATACGTAATAAATACGTCTATAAAAATTAATCTACATAATAGACCGCATGGTAAAATAATAGAAAAGGGAGAAAGAGATTATTTTTAATTTTTAAGCAATCAACGAATCGGAAATTTTGAGAACAATTTTACTTTTTGCCACTCGAGATATCTTAATTCTAATCAGAGATTGCTCTAAGACATTTTATGAATGTTAAGGCTATATTCTTCGTTCTTTAAGAGGTTTAAATTTATCTTTTCGATTTCCCAAGATTGGTAAGGCTACCTTCCTTATAAGTTGTAATTTAAGATACAGAATACTTAACTTTTATCCGGGATGAAACTTGTGATGATTGTAAATCTAGGACTTGACCAAAATTCATTTCTATAATTCATAAGATCATTTAATAAAAATGAATTCCTTATGAGATTATCATTTCTCATGGGCTGCCTTCATAGTTCTTTCTGGTTATCTTCTTTATGGTGAAATGACAACCCAAAACTTGTTATGCCTCCTTTATTTTCTAAAGAAGCATCATAAAAGTGCACCAGTCAGCCAAAAGTAGGTTATTTTTCTATTCAACTTAAGAATACATTCCAGAAAGAATTGCAAAAATAGTATTAATTTATCTGAAAAATGACCTACTGAATAGACGTATTATTGATAATCATATTGATGACATGATTATTCGAGAAGTTTTCCAGCAGCTATCATATAAAATATACATTGTCTAAGAATGCTCCATTTATATATATATGTGTGTGTGTGAGTGTGTGTATACACTCTACTATTTGTAAACTGTGAATAGCCTTTTAACATCAGAAGCATAGCCTTTCGAGTGGACCCTGCATCGATAATGGTTCGCATTCACGAGTTTCCAGAAAAAAAAAGGGAACTTTCGAAAAAGATAGATTATCAGATATAAAGTAAAAACACAGTTCTGGTAAAATGCAAAATTAGCTGAGATCGAGCTTGTTGTCTGTCACTCTGAAGAGTGCAATTGTATTATTAGATCACGATGAGCCATAGAATGTATTTTTAAAATGAGATGAATTTCTCGGATCAAATGTATAGTTTTAAATTTAAAAGTTCGCTTTCGATCCTTAAAGAAATCGTAAAAAAATTCTCTAATCATGGAAATATATTAAAATTATTTACTTGAATATAGATAATTATGTTTCTACTCGTAATCTCATTCTTCCTAACAAATTTTTAATGTCTTTATCTGTGTATTCTTTTTTGGGATTATCAGGCATTCTTATCTTTACCACTTAAGAATGTATCTTAAGAGAAATTGTCTCTATCTAATGTTGTTGGCAATTGAATGGGCGCCTCCCTGGTGCGATGATTCACACACATATATATAGTAGACGTTTGTTTTTATAAGCACGTAGGGATCTGTATGATAGTCCTGTTGTCACAATCATCAGTTCATGAGCTCGATTCCCACATCTGAGTAGATACTTATTTAAACCCTTCAATATCGATTGAACTAATCCTCACAAGCAAAAAGTGATGGTAATACAAAATTGACCGAAAAAGATACAAAACTTTCATAAACAATATCAGAGGAATGTACTGAGCTTAAGACCTCGTACCGTCATCTCCGATTTGCTTAGGGAATAGCATAAATCATTTTTAAAACCAATTCAATTATAATCCAGAATGAAATATTCCTTTTGAGCTTTCGTTGAAGAGTTATGGATTTATTTCCTCATAAAATGTCTTTTGCGAAAATTTATATAATCTCCTAACATTAAATATTATCAATTAATATGTTTTTTGTTGAAGCAACAACTTGTATTTTGACACAAAATCGCATTTCACTTATATAAAACAGAGTCTGAGGCACATAAACATTTCAAATCCCTGTTCCGTATCCTAACTGCCTTCTGACGTCCCCCTCCTTGTGCCCCTCCCTTACCTTCTTTGGAGTGGGATCTCGTGACCCACATAGGCACTCATTTGGCTGCTCCTGGACCTTTACCTGTGCACCTTGAGGGGCGACCTATCTAGGGCGGACTAGGGGTGAAGGGGAGTCCAAAATTAGAGAATAACCTGCTGCACACGCTGACTGGGATTCCAATTCAGACGTTATTTGTAACGTCATTCCATGAAATGGAGGAAAAGTGCGTAATCCCCACGGCTCGAAGGCCTGTATCGCTGAGTGTAGTATTTGTTAACTTGTTTTATTTATTTTTCAGCCTCTTACCGTCGATTTTTATATTTATTTTTTCTTTTTGCGTAATAGGTGCTTATTTTCTGTAATAACAAAAATAATACTAATATTTCGCAAATTTTTTCATATTTTTTTCGATAGACTAATTGTTTTGTATACTTATTTAATATTGACTAATTATTAAGTGAGTATTACTTTATACATACATATATATATGTGTGTGTGCGTGTGTTTGTGTATATGTGCATTTAAGGTCTTTTGCAACTTATTTAAAAAAATACAAAACTTAGAAGATTTAAACTTAGAAGAAGATCTGTTGATTTTTAAAAAGTTTGATGTTTAAAAATCCCCTATCTTAAATCTCACCTAAATAATTTTATTAAAAATAGCTTTTGCGAATTTACTTTTTAGAAACTTATATTTATTATATATGTAATTCAAAATAAGTTTTAAATTATCATTAGTGTGATGGCAACATTTATTTTAGTTTCCATAGAAACGAGTATCTGTTCAATTTGTGATTTTAAAGTCATATTTTTTTCTAAGAGGCCTCATTCATCAAAAATTCTCGCTTTGAAGTAGAAACTAAATGAATACAAGCATCTAAAACCAAGAAGAGAGCTGAACCTATGAAGTTTTGAGTTTCAGCAGTAAGTCATTTAGTCTTGATGTGATATGATGTTAAAGTTTTGTTTGATTTAAGACTTCATTCCATTATTTTATATTATGGGATGAAAAAACATTATTGATTTGGGAAGTAATCTCATTTGAAACTTCTTAAAGGGCATCCCAACAAGGATATTCTCATACGAGTAGAAACTTATTGTCCTTTAATATAAAGAGAAGTTAATGTCATTAGTGGTGCTGTAATAGGAGGAAGATGATACCATGCTTACTATCAATGACATTATTTTAAAGAGGTACGAAATTATGAGATATTTGACGTTCTGAAGATTCAGTTCCGATTGATAGACATTTCCCTACCTTGACTTGCGATAGAAGCCAACAACGATTGATAATATCGCAACGAGCCATCAGCCCATACAGTCTGTCAACCAAATAAATCAAAAAACATTTCATCAGTCATAAATATATTGAAAATGATAATTTCTCCATAATATCTACTTTTCTTATGTTAGCACATAAATATTATCCGAACCTGAATACATAACTCTCATTTCTTTCATATTGTTACAAATCTCTCTTTTATTCTACGCAATATAACATTTTGTCACTCTTAAATTTTGCTTTATTTAATAAAATGTTTACAATACAATATATTAAAATTTTTAATAATAATACTTCAAAATAACTGAAAGATGGGAAAATGTTTGCAGATTCAGATTTAGTTAGGGAAACTAAGTAAGAAGAACTCATCTGATCTTAATATATAAATATCTGTGTGTGTGTGATAGACGCAATCCTCTTTTACTGAATTTTCGCTCTGTAAGGGATTTGGCGGTTAAAAATTAGACTTCAAAAATGGATGCCAAACGGTATCTGCTTTCTGTTAGCGTGCCTATCATGGCATTGCAAGAAGCCATGTGCTACTCATCAGAGTTTTATTTTTATTGGCGACGGATTCGCTGCCGTGGGGATGATAGCAGAACTAATGTCCATTTTCCCAGGGCCTGAGAGACATTATTTGCATATTTTATGCTCCTCTTTTGTGAACTAATGGCGATATTTAGCCCCGAAAATATACGACTTTCTAACCTCGTTTCATTGACAATGAATAAAGACAGTCAACCCTTCTTTTTTATCTGGAATGTGAATTTTATGTAGATTTACGCGAAACGGATCCAGGCAGAGAAAAGGCGCCAACGCGATACAAGATTTCTTACAGACCGGTGCCAATTCATAAAAACATTCTAAAGTATTTCTCAGTTAATTTTTTTTAACTAATTTTTTTGCCCTATTATAATTAAAATGGTTTCTAAAAATGAAAATTACGTGATTAGAAGTGAGTAACGTTTTCGGTTTCCTTTTCTCCGAGGGCCAAAAGGCGCTACACTCACTCTACTGCCTCGCATTTTAGATCACTGTAAAGAGACGAAGTCAACACCTGAGCCAGAAATTCTCATCAGCTGTGCTACGTGAACAAATAATAATTAAATACGAATATTTAATGTCCACTTATCTACTCATAATGGAAATCACTGATTGATTTAAGCAAAATTAAAAAAAGCGTTTGTTCTTTCTTGTGGACTTCCATAACTCTCTACATTACGATTAGTAAAAAACAGGTGATTTACCAACTCCAATATGAAAACCTACCTCGCAACACTTTTTAGTACTCAACGCTTTATTCTTCTTACTACACCGGTAGGGAAAACAGCTAAGAAAAACATAAATATCTAAATAATCTTCCATTTATTTTCATATGAGAATTCGAAAAATAAAGAAAAGTAATATATTCACATTTCTTTACTTTAAACTATCTCAGAATGCACCTCCGAATTTTTCCAGCGCTTACAATATCAAATATGAACTAAATATTATAAGTATTTATACGTATTATGTTTTAAAATATATGCCTTAACTAAAATACTATAAAATCCACATTTTATAGTTTCAGTTTAACGAATTCTGAAATTCAAAAGAAGTTAAACGTAAAAAAAAAAAATCCTAATTCCAACAGTTTTAAAGCTTTAAAATGACTTTTTTTTTTTTCTTTTCTTTTTTTCTTTTTTATTTATTTATTTATTTATTTATTTATTTTTTTTTTTTTTGAAAAATTTGTCAAATTTAGAATACATTTTTGAGAATTGTTAATAGTTTTTTTGGAACTTTTTATGTAAAATGAAAAATTGAAATTCCTCATATATTCTTAACAAAATTTAATGGAACTCAAATTTTAGAATTTATATCATTAGTTCACGCTTTAAAAATCCTTTGCATTCTAAAGAAATGAAAAAGAAAAATCTCGACTTTGCGAAATTTTAATCTGTTAAAATAAAATTTTATGATCTAAAAATTTTTAAAAGAATCAGAATATATCTCCAGATATATCTAATGACACCAAATTATAATGCAACATAGAATGTAAGTATATAATATATGACTTATCTGAATTATAATATAGCCTATGTTTCACTAAGCAGAAAATTTTTCATCTTAATGTGCTTAGAAGTCCAAATGAAAATTGATTTAATGAAAGACTCCTATTTGTGGCAAATTTTATCCGTGAGTTTAATAAAAAAAATTTAATAAATTTCGAGTTCATTTTCTTAATGTGAGAACTTTAGATCATTTATAAGCAATATTCAATACGTGGCGCCAAATAAAGAATAATGCTCCAAATAGCCTTTTGTCTTGAGACATTCTTTGATGAATATCTATTTATTTATCATAAGACATTCGATGAATAATAAATAAATTAATTAAATGCAGGTTCTTTACTTAATCTTTAGAATTTATTTTCTACAAATGGAAAACCACTCTCAATTCTTACAATACAAATTTCCTCGAAGCAACGAAATTTTCTGTGATCCATTCGAAAACTTAAAAGCATTTTTGAATATAAATTTTTTTTCAATATTTCATAAGTATATATTGTTTCAGAATTTAATGTTTTTAATAGGACATGTGTGTGTTTTACATTCGAATAAATTAAAGTCGTATCATAGAAAACAAAGATTTGTTGTTATGACATAATTCTAGTATCATCTGTACATAAACTACATGATAAGCAGTATCTTTAAAAGAAAGCTAACTTTATTCAAAACTCTTCAGTTAGCAAGGATGTGTTGTGATAAATTGTCGACGTTTTCCAGATGCTTTTCAGTAGTAAAAACGTAATTAAATTACAGTCGTAAGAAGCCATCAATAAAATCGGGCGCCAATTATGTGGGTTAGAAGGCATAAAGCGAAACATAAAACTTGTGATGCATTATCAAACCGCCTATAATCATAAAATCTCATACTGTAGGAAGGGAAAGAAAATATAGAATATTAAGATCAAGTTCCCGGATGTTCTTTATAAATAAAAGTGAAACAGGAGACGCTGTAAAAATTTTATGCTTTCTCGGCCTATACCTCCACATCGGATATCAATAGATACAATCTAACATTTTTATTGAACAAGCCATACTAATCCTCGTTCTTCGGAATTAAAAGGCAAAAGCGTGAAAAATGATTGCTCCAAACGCAGTCATCTCTTCTAATTAAGTTATTAATCAACGCACATTTACGAGGGTCACACTTCTATAATTGTTATATTTGGAAATAATTGAAAGTCGTAGGATGATGGAACAATTTTAGGATGTTTGGAAAATGTTCAGTGACTTTTGTGATTTTGGAATGGGTGGTGAATATAGAGTTAATATTATCAGTTTAAATTATTTATTGATGATTGCGCACACATACAAATTTCTTGGGTTGTTTTATTTGGAAATAAATTTTGTAAGTAATATGGTCTTTAATTTGGCGAAAGAATTTTAGGATATTTAGAAAATGTTCAGTGATTTTCGAAATGGTGACGATGAATTGAATGCAATATTAACCGTCTTCAGTTTGAATCTACTTTCTGATGACTGAAAATTTTTAGACCAGTCTTCTAGTGTTGTTGCATTTCAAAACAAAGTGTTGTAATCGAAACGGGGTCTTTTAGGTGAAACATTTCTAGAATTTCCTAAAAGTGTTCTGTAATTTTAGTGCTTTTTAAAATGGGTAGCTTTAATTTTTGTGTTTCTTCAATTATATTCAATTCGAATTAATTTGTTAAATATCCCAGATTTCTTGCGATCTAATATCTAGAGCTGCTGTATATTAGAAAATAAAGTAATTATATTAAAAAATGTTAATTAACCTGATGGAATATTTTAAGGAAGCTTTGGTAAATAATCCGCATTAAAATTAAAAATGGTAGCGTGTTGTACCAACTTTGATTCTGTTTAATTTATTAATGTTCCTAAACTTTTTTGTAATTCTGTTTCTAGAACTGGGTCCCTAAAAAAGCAGTTATAATCAAAATACTCTTCTCAAGATAAAATTATTTTTGGAATGTTTGGAGACAGAAATTTTTTTAGTTGATAATTTTAAAATTAATAGTACATAATAAAATTTTCTAAGTACTAGTTCAATAAGTAATAAATATTATTTCATTACTAAAACTTAGATTAAAACGAATTAAGATTACTTATTAAAATTACTTTAGAAATTTTTCATAGATTATTAAAAATCACAAACATACTTCTATATTCTAGACTTTATAGTTGTTAAGCTTGGAATTTGTTCTTATATAAAAACGCACATTTATAGCAAAAATTGCTAATACACCGAATATTAAATATAAAATAAAATAATCCTGATATTTTTAAAAAAGCCTTTTTTCAAACAATGGTCAGAATTTAATAAGTTTTATGATTTTATTATATAAAACATTATTAATTTTAAATAGAAAAATATTTTTCTACCTTAATATTGTTTTATTTTACATATAGATTTAATATGAAAGCATATTGAGGTCTGTATTTCTATGCATAGTGATAGAGAAATTCTGTGAAAAATTAAGGATCGTCTATAATATAATCTGAAGTTTTAAGATAAAATCTAAAATCTATGCAAAATAATATCTAACTTTTTTATACTGAATTTTTGTTTTAAGATATTATTTTAAAATTGATAAATATTCTTCAGTAGTATTCTAGAATTTTAATTTAATTTTAAAAAGTGTCATGAAGCTTTGTTTAAAAAAATAAAATAAATAATACAATTTATGAATCCTACAATTAATTAATATAATAAAAAATAATATTTACTTATACGACGTTTACTTTCTATTTTAAAAATTTGGCAGGGTCGTATCAATTCATTTACAAGAAAAATAAATTCTAATAAAAATAAAATAGTTTATGCCAATTTAAGAAAGAACAAGTTCAATTATAGAAAAAAATTGATTATTTTTAACGAATTTCAATGCAATTTATTTAAAGGCACATGCTTTTTTAAAAAACAATTATTAAAAAAAAATAATTTTAATTTATTTGAATGACATTTAAAAAATAAACATTTAAAAAAACAAGTTTATTTTTTTAATTTGGGAATTTTTTTATAAATTCACTGTATAAGTAAAAAAAAATTGTTTCCCAAATAATCAGTCGATTCAAAATAAAAGAGATTTTCCAATAATTGAAAAGAAAATATCCCTTGGAGGAAAATTTTAAGCATTTAATTTCATCAAATGCAACACATTGACAAATAAAAGAATTAATGAGGAGAGTAATGTTAACTTGGAATACTCGAAATTCGAACACTATGAAAGGAAAAAATAATTGAGGATAAACTTTTATTCTAGAAATGTTTTACATTTTTGGAGTCTTATATTTTGTGCCAAATTTTTCACAATCATTTTTAATATTAAATTCTAAAAGAAATCATTTTAAAATTTCTCAAATTGTTTATAAATTAATAAATAATTGTCTGAAGTTTTACTAACTATACCACTGAATTTTATGCGATGATTTAGCTATTATATATATATATATATATTCTTTACTTTGCAATCCGCTGAGGTAGTTTGTGTATTTACGTTTTTCGACGTGAATATTGGGGAGTTTTTCATGTTACTTTCTTTGTGACTCATAAATACAAACTACTATTTTTTTAATATTTAACCAAGAAAACAAATATATATTGAATGTTTATAGAAGTTATTCGATGTTTGGGTAAACTGCTTAAAAGCAAGTTTTTCTCACATTTGAAGCAATGACTCAATTTTAAAGTTTTTAATTTTAATGATTTTAATATCCTCCTCTCTTCGCTTCATTGAAGCAGAAGCAAATTTAAAAAAGAAAAGTTCATTGAATAAAAATATTTACGAACCAGCGAATCGAAAACCGAGCTAATACTTTGTTTACTGAAGAAAATATTCCATTTTAAAAAGCGTTCTCTCATATACAGGTTCTTCTATTCTTTTTTATGGATGCATAAATAAATCAAGACATAACATTTCCCGAAGAAAACTTAAAACAAAAGGTCAACGAACAATCTATTATTCTACAGATAAATGAAGTCGATAAATTAAGTAAAAAAATATATTGTGAATCGAATCAATGGAGCCAATATAGCTTGAAATACTTGAAAAAAAAAAGTAAAGTTTCAGAGTGCTTTAGCATTCTATAGGACATATCGGATGGCGTTTTCTTAATGCATCGTTATTTTGGGTAACGGATCGGTCCATGACTGGAAAAGGCCGTCAGGGTTCAGTTTTGCACGTGTTGTAAAAGTGGTGAATATAAAAAAGAGAGAGAGAGTAAAAAAGTTAAGACTTCTTTTTCAAGTAAGATTTTTTTTCCTCCACAGCTATCCTAAAAGTGAAAGTAGGCTTTAAGCCACTGAGGGTCCCGCGAATAAATAAACGTTCCAAATGAAAAAAAGTAATATATATATATATCATGGTGGGGGGAGGGAGAAAGACCTTTTTATAACCTGTGGAAGAATTTTTTTTTCTTTCTCCTCTTTACTTAGAGATAATAGTTACACAGGGGTAGAAGAAAGAAAAAAATAACGATGACGCAGCAAGGCAAAAGAGAGAGAGGGGGGGGGGGAGCTGGACTTTTAGCGGGACTACGTTAACAGATTACTTGCTTAGAAAGAAACGCTCTTCTCAAAGACATGTTAGGGGGAAAAAAGTAAGATAAATAACGAAGAAGGATCAAATAATAATAAAAAAGAAAAAGAGTCATCTCCCACGAAACAAGTCAGTCTTAAGTTTTAGTCCTTGACCTGGTTTCTAGAGGCCCGTTTTAAGGGCCAACTTAGAGACGCTCTTGTGCGAGGCGGCGACCCAGTTGGGCCTCTGCAGATAGGGGCACATGTATGGGAAAAGCAGCGGAAACAAGGCACCTACTCGTGTGCATAGGGAGAGAGTGTGTGATGATATTCTATATCAGCTCTAAAAAGGTTTCTCCTCTCATTTCGCAGCCTAAGAATCTCGGTTATCCGTAGTAACGGTATCCGAAGGCCTGCAGGAGGAGGGAGAAGATATTGACAAATGGTCGACGTTGAGTTATATGAACTTCTTTTCTCCTGGAATAAAGAAACGAAAGTTTTGATAATAATTTGGTTACCTGAGGTAAAAAGATACAGTGACTACATGGGTCGCGCAAAAATGTTCCTAAAAATTTTAATTTTACAAATAATATTTAGGTTAAGAGAAATAACAGTTTATGTATCCAAATGTATAATTTCTTTTAAAGAATAATTTCTGCGATAAATTAATAGGGTAATTTTAATTGTGAATGAAAATCTTTGCACTTAGTTTTTATGAATGTTATCATTTAAGGTAAGCCAAATGTTCTTCACTATATAAACCTAGGACTTCCCTGTTATATCATTCTGTTCTGAAAATATGTTCTTCATAGAAATTAAAATTGATTATGACATATAAAGCAGTAAATATGCTTAATATTTAATATTAAGCATATTTACTGTTTTATATTTAAATGGTACTTGATGTTATTTCAAAAGTTGGATTTTAAGGATATTGAACTAAAACTAATTTTAAATTCGCAAATGCTATTTTAGCAAAATTAAATTTTTTCATGGTTATAACTGTAACAAATACTACCGTGTCAGCCATCTTGGAATTATAGTTTTATGATGCATATAATGTTTGGCGAAAACTTATTAGCGTAGTTGGGCGACAAATCGCCTCTAATGCTTTGGCGTCAACATTAGTCTTGTTATAAAGATTTGTAAAATGTATGTTTTAGATCTCTATATATATCATAAAAATAATAAAATAAATAGTAAATAGCTCAAAACGATGTTTAACTTGACTTAAATGACTAAAGAAAAGCTTTTCTGGAAAATACTATATAAAATAAATTGTAAATATAATAGGTAATTTATTTTTATGGTAATCTCAATTTCTACTTTTTTCTTGACATCAAAAAGTAAAATTTGTCCATGATAGATTTGCTGTCTAAGATCTATAGTTCCGGGATATTCAATAATTTCACCAGACTTATTTATATAAAATTAAAAGTAATTTAAATAAATTTATTGAAAATATAAATTATACTGTTTTTGAAATTTCCGAATTTATATCACTTTAATCTAAATAGTGGCATTAAATAATATGCCAAAATTCATTATGCTCGACGCACATACTGCAAATATTTTAATGTTAATAAATATTTTCCTAATATAGATTCATGCATTAAAATAGAGGCACATTTTTTTCATGAAATAAATTTTTCGAAAGTATGTTTACTATTTTATACTGAAAAGTACCTGATCGAAACTGTATCAGAATATGATTATTTGATCTAATGTGTTAGTCTTTTCTTAGCAATCATTCGTATAAAATACTTAATGTTATTATATACATGAAACTATTATATGTGTTTTACAAGGGGTAGTGTATAAAACAAATGATTAACAAAACGAGCGAAACACGTTATACTTATTCAGTGTTTTTATAGAAAGTAGAAGTAATATCAACAAGTGGTTAATCAACAGTAGCCATTTTTACTATGAATTCCAATGCACATCAAAATAACTGTGCGTGTGTGTACTGCTATCTACGCACAGATATTGATGTATAACATCCATTAGTTTGTTACTCTACAGTCAATTTTTTCTCATGAAAATTAATTTGATCGGGTCCTACAATTGAAAATATAGATTCTGAACCACTACAAAAATTCATATCAGAAGTGGGAATCGAATATTCGCATTGTTGAAATGAAGGCTAAAGCGCTGATCGAACAGCCACTGATACAGTATCGCGTCTACTGGGTTAGAAAGTATTAAATAGAAATTGATACCTACTAACTAATAATAATTTGGTCTGTTGTGTAAAACGATTGAAATTTTATTTTTAAATTTAGATTCCACTTACTATCTCTGCCGTTACTTTGATTTATAATCTAATTATATATTAATATATTTATTGAAATGTTATGTGCAAGTATTGTAGATTTTTAAGATGTTAGCTATATGTTAGACAATATTACAAAAATGTACATATACAAGTATTGAAATTTTATTTTTGTAGTTAAAAGATAATAATTTTTTATTAATTGTTAAATTTGCCACACAAAAAAAAAGAAAGATACATTTTATAAAAATTAATTAATAAAATCTAAAAAAAATGTTTAATTCTTTGTAAATATTTTCAACTCATTTAGTGACATTAAATTTTATTTTTATTTCTTGATGCTTTATCATTAAAATTTTTTGAATATTTATGACAAAAAGGCAGTTTCTTGTTAATTTCGAAAAAAATTTTGGATTTTATCGCTAACCGTGAATATACATACTTGAATTTTTTTCTGATATTTATTATTAACAACTAATTCTTAGCAACAATGTCACATATTTTCTGGTTCAAGTATCGAAATCATTAATATTTGGAGTTTCATTATGAAATATCTTATTGGTCCTTATTATTATTGTCTAATTGTTTGTATTGGTAAGTTTCGCAAAATTTTTACTGTTTATGAATTTAATACACATTAAGCCCTTTTGTTATTATTATTTAAATGCATATTATTAGTGCTTAGTTTTCAGCAGCAATTTCTCAAACTTTTTGGTACAGTTAAATTATTAATATTTAAAGCTTCATTATTGGTGTTATTTTGTTTATAGTTAATACCTAATTCTTTACAAATTTTATAAACTTTTTAGTGTGGTTAGATAAATCAATAATATAGCTGGTATTTTATTAATAGTATTTTAATACTTATATTAGTGCCCAGTTATTTGTAACAATTGAAAAATTTTAAATATATGCATATGTATGCCTGGATATACATGTGGGTAGTCAAGTATGAAGCAATTTCTTTCCTAATTTACAACTAACATTTTTAAGATTTTAAATTTACTCATATATGACTTTATTTCCGACTGTTAAACCTTCGGGTAAAATGAATACTTTGAACAAACAATTCCCATTTAACTGTTGGAGGAAAGTGATAACGATATCTGATAAAATAGAAAAAGCTAACATACGATCATGAACAAACAAACACAATAGGAATTTTAATGTTACGAAAGCCTGGTCTTACGTGGGCCACAACCTCGCATACGTAAGCTTATATTTTTATTTTATTTTTTAGTTCATTGCAAAAAGAAAGGCTACAGAAACGACGAAATCACATTCTGCCTGTTTATCCTCGTTTTGAAACTAGAATTTCTAGTGTCGTGAAGTGCGCAGAAAACATGCTCCGTGACAAACATTGCAAGCGTTCGAAATCCAACGGCCAAGCAAAAAAATAATAAATGAATAAAACCAACATAAAAGTGACTCCGAGATGTCGATTGCGTCATACTTTTGCACATGCTAGTGATAGTGGAACGGAAAAAGTCGTTTCCAAGAGCTCTGGTGTTTTAAAAAGAGAATAGCCATTATCCATCTTTTTCGAATGAGTTCATTCATGATTCCGAATTTTTATCTACTTCAAAATTAGGCACAGTTACAGTCAAGAAATATTTTTTTAAAGCGATTAACGGTACAAATTCTATAAGTATGTGAATTAAATATTTTTAAAAGTCCTATTTTCTTATTCTATATTTCTTTCAACTTATAGATACCAACACAAAATAGCTAAGGAAAATTTAAAATAAATTAATTTTTTTATTAATTTTGTATTTTTTTTATCTAAAAAACATCGTATAAGTGATTTGGTATTATGAATCGTATTTTCTTTATTATTTCGATCTATTTTAATCAGAATTCTATAATACATATGAATAAATTTTTGTAATATTATTTCCTTCAATAATACGATGGGCAAATGATATATTAAAAAGATGAGACTAAAAATGGCAATAATATTTTTTATCTTTCTTTTTTAATTTTAATGGTGGATATCTGTTATTTAAAATGTATTTCCTTAAATGACGATGAAGTATTAGCATTTATTTTTAAGGTTTGGGCGTAGAATTATCTTTCATTTTATTTCATACTTATTTATGTAAATTTCTTTTATTCTTCTTTTAAACATTTTTAATCATTGATTTTTTGTATTTGTCAACTTGCAACATAAATTCTTTGTGATTAAATATTGTGTAACTTCTTCCAATGTAATTTTAATTGAAGAGTTCTATCAGCCACATTGAGTCTTTTTATTTCATTAATTTTAATAAAAATAAAGTATTTATATTTAAAAAAGTGGTTAAAAATAAATAAAATATCATTAATTTTATTTTATATCTGAGTAAATACCGAACATTGTCTTTCATACTAATTTCTAGTGTGTGTGTGTGTCCTTATTGATAACTTAAAAAAAACTATAAAAATAAATACACATCGTTCATTTTATTTAATATTGAATTCCATGTTTAAAATTGAGGTTTTATTTTAATTTAGATAATTATTTATTTGCAGAATTCTTTAATTCATAGTCAATCCCTTTCATTTAACATCCTTCTATAATAATGATGTACTTATGCTCAATTTGTAATATACTGTGGTTATTGAAATCTAAAAATGATTTGGAATAAATAAATTTTGCAAGCAATAAATTTTAGATTTTTTATTTTCTATTTCGCACACAAAAGTTTTGACTGGCTTGATTTGAAATTGAAAATCATAATTATTTTAAATAGAATATCTCTAGCAATTTTTCTTTCTCTCCATCTCTATATCCTTATAATACTGATTTATCAAATATTTCCAAAAAGAGTTATTTCAAATAGATTCAAATTATAGTTAACGACAAACTTTAAATGGATTATGCACAAATATAAATTGCATGAAATTGAAAAAAGAAATTACTAACATTGTATTTTATATATAAAAAAAAATGCATTCAACTAAAATATTGTAAGAAATTTAATATGCTTTTAAGCAGGTTATTTCTTCGTGAGAGAAAAAATAATTAAACAATTATAATTCCTTTTTAATGAAAACACCTTGCTTTTATTTTTTTAGTTTTCCACTTTATCGGAAAACAAGTCAGATTTATTTTAAATTATTGTATAACTTTTCAAAAATGGAGAATTTTTTTATAAAATTGTAAAGAATACAAATTTTGCTAATTTTAGAGTAGTTCTTGTATTAATTACATTTGATGAATAAAATTTTAGACTCTTAAAAGTATTTTTAGTTCCTATGATAACAATTGCAAACCGAATGTAGTTCGTAGATCACGATCATCATTTAATTTATAAATATCGCCCATTATGATTTTTGCATATGACAGTTAAATTGATTTAAGCTGAATTTTTTTTCAAAATTTGTAATAAATTTATTTCGATTTCAGATAAATTAAACCAATTAATAATTGAGAATTCTCAATGAAGAAAAATTAAATAGTTTAGGCAATGCATTTCTACACAACTATATTTGAGAATATTTCTAGATCATGCTTATAATCAACGTATGCACATCATGCTTTCAAATTCCGAAACTTATGGTTTAATTGATTAAAATTAACTTTTTTTAAAATTCAGATTTAATGTCTTCAGCATTTACTTTCATTCGTTAAAAGTTAAGATTATGAACTGTTAACAACATTATAGCACATGAAGTAATAAATATATAAATTTAGTTACAAAATTTTCATACAAATGATTTGCAGTAGTAATATGGTGAATAATATTTATGAACACAATTAACCTATAATACTATTGATTTTTGGAATATTATGTTTAAGAAGATTTCAATTCAGCTTTTTTAAATTCAAATTTAGTATTATGTTCTTCCATTCCTAAGGAATTAAACTATTACAAAGTATATAATATAGCTTGGAGTGCAATAAATATAAATTTACTCAAAAATCTTTTTCTAAGTATTTTATATGATCTTAATTTCCTTTGTGCAATATTTGTTAATTTTTGTATTGTATTAAATTACTAAGTGAATTTTCTTTCTCATTTAATGATTATCAAAATGGCACGTAAACTTTTAATATAATCACTTGCAAAATATGCATTATGATGAAAAAGGAGAATAAAAATTGGAGATTCAATAATAAAAAAATCAACATTCATATATATGATAGTTTCGATCCTGATTGTCTTTTCATCTTTAATTACATTGATAGATTTCGAATCCAGTAAAACGTTAAATAAAAAAAAAATTTGGAAGAAACATTCATCCCAGTACAATTCACGAACTTTTTTTTCCATTTTATTAAACTTTTGTTTTAACATTTTTTAAAAAAAAAAATGAATTATACTATGTATTACATTAATAAATGTGACATTGATCCTTAGGAAATTCTCTTGTTTCTTCATCTAGGTCTATATTCTAGTTTAAAAGTATTAAAAAAAGAGCCGATTCTCCACTGCAATTTTTGATAAATATATCGATTATAATTATGGATAAATAACATTATCTATGCATTTTTCAAAATTATTTAAGTCAGTTTCAATTATATTGGTAAACGAGAACAAATTGTGACATTAGGTTTTATTTTATCGTTAATTCATTGCGATTTCAATTTATTCACTTTAATCTCTTTATGTTGTTGATGAAAATAATTTACTTTTTAACACCAGCGGACCATATTAATCAATATTGAATGCAATATGAGTACGTTATATAATTAAAAAATTATCATCTTAATAAAAGTCACTTATATGCATTTGGACTAAAATTGCTTTCCTATAAAAGCAAAAGAAAATTGTTTTTTTTTTTAAATCAATTATATATATGTTTGTAGGAAAATAAAAAAATAAAACTAAATTTATTCTTCTAATTTTCAAATTTTTATTAAAATTATCATTATTAATTTCTTATGTTAAATCATTTTAACAGTAAAAATTTAAAAAATAAAAGAATCGTCAAACATTAATTTCAATTGTTTTAATTTCTCTGTACATTCTTTGAAAATATGTCTATACATATTAACGATTCTTATAATATGTTCTTAAAAATAACTCAAGAATAATTTAATTCATTATTATTTTCATTTCTAATACATATAATCAAGTCGTAAAATCACATCAACTTATTTATTATGAGATTTTAAAAATTTGCTTGTACGTGCTAGCAATTGATTCTGATATTGATGTTAATTATTATATGAAATCTTTATAATTATGTGGGACTGTTTCTAGTGCTTTTGAATTTCAGTTAATACAATACTTGGAAAAATTATAAATTTCTTGTAATATAGGATTATAATTTAAAAATCGTAATTTGTAGTTAAATTATTCCGTGTTTACATATAGTAAATATAGATACAGTTTATACCACAATTTAAATTATAACAATATTTCCTTGTTTGAGAGATGTTTTTCACTCCCTTATCAGCAGTTCTTTAGTGTACTAAAAATAATTGTATGAGGTCTTATAGCATAAAATAAGTTTTGATCCAGTGTAAAAACTAGGCTAAAGTGGAAACCGAACTCACGAACTACTAAATCTGAGTTGGTACACAAAAAGAAAAAACAATTAACATCACGAATATATTTTTGAAGCTATGGATAATCTTCTATCTAAGCATTATTTTATAAAGACATTTATTTATAAAACGGATACCTGTACTCTCATTCTGTTTGAAGATAAAATGATAAAATTGTAGGTAAAGAATTGTAAAATTAAAACTGTAATTATGTTACACAAGAGAAGTCATTTATACTATGGAGATCATAATAGAATGTCTTCTTCAAAATCTGGGTTAATAGCCAGAGGTTGGAAAGAGTTATTCTATCTTCCAGATTGCACTCGATGGACTTGTGGAAAACAGATATCGAAAAACATAGTTTAAGGACGTTCATTAATCCATTGGAGGGGTCTGCCTGGCGTACATTTTCAGACTGAATTGGGTGCTCGGATAAGTAAAAAACATCATTTTCCCGATTATCTCTTCCAGCTTGCTCTCGAGATCATTAAAAAAATTTCAATTTCAGCTATCCAAGTTTACACCAATGACAGTAGAGATACCAACTGTACCTGTGGATTTTACTTCATCTACTCACTCTGTGCAAATTAGTCTTAAGAATCCAGATTTTTGCTCTGTCTTTAGAGCTGAACTAATTGAAATAAAAGAAGCATTTGCTCTGTTTTTATTTTAGAAATCACATATACAGATATTTGGATTTTGACAGATAGCCACAGTGCCAATCCACATCTGAGCAACTGAACTATAGTGGAAGACAGAACACCTATCATGATCCTCAAAGTGCTTTCGAGGCAACATAGAATTTATTTTCAGTGGCTTCCCTCACACGTGAGACCTCGTGGGAGTAAGTCTGTCGACATTCTTGGAAAAGAAGGCGCTTTAGGCTCATTAACTACTGGTAATTAACTCTCCGAAATAAGCTCAAAAATTAAGATCGCAAATCATAAAATATAGAGAACTCCCCCGTACCACTTTTGGTATTCTGAAAACTTCTTGGTAATGCTCTCAAAACTTGGAAGTGATAGAGCTGTCCAATGTACCATCCATCAGCACGCTCATGGGTGGACAAATAGCGAGCTTTGCGTATATTGATGGACAGAAATCTTACCTTGAGCACCAAGTGCACTTCTGCACTGGCCTCTCCTGAACATCTCCACTGTTTAGGGCTTTTGCAGGAGGATCTTATTACTTCATCTCTTATTGCTTATGACTTTTGAGGATACATTATCTTCTGGACATGGTCTAGCTTGCTGCTAGACCTTGAGGAACAGAGACATCATTCATTGGCTCAGAATGAAAATCCGAGCAGAAAGGTTAGGAAATTCTTGTTTTAAATTTCCCTATACAACAGATAAATAACAGGCACAATATTAGTACCAAGGAGTGAATTTACTTTCATTTGATTAATTATATTTTGATTACGGAGAATGATGAAAATCAATGAAATGAAAAATAGTTTTCAGATTTGAACGGAAATTAATTTATACACTCAAATTATTGTATAGACAATTTTTAACTTTAATTATTATAAAATAAAGTTATGCTTTTTAAGTTTTGTTTCTTCATTTTTTTAAATTTTAAGCAATTAGCTTTTTATTCGGTTTATTTTATTTTTCTCGTCATTCTATTTTAATATCTAAAAGCTCAAACTTACAAAATGAGAAAATAATGATCGGGTGGAAAATACGGAAAAAAGGAGGCGTTCTTTGTGGTGATATGTCTATCATTCACGGAACATAAATAGAAATACTAAGTTCTCTTCGTTTCTAAGTTTTCTCGGTTGATTTGGTGTTTAAGCATGATTTTAACATAATTCTCAAGGTGATATGAACTGCATATTCGTGAACAAATATAAAAAGTTGTGGAATAATTAGGATATAATTCTAAAAATCTGATTAAAAAAAATTTTACGTCCAAAGACAATCTTTCAAAATTTATGTTTTAGCTAAAATAAGATTTTTTAATCCAGATTTTAACATATAAAGAAACAAAATATAACCACAAGTTAATTTTTGAATTTATTCAATTATCTTAAATGTTTTCTTCAAAGGGAATTGGAACAGATAATATAGATTTTTATTAGCTAAATAATATGTTTTACATTATTTTTCCGATTTTACTGCCGGAAATATTTGATATTAAATATTTACACAAAATAAAAAAATTTGTTTCTAAAATTATTTTTAAAAAATTTCAAATCAATTTATGTGTAATTTGAAATGTTTTAATCAGATGCTGCTTTTTTCACATATAATAAAAAAATAACTTGTGTATAAAATTTCTTCTCATAATTCTTCGATATAAATACACAAAAAAAATATCAGAACATTTCGAATTTAAAATTTCACGAATAACAATATTAATTTAAAATTGATATTTTAAATCAGAAATATTATTTTAATAAATCTTAAATGCAGTAATGTTTCTACGAGTTGTAATAATGTGTTTGAAAAATAAACATAATTAATTTTTGGAATATATATTTTAAAATATTTTTTGAGTAATTAAATTTTCAATTTAAATTAAATTTTGTTCATTAATTTAATTAAAATATAATTTTGTTAAAAAGTTCAACTTAAATTTTGAAGATAAGAAAAGGCATTATAGGAGAAAAAATTCAAAGTGGGAGTTATACACCTAATTCTACAACAAATAAGGCTTATGCATATTAAAATATTTATTCTGTAACTACCAAAATTAGAAGCGAAACGTTTATGGCTGCGTTAAATTACTCTATAGTTCAACCCCAATCTCATACAATTTCTTCCATGAAGAAAAATATAAATATTCAAGTCACACAGACTTCAAATTATTTACTTTTAAAACTTTTGCACACATTATTTAAATAGAATGGAAAAAGTATTTAAAGTATTTTTTTGCATAAATATTTACTTTGAAAACTTCATGTAACTAATACTATAGATATTATTACATTCTTTTCCTTTCAAATATAATGAATAAAAGTGGTATTAAAATTGTCATGCACAACATTTGAAATGCAATATTTTTATAATACATGGAATTATGAACTGTTCTTCAATGTAGAAAGAAAAAGGAGAAGAAAAATGTGTGTGTTTTTATAAATGTAGAGGCAAATCAAATATAATGTGCAACTGCAAGTGAAAATGTGTATATTTTTGAACATGCTACACTGAAAATAAAGATATACAAAATAAAACAGATACAAGACAAATAATAAAAATACATTTATTGTGCTAAAACGTTACAATATAACTAAACATTTCATATAATAAAAGAACAGAAGAAAAAATAGAAAGTAAATACAAATGCTATAAACATGCAAAAGTAATATAAAATATGAATTGTGCGAAAGTAAAGTAGCAAGCAGAAAAAAGTTGTATATAAATACAAACTTGCGCACTCATTTTTCTGTAGAGTGGATGAGTGCTCTCCACCAATAAATATGTCACAAATTTTATTTTCTTGTGGTTGAATAAGAGGGAGTGAACAGCATGCTTTGAAGAAAATATGCACGAAAATATCCGAGCGTTTGGGTTTTTCTAATAACTATGCAATGTTGTTTTGGCATTTCGATTCAGGATTTATTATTTCCGAAAAAAAAAATTCTTATGAATGCTTGATTTTAAAATGGTGAAAGCGTTTTCAAGAGACACGAAATGCATTCAATCTATCCATCGAATACTTCTCAAAATATTTTTTAATTTGTATATATATATATAATTTATAAAATATTTCTTATAAAAAACACAATTAGAAAATAGAGTAAAATATTCTCATAATCATTATATAAAATATGTGTATTAACAAAAATTATTTTTGGGATAGATTTTAAACTAAGAATTAATTTATCAGAATACGGATTTATTTGATAATTATGCGTTCCTTTTCAAATAACCAGTAGCATTATTGTTTAAAAAAATGGTAACATAAAATATTTATCAAATAAATAACACCGATTTCATTTTGACTCAAAATTACATTATATTATGCATCATGTACATAATATCTATGTAATAAATTTATTAAAAAAAAGTAGAATGTGTAACCCAAAATACTTGAAAAATTTAATAATAAAAATGATAAGTTTTATCCCATAGCTATTTTAAATAAAATGCCATTCATAAAAATTCTAACAGCAAGATAATTAACCGCCTAAAACGTTTGAATTTTAAAAAATATTTCTCAAACTTAAAGATTCACAAGATTGTTATTCAGAAATGAATAGAGAAAAATAAGCTCGAGATAAATTACTCATAAATTAATAGCTTTTTACAATACTTAAGCATGCAAGATTTATATCTCATTCGGTGAACAGTTAAATCATCATAAATAATAAGAATTAACGGTCCAAACATCATTCCATTCGAGCGTTTTTTGTTTTTTTCTTGTGAAAAGAAAATAATAAAATTATATCGGAACAGAAAAATGATTATTTTTATTTTAAACAAAAATCTGCTCGCCTTGTTTATATATATATATATATATATATATATATATATATAATGTAGAAAATACGTTTATATTTTTTATCTCCTATTTCATTAAATTAAGGTATTTTTATAATGAAAACGATGTTTCAAAAGTACTACAGAAAAATATGGATAAATTGTGGCAACATATATATGCTTTACACGGAAATTATTTTTTAAAAAAAATTGCTATTATTAGATAACTATTTTTACTGTAAAAAAGAAAACAGAAAGAAAATTTAATTTATATCATGAATTGTTACATATTTTTCAACAAGAATAAATATATATTCTGAATTTAAGGTTAAATGAAAAAAAAAATCCAAATATTTGTATAAAATACAAATATTTGGTTTAATGTAAAAAATACATATTAATCAACTATTGAGAAAATTACAAAATATTGTTTAGAGATAGGTAATAAGTTACTTTCAGGATAGAATTATTTTTACATTGAATTCTAAACATCAGATCCATTTAATAAAGACGACCTCTAGCGGTAAAAACAAAAAATTCCAAATAAAGGAAGCGATTATATTTTTGAATCTGATCAGTATTCTGAGGGATTGTATAAGCAAGATTACATCAGAAACACAAATTTACACGTACATGTGCAATGTCAAACAAAAAGGCGTAATTTATATAAATTAGCCACACGATTTATCTTTATTAAGATTTAAAATGTAGCAGCCTCATTTTTTTATAAATTTCTACAGTCGTAACATGCACAGTATTTTTTTAAACCAAGCGATTAAAATGTATTTATATAATTTATAGTATTTAAAAATCAAACTGAAAAATTGAAAATAAATTCAACAAATGATAACTTCTAAACTAGCATTAAGATTTTGGTGCATATGTAAATTCTTAGTCGCTGAGGAAAATTGTGGCGCAAATTGACATCAAATCATTTCTAATTTTTCAACGGTAGATATTTAATGATTATTAAAACTAAAAAAAAAAAAATGCTGATCATTTTCATGCGGAAAAAATTGCGTATTCAAAGTTGTTTAAAAGTATTATGTATTTAAAAATGTTTCCATTTTAATGATTGCATCCCCTAAGTTATTTCATAATGAGTTATTTTACATAAAATAAAATTTTTTGTTCTAAACAGCAACATTTAGCGAGAAATGATTTTGAAGAAAATAATCGGCAAAATAATGCACAAGTATGTTCATTCACAAGTATGCACATAGGAATAACACAATTTTTTTTGCAAATATAATTATATAAACATCAATGTATTTTAACTTCGCTATTTTAAACCAATGGAAAAAAATCAGTTTAAATGAAAAACCTAAAATAATAGAATAACATTTTACTTGACGGCCAGTAGTATTTATGGAATAATTTTCTAGTCGGCAAAAAAGTCATGTTTTATTTGCCACAATATTTTTCTCTCCTCGATGAAACTACGAATTCAAAATTTTTAAATTGAGAAATTGTTACAATAAATATTAATATTATTCAAAATCGTATAAATATCGAGAATTATTACAGTACCGTATATAAGGAAAAAAATTTCATATTTAAATAAAATTTCTGTTTTCTAACAGTTAAAAAAAATAATTATCAAGCATTCAGTATCCGTAAACAAAATTAACGAATTTTCTCGTTTTCATCGACGCACTTACGTAACCGATTCACGAGGGAGGGAGAGCAGCGGTAGTGCGCAATCGCGCCAGATTGTAAATAAAACCACTATTGATACTGATCTAGAGGTCAAGATATGATAACAAAAATATTAATAATGGACAATATATCCCAATTTGCTTGGCAGCGTTAAAACACAATTGGCGGTCTTTGTTCGAAAACACCAATCTGAATTTCAGAAAAAAAAAAAAAAAAGCAATTATTCTTGTACACAGTAACAAAAATTAATTTATCAACCAGACAAAATAACATATATAAGTTAATAAACTAATAATTAGCAGTCTAACGTCAAAGAATTAATCTGCGTATTAATTTATTCCGAGGCAATCTAACTTTTTAATTTGAATAAATTTTCCATATTCTATTTCAAACCATATTTAAACAATTAATTCTACTACTACTATTATTATTTTTTTTTGGAGCAGACTCAAATTTGTTTTAAGAATTTTATTTCATAAATAAATGAACATTATCTAAGAGACATATATCGCCTTAAGGAGCACATAATACACAAATCTTTGAGTATTTTTTTTTCGGTAAGTATTAAATATTCAGCATCATTAAATATTTATTATTTATAAGCGCAGATAAAATTTGAAGATTTTAATGACTTATAATAACAATATTTAAAATTACTAAATATAAATGATAAAATAACAAATTTATACAATAAAAATTTAATAAAATTGTAAATATTTGAAACATTCATTATTATTAATTAATAATAATGAATTATTTTAAAAAATTGCATAAAGGTTTTCTTTTCTTTTTTTTGTAAATTAAGACATGTTTCTTGAATTACATACAACAGGCATTTGTTTTCATTTAAAAAATGCAAATTAATGATTTATTTTGATATTTAGCTTTTCAGCTTTGTAAATCAACATTATTTTTAATTAAAAATCATAACAGAAATTTAGATTTTATCCATTCTATTAATAAATTAAAGGAATATAATTTTTATTTTTCAAAGAATAACATAATGTACCTTACGTGGCACATTAATCAAACTTAACTTAATAAAAATTCATTAATTATCAGGAAGTTGTACAAATAATTATGACTGTGATACTAAAATCCTTATATAAAAAGAAAAAAGTCAAAGAGTGGAAATGAAGAAACTCAGACAACTCAACAGTTGCGGTATTTTTTCACTCATGATTTCTAGGAAATTTCTCTGCACATACATAAAAAAATAAATAAAAAATTAAAATGAAGTGAACGGAATTCGTTAGCAACGTTATTTTGCCAAGCGGAAGTGTGCCAAAAAGATTAATAAAACGTTCCACGAATTTCAGGAGATAAAATACTCTTCAACTTCCTGCTAAGAAGTCAAAATCCTCGAGATTCAACTTCCCACTTGGTTACAGTTAATATTCTACACTTTACAAAATGCTTCCATAAACTGTACATAAAAAATTAGTATAATTTATATTAAAGAGGAATATATATATATATATATATATATATATATATATATATATATATATATATATATATATATATATATATATATATAAGAAGCAATTATACAGTTATATAAAGTGAATAAAATAAATACATGTAAGTTAATATAAAAATAATAAATTATTCAAATAAAAATAACTCACATGTTATAAAATTTTATCATTATTTTTTTGTGATCATAAATTTGTTTTTACATATCAAAATATCTCACTTTTATAAAAATAAATTAAAATCGGAAAATTTAAAAAATATAGTTAAAAAATATATTTCAGCTTCAAAAATTTAAATTGACTTAAAGGATAGAAATTATTTATGATCTTAAAAAATGTGAAATTCATTAGTAAATAAACGAAATGTGGATTTGAATTTGCTTCTAAAATAACTCGGGGAAATATTTTTTTTTTGTCACGAAACAATTCCAAATGATTTTCTTCTTTATAAAATTAACTTCATTACATCGAAAAAGTCAAAATATTTTTAAGTAAACAGGAAAAATACTTTTACTTGAAGCCAAAACTTCGTTTATTTGATGATATTTAATATCAGTTTTTCGAAAGACTAGCTATTTCACGAGAACAAAGTTTAATAACTGAAATAATTGCTTTTATCATAATATATTGTGAATAAAAATTTTTAAGAATTAATATATTTAATGCGATAGATAATTTTTCACTGAAACAAATTATAACAAAATTTACTTTTATATAATTATCTTTTATATTTTTTCATAATTATAGTAGTTAAATTTTTATAGTAGATTTTATTCTAATTGAGTTTTTTAACTGTCCTTCATTTGATTTAGCAATTACTTCGTAAAAATAAAATATAAAACTTAAAACTCTTAGCTTTATGACAATAAATATATAACGAAACATAAGAGATCTTTCAAAAAGTTAAAACTCATAAAACTGTAAATTCTACTTTTTTTTAATGCATAACCACTCATTTTAAGTCATTTAAATATGCAGCGTATGAATTTTAAATCTATTTAAATAAATTGGTTCGTTAAATTACGCAAAACCAATTTATTGAACATTTTCGGAAAACTACTTTTCTAAACATCAAGTTACTTGCTTATAACGAAAATTTGAAAAAAAATTAAAAGAAACAATAAAAAATATAATTTTTTTTTAATTTATCAAAAAAAATTTCGAATTTGAAATTTTTTTTTAATTTATCAATTGAACGAGGGAAACTGCATACTAATTTTGCGTTACTCCATTGTTATTTAAGAAATTCAGTTTTATATTTCAAGTTATTTTAACAATGTAATTTTTTTAATTAAATTATTGCTTTTTTTTGTATGATTGAAAATCCCATTTTATAAAAAATATTTTGAAAAATTTTTTTTAACTTTAACTAGGATTAATGAAATGAGTAGTATGAAAATCTAACAAAAATTACTATAATTTTTTTCCTCTTTTATTGGATTAAAAGAAATTAAACCATAAAAGTTTTTCTTTTCTTTTTTCTTTTTTTTTTTTTAATAAACGTGCCTTATAAGATGTCAGTGAAATCGCATATATAATTACGAACTGATTAAATAGAGTTAAAATAGTAGGACTATATAGGGGCTGAATAAGACTATATTGTTATAATCTTTACTTTCATAAAATTAATATACAACTATAGGAAACTTTACAGTACAGTTAGTTCCACTTTGTAATGAAAGACATTTTTATGTAACATTTTAGCTTCGACGCCCAATGAGAGGATGCAAAAAGAATTTGGCTCTTTTTCAAATGACAACACCCACTGATGACTAATTGAAAGCTTTTCTATTTTATCGCAACCTTTGTTGACTAACCTTTACAGTTATATAATTTCAGAGGATAAGTTAGTCTATGGTGCCATAGAAAAAATTATATAAAATACTATGCTTACTTTAATATTCCTATAAACATTTTTTTACACAAATTAAGTTCAGTTTGTGTAAACCAGATTTAGCACTTTAGCAGTAAAATGGCAATTTTCATTAAAAAAATTCAACATTTTTAAAAAAGTTGACGAAATAAAATTAAAGTTAGAAGATTCTTTTAACATAACTCAATGACAGCAATGCTATATGAGATAACAGAGAGCAATAATCAAACTACTATTAAGATAGACGCTTAGTTAAAAAAAATTAATTTGTATAGAAATTATCTCGAGTGCATTCATCAATGAAGTTATTACTTGCAAGCTTTTTATTCAATAAATCAGTTATAAACAAGAATTCAAAACAAATTTTTTCAAAAAGTACAGAAAAATAATTTTTTATTTATCATTTGTTATTTTATATTTCCTATGTTTAAGTTTTGCATATAACATTTTTAAGACACACAATATCAATTTTAATTTAAATTTCATAATCAAAAATGTATATATAATTAAAACTTAGCTTTTTTATACATGTGTGCTTTCTCTGATTTATTACTGAATTTAGATATTCAGCTAGTGTAATGGATGCATTATAAAATATTTTAAAAATGTGCAAAAATATAAGCTCAATTTAATCGATATTAAAAAATTTAAAGAACATGTTAGATTTTTATTTAATTTCCTCGTATTTGACCGATCAGCAAGCTTTAGACTTTAAGACCACTGCGATTTATATAAGTTAGAAAATTACGTCAGTTTTTATTTATTCTTTAAAAATAGTAATTACTTTGGTGATTTTTTTTAAAAATAAATGCAATATATATTTTTAAAAAGTTACAAAAATATTATAAAAAATAGGCATTTAATAAAATTGAAAATAAATAAAATATTTTCATTCCCAAGATTTATTTCTTAATTTATTGATCCGTTTTTGGCGAGCTTCATGTGAAGTTGGCTTTTCCTAATTGTCGCCAACATGAACATTGGCAAACTTATGAAAAACACTGAAGTCAGTAGAAATACTATCCTAAAAACTTTTATTTGAGGAACTTCACTCAACAAATAATATATTATTCTGTATAATCTTGAATAACAGTCTAGATTCACTAGAAACACGAATGAAAATTTATATAAAATGATTAAAAATATTTAATCGCCAGAAACTTTGGCGAAGCAATTGCCAAAATATATCTCTTAAATTGAAAAGTGATATTTTTCTTTAACTTCTCACATTTTTTTTATTTATTAGTAAAAAATGAATATATATATATATATATATATATATATATATATATATATATATATATATATATATATACATACATAAATGATGACCTTTGAATTACTGACTAAACAATTTTACATTTTAAAATACATTCTAAAATTTTAAGCTCTTATTTTGGGATCACGGAATTTTAAAACGTAAAATATACAATTTTGGAAGCAGATATCGAATTGGAGACCTCGAATTTCTTATCTCCAGAATTCAGCTAACTTCTTACGAATTAGATGTTTGAGGTCATTGATGCAGCTCCACTCGAAACAGGTTTTATCAAAAACAAGGGGGTAACGAACTTACGGTCAAAAAAATAAAATAAATAACCTCTCACTAAGGTATTGAAAAAGAGAAAAAAGGTATTTTCTGACGATAAAAAGTTGGTTGATTTTCAAGATTAAAATTCTCTCAAATGGTTGATTTTCTTTATCTACGATAAATATACTTCATACAAACGATACGTCGCCATCAGTCAGTGTTTGAGTAACAATAACAGACTGATTAAGATTTAAATCTTGAAATGAAAATTGTCATTTATTTTATTTTCCTTTGGTCCGTTATCCAACCCTTTTGACAGATTAAAATCCATAAAAATATTTTACCTTAAAAAAAGTCTCCACTTATTATTCCAATTTTGATTTTAAAATAAAAATTAAGGAAATGGCTTTAATTGTTGTTTAATTTTTTAATAATTAAAAAAAATAAGACACTATAAATTTTATACATAATACATAAAATTCCCAAATTTCATTCAAGAAAAATATTAACAATTGATCAAAGTAAGATAAAAAGCAAATATAAAAATAAATATTATTTTATTTTATTATCAATTTTTCTATTTAAGATACTCAGAATTGTTAAAAATGATGATATCTCATTTTCTTAAAATTTATTTTGTAAGAATTAAAGTCATCTAAGCTAATTTTCTAAGAATGTAATTTTTCTGCTTGATTACACATTTGTTGAGAAGCTAAAAAAAGTTTTGCCAATTCAATTGGAAATGTAAATTAATATTAAGTTCAGTAATTAATTCTCATTCAAGCTTTATCATTAAATGGAAACATTAAAAGAAAGCTTTCAACAGCAGAAATAAGGACAAAAATGAATTTCTAAACTTGTAACTAGGAAAATCATATTACTGTTCAGAACTAAAAAAAAAAAAAAAATCATATTCCTTATTAACACTTTTTATAATAAAAAATTTCATATTAAATTTATAATCATGATACACCCTACTTTTTACTATTTCAACTTAATTATTAACAGCATATTATGTAAAAACAAACTTTAAGATAAGAAAGGAATATAATATACACTAAAAAAACTACATTTAAAATTCATTTAAATTACAATGTTACCAGCAAATAATAATGAAAAATATAAACATTTAAATACATTACAAAATATTAAATTTAATTGGGGAAATTTCTCCAGAATATATTTATTAAAAAATGGTTAAAAAAAAAAATTGTTACTATTTCTATGCATGCTGAGTTACCTGCATTTTAAGTAATTAAATGCAAAATAACCCTAAGTTCTAAATTGTAATATATATAATTGGCAATTATATTATTATTGAGTAAAGTTTCATTGAGAAATGCAATAATAAAATAGCTTTTGTTACTTTAAGAAATTAATTAATAATACATACTAAAGGCACATTTAGTTATTGAAATATAAACTAAATTATTTCAAACCATGCAATTAAATGAACAACAATCATAATTACAATTTCTATGTAATAGTAAAATATCCATTACTCATTAACATGTGTGATTTCGATAAACAGAAATATTTAAAATCAAATCATATGGAAGAATTTCAAAAAAATTTAAATTTCTCAGAAAAGCGAACCAAAATTGAAATTTTCTAATTCATAACATCAGTTTAAATTTATTACATATTAATGTGTGGATTTTTTTAAACATTTAATAAATAAATGCAATTTAAATAATTTCACAAGTAATTAAAGCAAAATTTCATAGAAACAAAACATGAATAAAAACTTGAAGTTTTTTTGAAGTTGCTTCCTTTTTAACTATACACAACGATTATTCGTTATGAAAAGTCCCCAATGAAATTCAAAACAATCGAGATGCTTAAAGAATTTTACACAGTTTTATAACCCATGTGTGTGGCGAGCTGAAAATAAGTTTCTTAAAATTAACCTTTGCCCGATGTTCTCAAATATACCAATTCGGCCTTTCTTTATATAATTGAACATTGCTTACCATTTTCTGCTTTAGTCTTCCGATGTAAAATGCCAGAGGAAAAAACATGTTTGTTTAAAAGATAAGATTTATTTTTCCTCTTAGAGGAAACCTAATCAATTCTATGTTTCGCTTGAAACGCAAAGATATCTTAAAAGAGCGAAACAATAAGTCATTATTCCTTTCATTATTTAGATTCTTATTTTTATTCAAGGAGAGTATTTAACATAACCTTCATCGTAACCTTCCAAGTCGTAACTTGATTTTTCCCAAACCTCTAGTCAAAATTTCATCAATAAAAAGAAACTTTCCTCGCGTCCTGTGAGTATAAAAATGGGTCATTGTCAATTTTTTCAGCCTTATCCCTTCCAAAATCCATCCCCAGCTTTTTAGATCTTAGCGAGAGCTTTCCCCTTCTATAGCTGAAGAAAAAGTGTCAGACTTAGAGGAAAAAAAAAAAAAAAACCGCGGGGAAACATGACTGAAAAAAATATCGTTTACTTTTCCCAAGACGATGATGGGTGATCTACAAATTTGAGGCATTGTGGGAAGATTTTTTCCAGATACTTTATCTACCCATATGAATGACATTCTAAGCTAAAGAAGAAAAGTAGCACTTCACAAACAAGCAACTGAAAACAAAATAAATAGAACTTAATTAAAATTTTACTAAAAGAAGGCGTCAGTTTTTAAAATAAAGAAAAAAATTGAGAATAGATTGGAAAAAAAATTAAAGAAAAAAAGTTGCTTCTAAAGTATGAAATATTTAAATGCTTTTCAATCATATTATCCACATTAACAATATATGTAACTTTAATTTGATCTAATATATTTATGGCACCAAAACATACGTTTTATCCAATAATATTCAAACAAGCGTTTCGAATGCTGATAATTTAAAAAAAAATTACCAATTACATTCAATGAATCACAATGGGAATCTATTGTATATCTTGAAATTATAGTTACATAACTATGATCAATAATTATTATTTTATAGATTAATTTAAAAGACACAAAATATATATACATTAAATAAAAAATGTATAAGTTAGGATTATAAAATGTAAATGAATATTCTATTATTTTGGCTAAGTGGGAAACATACTATTAAAATTCACACTAATCAAACAAAAAATATTCAGCACTTACAAACACAATATCAATAAGCTTAATACTTGCTGGCGCTGTCCGTCAAAAATAAGTCATTATTGAAATATTAAATATTGCCTATAAGTATCAAAATTTACACAAAATATATCTTGAAGAGGTTTTTTTATATAGCATAAAAAGTAGGTTATAAAACATGTTTTTAAGCAAAAAATAACACTTTAATTCATTAAAAAATACATTTCAATTCAATTCTTCGATATTAAAAACATTACTCTGAGTTTGTTTTACATGAAACACTTTGTTTTACTATGGCTTTTACTTTGAATGTATTAAATGCGTATAAAAATTTTAAAGATTAACATTTTCAAAGAAATGGACTGAAATAATGTAATTTTTATTAATCAAAACTAAAAAATAAATTTCAATTCTAATATAAAATTATTTTATGCTAATAAAAGAAATATTCAGTATTTTTAATATTAATAAATATTTCAAAGTTTAGATTTAGAGAAAACATGTATTTAGTTTTACCAATTTTAATTATAAAGTAAATAATATATAAAGCACATAAATTTAAATTACAGTGAATTTTATTAAAACAGAATAACTTTAAATGTCATTCCTCTACTATTGTAACTTTTTAATCTATTTGAAAAAAAAATCAACCTATAAATTTTTCGCTGATAAAAATAAAAGTGTAAAATTAAGTTTTCACTTTATACCTCACCCCTGTTCTTTGGCGAAATGTAATTAATGATTGCCCCTAGAGGGCGCTAGTGCGTCTAGAATTTAAATGAGAATTAAACAACTCACTGATAGGGAGATAACATTTCTCCCTCAGGCGCTGCGCTACCTGTGACCGTAGCTTCTGTTAAAAAAAAAAAAAAAAAAAAAAAACTACGGTGAAAAGCATTGTAGGCAAATGATGCAGAAATACATAAATTTTGTTAAATTCACAGTTATTCTCCTTTTCAAACAATTGATTTTTGTAATAGTAATTGATATATTTGTTATAGTAAATGAAAATTATATTGATATATTTGCTTTCTACAATATAATCCACAACTATATTAAAGTGAATTTAACTTTTCTTTAAAATTAATTTTACACACAGGGTTTTTTGAGCACTTTAATTTAAAAACTTGAATTTTAAAAATAAACTTATTGTACTATATCGATACGATAAACAAAACAATGCTTTTCACATCATTATTCATTATAAAGTGCAACAACTTTAAACTCATTTATATTACACAAAATTTTAAAAAAAAATCTATAAAAATTTATTTAAATGGCTAATTAGTCAATTCATAAAATAAAGTGGAAATTCTAAAACTCAATTTGATTTACTCAAGAAGTAAATTTATTTTAATATAATATGTATGTTTCTAATAAATATAGATTTCAGTAAAATACAGTAATGAATATTAATTACTTTCTTTGGAATAATCACACTTAATATATCTATATCAGTTAAAAATATTCTCATAAATTTAATGGCAAGATTTAACAATTTCACAAAAAAGCTCAAATTGTTAATTATATATAATTACTCATTTGACAAACTATATTATTTTAATAACAAATGAATAATTTAGTTTCATGTATCAAATTATTTACTTTCAACTAAATAATATGAATATATTTTGATAATAATTAAAAATAAAAAATATCAACAATTTGGTACTTTATTTGGATTTAAAGAATATCCAATAGAGCATACACAATATGAAAATTTGTATCTCATTTAAACAATGAATATCCTTTTCTTTCATCACTTTCAACAAAATCAACTATTTTTTTCCTTATAAAATTATTTAATTTATACAAAATCTGAGAAAAACTTTTGTTTCTATGCAATAAATAAGATCCTTTAGTATACTTAAATTATTTGATATATAATTGAATGGTTACACACACACACATATATATATAAAAATTGAAGCTATTATTAATTTCACATTTTGTCAAATAAAAATTAACACTTTTAAGAACATATTTATTCTAATTTTGTAAATTTTATGAAAGGTTCTTCAAATTTCTAATTTATTTATAATTTATTTTTAATTGTTATAAATATTTATATACAAAGATCAACTAATTTTTTAAATTTGCAAAAAATATAAATTGATGAGAACTTCTAATTAAAAAATGTGGGTACTACTTGCATTCTAACTACAATTATCAAATTAACTACAGCTATCAAATTGAATGTACAGAAATATAACATCTTTAATTTTTTTTAAATAAAAATGCTAATAATTTACAGAAGACACTAGAAAAAATTAACATTTTTTATATATACAAATGTAATACCTTTTTTAAATCGAGCGTTGAATAAATTTAGTACACATTAAAAAAGTGGGTTAGAAATAAATAAAAACACAAAAAAAATTACATTATAGATCCTTGTTCTTTTTACAAACCAAAACATAAGTCAGTACATAAGTCAAAGTAAAATTTTCAAAGTGGTATTCGAATTTAAAAAGTAACTTTTCAATAAAGAAAATGCAACGTTTAAAATCGTCAATAAATTAATATTTAATTTATCGGTCAAAAATTAAATGACACATTTAACTTGGAAAATACCAATAAATCGCAATGAATTTTTGGTCAAACATTAATGCTTCTGATAAACAATATTCATTACTAATACGATTCTATAAGTATAATTTATTATATATAGTTATTCTATGTAGTATAATTTATTAAATATATATTTGCTTTAGAAAGAGGCGTTAAACAATATAATCAAAGGAATTTATATTTAATAATTATGTTTATGAATTCACTTATATTATTATTCACATTAGGGTTATTATTTACTGCCATTTTTATAATTTCTAAGTTACTGTATTAATTCATTTAATTTAATAGGATGCAATAAACATAAATAAAAGTAACATACACTAGATGTAATAGTTTAAAAAATTACAATCGGCTATCTAAAATATATTATAAAAGTATACTTCAACATGATCGTTAGCGTATATTATTATCAAACCATATGATAGTAACTCTTTAATTATAATAATTATTTAATGGTTGTTCGGAAATTACGCCACTCATTATAAAACACGTGGTTTAACGATGAATTTTTTCTTCAACAAAATGTGAGAAAGAAAAATCAACAGTTTGCTTCTACTAGAGTGTGTTCTAATTAAATGTGATGTCACACCCACGCTCATCTAGCCCCTTTTTCTTTCACAAAAAAGGGGGGACTCCACCCTCCTAAGTCTTAAGCTTGGCGGTATTATCGATCCCATCTTCGGCGTCGACTCCCCCACCTTTACTTCCTTTAATTAAGAATCGCCCCCTTCTCATTGGACGTCTTCTGTCTTGGAGCGGCGCATAAAATTTATCCACACCACCCTCTATAGGTTAATTGTGGGAAGTTAATTTATGAGCGTCGAGAAACGACGCATCCACAATTACGGGGGAAAAAAATGTGTGCGAAAAAAAAAATTCACGGGCGCGCGCATATAAACAATACGAGGGAATTTCGAAATAAATTAAGAGTAGTGGGACTAATTACAATAAGTGGTTAGGTGGTAAATAGTGACGCAAGAGAAAAGATTAGAAGCGAGAAAGTTAAAATGAAGAGAAAAAAATTTACCTGTTAACACCGTCTCCCGTCGTCAGCTTGCAGCGAAGAATTGTTGAGTATTTGATGCGGCGTAAGTCGCTCCTTCCGCCGAGCGGCGGGATGGTGGTGGTGCGGCGATCTGATGACGGTCGGCCGGCTCACATTTTGTAAACAATCCATTTCGCTTCCAGATGAGTAAATTGACGCCACGTCGAGCATGGTATGAAGTTCCTACCTACTGTATAAACAGTAAGAACTTCATACCTCGCTCAATGTAGCTCAAAATTAAATCCCCATACACAAGTGTCGAGCTTTTTGATTCAGGGTTAATTTTTTCCTCTTCTCAGGCAGAGTCCACTGGGAAGTGCGTAGCACATCCTTTATGTTTATCCATATTAGAGCACATGAGTTCGATACTAGAGGCTTTCAAAATCCACAAAGGCAGTTTTGAAATCACACTATTCTTATTTTCTTGTGTATGAAAATACTGTAAGTAGAATAATGAAAAACTAAAAAATAAATAAATAATAGAAACCACCACCACTTTTTTTTAAAAAAAAGAAAATATTTTCCCATCAGTTTTACTATTATTTCTAAAAAATCGTAATAATTTTGCTGTAATTGTCCAGCAATGAGAGAAAGTAATCCACATGTATTGGAGTCAATGCTGGTGAGGAGAAGAAAAAAGAGGCTTGAAAATAGCACATTCAGTAGAGAACAGGGGAGTAGAAGTTGCACTGTGAAACACTGTGTCGACTGAACACGCAATACAACTTGCGGAGTAAAAAATAATTTTCTTCTGAAGGACATCCACAACAAACAGCACTTGACGATCGAATGACGGGTACAGGTATGCTTTTAGGGCCACCCTGGGACCATTGGTAGAGGGGTTGGGGGTTGGCAGTGCATAGGAACGTGCACAAGTGCAATAGCAGATAAGAGAATTTTAAACTCCAAGCGCTTGCATCCAGAGAAGAGCGCTAACTGAACTCGCAGCTTCTTCGAACAGTCTACCAGACAGAAAAGACTACGGAGTTGTTCGTTCGCTCCCTCTCCTTTACTTCCCTCCCCACTCTTTTAGAATTCGTTGCCCTTCAATCATAGCTGTCAAGGAATTCCGCCGCTACGATTGGCGCCCTACTCTGCCTGACTCCGCCTTGAATAGCGCAAAAGAACCAACCGATGAAGCGTTTTTGCCTTCGGCGTCCAATAGTGAAAAAATGGTAGCCATGACGTCACGATAGAAGCACTTACACTGATGGATTATCATTATTAAGGAAAGGTTTTCGGGAATTGGCTCCAAGCGCCAAATTACGCTCGTTCGAGAGACAATGCCGCGCAGTTGCAACTTTTTGGTAACAGGGGGAGCGCAAAAAAATAGTTCTCTTTCACCTCCCCATTTTTGGTAATTTTATTTTTATACCCTTCCTCTTCGTTGTCCTAAGTTATATTCTATTCGCTATTAATTAGCATTGGAAGATAATTAGGGAGAAAAGTTTTGGCGGGCATTTTTTTCCCGCCGTAGCAGTCCCGTTTCGTTAACTTGGCCAGTTTGAAACGACTTGTGTTGTGAATGAGGCAATGGTACTTTTTTCCCATACAGATAATTTTATTTAGTTTTGGTCATTAACATCTAGATTCGCCTAATTTTGAATCAATACATTATTGAAAATAGATCAAAAGTTGTTTATAGAAGATATTACTTTGCAGATAAAAATAATAATATAAAAAAATATTAGCAATTCATAAATATAAAATTTGAACATCATTACATGCATCTAATAGAGAGCTAGTTGTTGCTCATATTTATTTATTATATTTTACTAGATTCTCTCTTCAATTAAAAATAATTTTTAATTTGATATAAATAAAAAGAAATTATAAATATGTCGATAAAGCAATTTATAATTTAAAAAAACACAATATATTTTCCCAAATATTTATTTATATTATATTAATATTTTATTGCTCAATTATTTCTTATGGAAAAATAAATATAACTTTTTTCAAACATAAATTAATTTTAATTTATACCCTATTTATATATTTTTCAAACAAAATCGCACCGCTACAGGCATATGTACTCTACTATAATTTCAATGGTATATATATATATATATATATATATATATATATATATATATATATATATATATATATATTATGTTCATAATTTTATGAAAAATTGCAAAATTGCATTCATCTGTTAAGTCTTCAAGTAAGTAAATTTTTTATTTATATTTTTAATTTTTAGTAAACACATTATTTAATTTGTACAGATTGATACCGTTTATTTGAAAGACAAAAAATGCACACAAAAAATATAGGAAACATTTACTTTAATTTTATAGCTATAAAAGAGAAAATTGTGGTTAAGAGTTATTTATGTTTTAGAGTTACAGAGAATGATGAAATGAATGTGATGAAACAAAAGTGACCGATTAAAGAAATAAATGAAAGAAAATAATATTTTTCAAAGCTTGGGGAATGTTTATAAAATATTTAATTTTATGTCAATTTGCGTCGTAGGACACTCCTCAAAATAAAATGCAACAATTTAAAAATAAATAAATATAAATGAAACTAATGAAATATAAATAATTTCATGCAATATATCAAAATTCAAAATTTATGAAGAAAAATAGTCCATTATTCATAAAATCTCAAAAATAGAGCATTTTTAACTAAGCAGAATGATATGCACAATAATAGAATTGATATTGTAAATAATTTAAAAATTATTGTATTTTCTCGATATTTATTATCATATTATAAAAAATACACTTGATAAATATTGTACACTATTTAATGTATTTAAAGTAATTTGTATGAGATTTTTCTTTTGGGACAATTTTCTAAATATTATCTTACAAATTTATCTAATATTTATTAAAAAATTTCTCACAAGAGCACGTGTTATCACTTTTAATTTGTTTCGTTATGGCTTAAAATACATAAATACTGCTTTTATGTCAATAAAAACAAAATGTAAGATTTCATTAATTTGATCATTAAAATAGAAATTTAAAAAAAATTAGTGTTATTTATAATTATAACTTTATTACACAGGTATTTTCAAAATATTATGGTATATTCAATTTATTTATATGTTACAGTGCATTAAATTAAGATTTTAAAACAGATATAAAATTTAAGGAAAATATAGCATTCAATTCTTTAATACTGTGTGTAAAATAGTATGTAAAAAATAAAAACTATTCATAATTCGTATATAAAATTATAAATAATTCTCCAGATATTTAATAATAAATAAATAAGATTTATTCGGAAATCACACACTAGTTATTAATGCATCTTTTCAAAGACGTTTATACCATGGTTGTATTAGCAGTCTGCAATTGATATTACATGTAATTTAATTGAATCACTATTGCATATTTCAATAATATATAATTCATTTCAAAATATTAAAACAGATCATTAAATCCGTAAATACTTAAAAAAATGATCCTAATTCTATTCATATATATGAAAGAAATAAAAAATTAAAAAAATAAAATATTTTTCAATATAAAATAGGCGAAAATTTTAAAAAAAGATATATTTATATTCATAATTATAGTATGAAAAATGCAAATCGTGTATACTTCTCTATTACACACACACACATATATATATAATAAAAATATTCATATATTGTAAGTAAATTTTTAATGCTAAAGCTGAAATGAATTTTTAAATAACTTGAAATAAAAAAATAAAAAAAAAACATTGAATGTTATCATTTATCGCAAAAAATATGTATATAAGTAAATAATCGATTATATCATAATCGCTATTACTATATTATATATACATTAAAATATGGTAAAATAATACCTAAGCCAGTATAATATTCTAGCACACATAAAAAAAAAATAAATGACTTTTAGCATGAAAAAGATTATAACTGTGCGAATAGAAACTATATCCGAAACAATATTAAAATATATCAAACAATTATTTTAATAATTAAATAAAATTGTATATTTCTGTTGAAAAATGAAATAGAAATCAGCTTTTAAGAAAAGCATATTTATCATTAGAAATATAACCGCTAATGTAATTTCATTCAAAGAATCATTTTGCTCAAAAAAGGACCATCTTTTCAGTATGCACGTGGGGACCACATAATATTCAAGTTCTGTGGTCGTTAATGGCGGTTCACCGGAATTTAGTATTTGAGCTTCCAATTCTAATCAACCAATCAGAAGGCTTAATTTAAATAATCGGCGGCTGTGACTAATATTCTTGAGTGTGTTGCAATTAAAATGAATTTAGTAAGATGAAAAATTATCAAAGGATTTCACTGTCAAGACATTTTAATTTCAAAAATCCTTGAGTCTTGGTTATTCAATAATTCTCTTCATTTATCACAGAATACATTTCGAATGGTTTTTAAAATATATTTTTCAATGATTCTTGCGCTCATTCCTTTTTGAAAATGGAATTTCCCGTTTCGTGTGCAGCTTGTACAAGAAAGATGCTTTAACTCGGCACATTTATGGCCATTTGGTCCAACAACAGATGGGCAAATACTGACTGTTGCCAGAATCACTTGTTGAAACTTTCATCGCTTCTGACATCATTATATTCCATTTTATTGCTTATTTGATCTGATATCTCTTTCTGAAGCACATAATAAGTCAGGCATTTTTTTTCCGTAGCATTATGGTAAACGTGTAGAGACTGATTGTATAAAGTATATTGTGAGCAAAAAATCATGATGGAAAAAAAAGCCATTAAATTCTTTACTCAAGTATTTATTGACATCCAAAAGTTGTTTAGGTGAATAAAAATAATTTCCACAAAAGAAACATTCTAATTTTTACAACTTTTATACTGTGTATACTGAATGTATATTGTAAGCTGATTGCCCGAAAACTTAGTTAAAATTAATAATCTCCAAAATAGAATAATTGGCGTAAATTTTTTTCTGTTCCGTACGATTTCAAAGAGCAATTTGGCATTCGTTGAAATGGATAACACTAAAGGAGATTTCAAGGAATGACTTATTATCTTTCTGCAAAAGAGATATCCAAACCGCTTTATCTGCTTCAAACTAAGTTGTCCATGAGGAAATCACTTTCAAAATTTCTATTTTATTTTATTTAGACAGCTAAGAATCTTCTGACACCAATTCTTTTTTCATTTCCAAAAAACCTGAAAAGAAATAAAGAAAAATCATGTAGGCACTGGTAAAAAAATTGAAGGTATTATTCTAAAATCACGTGCAAAAAACTCTTTTATTTATTTATTTTACAAAAGTCTAACATTAACACATAAACCATTAATTCACGTGCTCTCCAGTACTTTTTAACAATGTCTCTATACAAAGAAAGTGTAATATAGATGCACACATAAAAAAAATTCTTATGTAAAGCTGGAGTAGGAATTTTACGAAGATTGAATTTTACTATTGTAATTACCAATTTCAAGAAAAAATATTGACATATAAAACAAAACAGACATTTTTGAGAGCATAAAAGTGAACCATTAAATTTTTTTTTCAAATAGCGATTATTTGTGCTGTAATAAATTATTATGAAATTAAATTATTTTCTAATGTTTTTTTATATTAATAAAGGTTATTTGGTGAAAACTATAAATACATAATTCAATCAACAACTTAAATAATTGATTTTTTTAGCATTTCAATTTGTATGAAAATTTTTTTCTTATTTAAAAATACATTTAATTGTGTTATGACATACAGTGGTAATTTATTTTAAGATAAAAAATTCAGAACAGTGAATCATAGTTTAATGTACATAAAACATATTTTATATAAAAAAAATAAATAAAAAAATTATAAATAATGCTTATAATTTTCTAAATAATACTTATAATCAACAAATATTTTAATAAAATAATATCTAACATTATTACATTGAAATAGTTGTTGATTTTTCTAGTTTTAATAAATTTTTTGTAAAAATAACATGTTATCGAAAAATGAACATAATTTCATTTCAAAAAATGAAAATTTGGATTTTAAGGTAAACAAAAGTTATGCATTTGGTTTCCTAAATTTTCATTTAAACAACTGGAATATTTAAAAATTATTCCTTTTTAAATATTCCAGTTGCTTATTGAAAAAAGAAAATTTTCATTAACTCTCCTATCAAACATAAATTACATACTTCCTTGTTATTTCATACTGTTTTTATTATTAGTACCACTAAATTATAAATAACAAAATAAAATGTCCATTAAATATATACAACCATCATAAAATTATTCATTTGGCATGAAGAAAAACGATTAACCAAAATAATAATTGAAATAAAATAACAGGTCGATAGAAAAATCAATTACATCAACTTATAAGAATTACAAGCAATAATTATAGAAAATTCACAATATAAGAATGAAGCTAATACTTAACAGTTACAATATATTGATTGTGATACAAAATTAAATTCATAAAATTGATATTTATTACATTAGCTTTTTCCAATTAACTATATCAATCAAAAATATTTAAAAATTAATTTTATAAGGTTAATATGAATGTGTTTAATTTTGAAAATTAATTTGAATAAAATTGTGGCAAATAAAGTAAAAAAAAAAAAAAAAACTAGTAAAAAATATAATATTTACTTCAATGTTATCGAAAATGCAAAGTTAATTTTACGGGAATATAAATCTATATGTCTATATAAGCAATTAAAATTCCTTATCAAAATAAATACAATATATGCTTTAATGAAGACAGTAACAAGGCAATTGCACAACACACTTATACGTATGCTCTAAATCAAACAGCAAAAAATTTCAAATTATTCTAAAATGTTTATGATGTTATTTTTTCTACATTGCATGTATGCCTTTTTATATTATTTTTAATTAAAATTAATTGTTCAACTTCAACAGTTTTCAAATTTTAGAATCAAAATTTTTGTCAATAATGTTTATAAAGTAACAGATCAATTTACTTCATTAAATTTATATTCTAGTAAGTAAATTATTTTAAAATATAAGTAAAATAGATGAAAAATTGAAGTAATAATCCTTTCAAATAACAAAAATATAGTATGTTCAAATACTTAGTACATATAATATGAAATAAATTATTCTTATCAAATAATTCGGCATAGTAAAATATATAGTATATAAAACTATTGAAAAATATTTGAATTAGTTTCACAAGTAAGGAAAATTTTGTCATTTTTTATTTCTGGTAAACAATATTTAAGATTACAATTGACATTGTTGAAATTTGTCATTAATGTGTCTATAGCTATTTATACACAATTCATTGAATCAATCATTTATTTATTTTTGAAACTAAAAGAGCCGTTTTTAGCTTTCATTGCACAGAATCTTGTATTAAGATAAAATATAACTATGTTGCCATTATATTGTTAGATAAAATAAAAAACTAGATTTATAATTTTGAAAATCCTTATGATAAAAAAATTATTGTTGAGATTTAATTCGAAATGTTCCATGATTAGATGAAAAGTGTTGGCAACACTTCATTTGGTAACGCAAGCGGTATCAATGTTGTTTTGCTCTGTAATATTGTTTACACATTCCAAAGCTCACTCCCACCGCTCTGACGATTGACCTTGAACTCCTTTTGACTCTGCCAACAGAAATGAATGTTTCACCTTAATTAAAAAAAAAAAATAAATAAATAAAATTGCTCCTGCCCCCGATGAGCGCGGTGGTGTCACCCACTAAACGAGAGTGCGGAAAAGATAATTAAACAAACAACAAAGCATACACGTGTGCTCCTTTCTTTACATAATTTCAAGATCCCCCTCCACCCCCCCCCCGACCCAAATCTGGAGAGTAGGTGGAAACATTTTTAAATAGTTTTTTTTTTTTTGCTCTTTTTCGCACTTCCCATCCCACCTCCTGCTCCTGAGATGATAGCTTTTCCCCATGACTTGTATGGCACGACTCTCGATCGGCAGCGCCATCTGTGGGAGGAGGCTCTAAACTCCGTCTGTTTATCCATGGAGAAGCGAGAAGATGATGAGCATCGACTTTTTAATCTTTTCCTCTCCTTTTTTAAATTTTTTTTTTCGTTCCCTTAATGATGTCTCCCGAGAATTCGTTCTCAGGACGCAATTAGGACAGGTGGACTTTCTTTTCCCGCTTTCTACTACTTTCTGGAGTTGCTGGTCTTGCTCTATTCTGTATTTATTGCTGTGATTTCTATACTGGAACTTATTTTCATTTGCTCTTTAATTTCTTTTTCTTTCTTTTTTTCGCAATTATTGTAGTACTTTTTTCAATTCCATCGATTTAGGAAGTAAAATAATTATTCCCTTAGGTACCTGGCACTAAATGCTCTCATTAACTATGTGATTGAAGTTAATTTTTCTTATTCCCTCCCCCCGTTCCCATAAATAAAACTCTTAAGGAATTATTGAAATATCTCAATTAAGAAGGTATTATCAATAAAATGAGTTTCATTTGTATGATTGTGCCAACAGATAAGAAAAATATTTGGCTGATCTACAGCTCCTTTCAAGCCTCACTCATTAAAAAGAAAATGAGAAAATATTTTTTCCACAAATAATATTTACATTTAGCTTATTTATGTAACACTTATATATCACATTAAATTAGCAAATTATAAAAGAGTTAATATACTCTCATTATTACGGTTAAATTTGAATTTAACACTAACTTAAATTGTAAGTTTATTTTAGTTAAACTTAAATTTAACAGTTAAAATTTAAAGAAACAGTTAAAATTTAACACTTAGTTTTGAGATAACTGTAATTCAATGTCGTTAATTATAACTTGATTCAGAGTTTAAAATGTATATTTTACCCTTATATTTGCTAATATTGTATTAATTATTTTTTTAAATCGTGAGTACTAAATTAAGCGAAGTAATTTTTTTCCACACACATGCATACAAAATTAAAATAGAAAAAATGTATTTTAGGTTTTAAATTGTATTTTAATTTTAAAAAAAATATACATAACTTTAAGTCATTTTTCTAACTCATAATAAAGATATTCATATATAGAAGGTTATTTATGTAATAGTATTTATATTTATAATATTAATATCTAAAGTATTTCTATTTCATAAAAACAAATAATTTTATATTTATCATTTTAATATTATAATATAGTGATTAATATAATTTATCTGATATATATATTACGTAAAGAAATTTTGAATTCTTGGAATTTTACCCAAAATCTTTTCTTTATTTACTATTTTTTAATTTTTACAAAGCATTTACAATATCATTATAAAGGAAAAATAAACAAAAGTAAAAATTTGGATATAATTGAGAGATTTTATAAATTCACTTAATGAAAAATAATATATAAATACTAAACATTAAATGTTTGTTTATGCCACGATAAAAGCGGAATTTCTGAATATGTTATATCTAAATATTAACCGACAATGCCAAAGTTAAAATGCATACTTCATAAAAAAATGAATCTAACTTTTTGTATAATTTATAAGGTTAAGTTATGTATAATATTATAAGGTAAAGTTATGTATAATGTAGTCATGTATAATTTATAGGTAATTAAAAAACTTAAGCAATATTAATGAGAAATGAATATCACTGTAAATTAAAAACAATTCAACCCTCTTCTCTTAATAATATAGATGATTTTAGCAACAATATGAAAAAGCTAATTAATTCATTTGAAATCTTAATTTTTGATTTTATTTGAATTACTGTTTACAATTTAAAATATTTTATGCAAAATATTTTTTTAAATGTTATATAAGAAATATTTTAATGAAAAATAAAGGCTCAATGAATGCTTTTGGAAATACTTATTTACACAGTTGAAAGTTTCCATAGAAAATAAAATTATATTTGAAGCAGTGTTTTCTTAAAAGTAATTATTTGATGCTTAAAACGTATCAAAATAAATTTAAACATAAACTTATAATGAATATGTTGTTCAGAGAAAATTATATAATACTGCATATTAATAACATTCTTATTATAGACATAAATGTATAAATAAATTTAAATGCATCAATTATTGTGATAATAAACAGCATAACATTTGCTTATAGCTTTCAATAATCATAATTATTTACATTAAATCATTTGGATTACTCACATTCAATAGATATAAATTTTTCATAATTACAAATTAAGATTTAACTCAGTCATCACTGTTCTTGTCTGAATAAATTTCTAACATTTCAACTTTAAAAATTTTTAAGCAAATAAAATACGGGAACACACACAACGTAGAAAAAGTATATTTCAAAAGAGTTAAATTTGTCCTTTGAAATTAAAAGTTAAAATGATAAAATATAATTTTAACTCTAAACTGATAAATTTTTAGATTTATTCAAGTCTATAATTCAATTTATGTCAATCCAATAGACATAAAGAAATATTTAATATAATATAAGAAAATATTTGATATAAGATTAGAAAACATTGAAGTATTTAATAATAAAGATAAATTTCTGAAAATCATACTCTTAAAATATTTTGAGTTAAAGTAAATTAATTGCTCAAGAAATTAGAGAAATTAAGAATTAATTTTTTAATTCTAATTAACAGTGAAAACCATTTTATTCCATCTGAATATAAATGCAGAATTTTTAAAGAAAATTATGCCAGAATTAAAACATTGTATTAATAGTAATTAATAATACCATACTTAATTCTAGCATAGATAAAATATCATATTGATTATGTTTATAAATATGTTTTCTTCTTTTAAAAATAATCTTTCCTCACTCAATTTTAATGTAAAAGAAATTTTATTTATTAAAAATTAATTAAGTCTTTCACACTAAAACTTCAACATCAAAATTTTCTATGTAATTATTTCTTATAAATCACTAATATTATAGAAGTATAAATTATTTTATTCATGAAAATAAATGTTTTATAAGAGTAAAAAAATTATATAATTATTGTACAAAGGTGTAACGATATTTACTTTAAAAATCAGAAATATGCAGAGCAGTGTTTTATTTTAGTTTAATTTTGTAACGACACAATACTATGAAATTTTGAAAAGCCTGCACACACTGCCGAATGAAACGAATTCAAAAAAGCTTTACTTTAATTTGATTTGTTCATTTAGGACAAATAACTGCTTTCAATTTTGAACAAATCTCTGTAAATAGAACAATTTGCTTTCAAGTCGAAATTTGATTGACAATCGAATAGAAATCGATTTCACTGTAAATCATGCAAAATTATAAACAAAGATTAAAATCTGGCACATAGTGTTTGTAACCGAGTTGAATAAGTCTGTCTTCTCAAGGCTTGTTGTGGAAGCGTCCTCAAAACGAAGCCAAATGCATTGGCGATGAGAAAGGTGTGTGTGTGTGGGGGGGGAGTCGCCATTTTTCCCCAGTACGCAATTTCAGAAATTCGATTTTCCAGGCAAGAAATTGGGTTAGAAGGGGAAAGAGTAAAGTATGGGGGGAGGGTGCAAAAAGGGGGTGGGGAGAGCGTTCCGGAATCCTTCAATCCCTTACATAAATTGGATGGGCAAAATCGCTCTCGGTGACGTTGCAGACATTTGACATTTGCCATTAGATATTTTTTCCGCCATTCGAAAAAAATTTCATTCCTTTTATTTTTTGAAATGCATTTGATAATAGTTTGCAAGCTAAATGTTTATTACTTTAAAAAGGGTTTAATTGCCAAATTATTTATCGGTTATTAATTATTTTATGAATGTTATTTTATGGACCCCATAAAAAGATACTACCCTTAATCTTCTTCTAAAATCAATTTTTTAATATTTTTTCAAAACTCAATTATTTACTATCCTCTTTATTCTCCAGAGTCTTATTAGTTTTCTTTATTCATATTGAAACGTTTTAAAAGAATTTTGTTAATTTAGTAAGAGATAAGAAAAAGAGAGCGAAAATTTTAACATCCACACACACATATTGACCATATTACATTTTTTCATTTATTTTACAAACTGGCTCAAGAATTTCTTGTCTTACGAAAGCAATACAAGTAAAATTTTACAATAAATAAATACATTATCTAATAAAAAAGACTGATTAATCATAAAAATTTCGTGTTAAATAGAATATTTAACTTATTGATAATGTGAATTACATCAAATGTACAAAGTTGATGTTATTCCGAATATGATAAATAACAAATAAATCTGATAATGGGAAGTCTATAAATATTTATGATGATGGTAAAATGTTAGTAAATATTAGATTTTCAATTTATAGTATTAATTTTTTTGAACATTTTGTTATTGTTCTATAACACTTTTTAAAAAACAATTCATTATTAATAACAAATAAAATCTTTTTTAGTTATGTTTTGAAAGCTGAAATAATTTACTTCCAACTAATAAAGTGATATTATAAAATGCTTTAATAAATTCAATATTTTAATTACTGAAATTAATCAATAACTTTAGCTATTTTAATAATATTAAATTCTTTTAACTCGATTGAAACACACTAAAAAATAGATTGCTCAAATACTTTTTTAAACTGTTTATAAATAATTCATTAAAATAATCTTAAAAATAAAAGATTTTTATTTATATGACTGTATTTATGATTATTAGTATAATTTCAAAATTTAATCTATAAAAAATGTATAAATTTTAATCAACTTGAAAGTTAAAAATCAGTAAATGAAATTCCAATCTCAGTTGCTTCTTTTAAATTGATACTTTGCTGTAAATTAAATTTGAGACATTAATAATAATTTAAAATGTATAATATAGATTCTAATTTTAAAAATAGAAAATTAATATATAGTTTCTTTAATTATCGTAAGAATTATGTCTTTCATATTGTTTCTAATAATTATATAGTTATTTCAATAGAAATATTTAATTTCAATTATCGTAATTTATAATCCGATGAGAAAAATTTTAAAACTATGTAGTCATACATTTGAAGAAAATAATACAAAAATGCTAATTAGTCATTAATTAACTCTAGTTAGAAATCATGATTGTTTATAGAATTCGCCTTTTATTGAAAGCATTTTACAAAATGTAACAAAATAACCGAATATATTTTATATATATATATATATATATATATATATATATATATATATATATATATATATATATATATATATATATATATATATATATATATATATATATATATATATATATATATATATATATAAAATCAAGACGACGAAAAAAGAAAATGCAGAAATATGAAACAATTTTTTTCAGAAATCGATATTATTGTCTCTAATTTTTCCATCGGTGACTGAATTTGAATAGGAATAAATGGAATTTCAAAGATAACTTTTTAATATATGTAATGTTTACAAGACAATATTTTAAATAGGTTCTCTTATCGTTTAAAATAATTTGACTGATTCTAAATTTTGATAGATTACTATAAAATCGAAATTTACTCAACTCTTATATCCTTACAGTTTATTGATTTCCCAGGAAATTTAGAAAGTAAAATTTAGAAAGTAAAGTTCACGTAAAATAATGAATTCCACGTTTTTATTTTTCGATATACACAAACACAAATCACAGTGCATTTTTGTTCATGTCACCTTCGGTTATCGGCTAAGTCCATTTTCTAAATTTTTAAATCTTAAAAATTCTATATGAAATATTTTAATCTCAAGTATCAAAGTATTTAAATCTCAAAATGTTTTCAAGGTTTTAAATGAAATTTAAACTACAATTTAAAATTTTTTTTATAAACTCCCCTAGAAAAATTGTATAAAGTTTTTCGATCCCATCGGAGCGAAAATATCATATTTATTATATATTTTTACATTTTTAAAATGAATACTTAGGATGTTCATTAACTGTTCAATTAATTGTTGTAATTAGTTTAATCTTTTACGTAAAATTTATTATGATGTTACAATAGGATTATGCTTCTTCAAATTTTAAAAATATAAAATTGGTAAAGAAGAATTAAAAAAATTAACTTTCCAAATAGAAAGTCATTTTTTACACATTTAAGTAAATTCTAAAAAAATCAATAATAACTTGTATGCAAACGGAAGGTGAGTTTCGATTATTTATATTTTTAATAAATGATTTAAACAAGTTTGTATTGTCGTCAAATTGGAAAAAATAGTACTATAAATTGATAGCTTGTAAAAATAAAAAAAAACGAAGAAGATAATAATGATGCCTTTTAGAGATATGCAAACTGTATTTGCATATCTCTAAAAGGCATCATTATTTATGAGTGGCATTTTTATTCACACGGCTACCTCACTTCTAAGCTCATTAAAATATTGAACTCTCGAGCAAAAAACAATAACAATAAATACATAAATGAGAAAGAATTTTTTTGTTACTCTCGACGGAAGATCAACTGTTTAAACAATATCTCATCCTTCAAACGATAAAAAAGCAACTGATGATAAATAATGACCCAAACAAAGGGCGGTCCATATCGATAAACAGCGATGCAAAGTCAGGGGGGAAAAAGTGACGCATAATTAGAGAGCCACTTCAATGTGATGATCGCTTTGTAATTTGCGTGCATCGCTTTTGTTTTTCTCTTTTCGCGTCTTCTTTTAATAAAGCTAACGTTTTTTCCCGCCTTCTCTAATTAAGTGAGAAACAGATTGGAAGGGGGGGGGAAGACACATTCTAACAGGTCTCCAGCCACCCTCCTATCTTTACTGGCAAGAAGAAGAATTAAAAAATGCTGCTCTCATCTTGGAATGAATCGGATTGTGTGAACGGAGGGCTGGTGTGTGACGTAATGAATGTGAAGTGAAGGTGATGTCACGTGTTTCAACACGTGAGAAAGTCCTTGAAAAGTTTTCGCGGTCGAATGTGTTCTTGGGTACGAAAGGGAAGAATTTACCTGCCTCTGAACCCCCCCTAAGCCGTTTTTTAGGGGACACGGGGTGTTCTTTTTATGGGGTGCTCCTTACTTCCTAGTTGGAAAGAACGGATAGGTAAGATGTTGAGGTGTAGAAAAAAAGCGAAAGGCTTAGTCAGGGATTTTGAAGGTCGATTTTTTTGGGAAATAAGGAAGAAAAATCTATGGCTCCCACGATAGGAAGAAAATAAAAAAATATTTTCATTTAAATTTTTTCGAAAATTTCTTCTTCTTCCGGTTGTCCTTGATGATAAGTGCGGAAGTTGTATCTGAAGAAAGAGATGAGATCTGTCGGAAATTTAAACTAATCACAGAGACCAGAAATCTTTGATAAAACGATATCATAATTGATATAGGGTAAATAGACACGAAATAAATTTATTACACTATCAAACCAAAGCTAAAATGTTTTTACTCCTTAAGATAATCTAAAAAATATCGCACAAAACAGTACTAAACACTTTTTATGATAAAATTCTCAGCTTTCTCATATTAAATTACATTATCACTGAAATTCAGTTGAATTTACAGATTTCCAAAAATATATGTTATAAGGCTTTTAAAACTTAATAAGGCTTCCAAACTTTATGACAATTGCATAATTAGCCCGAAATTAAGCGGGAATAAAATTTTTAATCTGGTATATTATTCCTTAAAAGGTATTGTATTTAGAAACATTTTAAATTTCTTGTATTCAATAAATACCAGCAAACATTTCAAATGATCTCAAGTTTATTGCATGGAATTTAGCGTAAAATTTAATAAATTACTACTTCCAATTTGCTGGTTAAATTTATTAATTTCTAAATTATATTCATAAAATTAATTCTATTTTTTGTAGCTGGAAAATTGAATTTAATGTTTCCTGATCATATTATTTAAAATTCTATAAATTTATAATGGATTCGTTTTTGAATTACTATATGTTAATTTTTTTATAAAATATAAAAAATGTAAAGTGTAGTAATTGAATCTATTGCATATATTATGCACTTTTTAAAATTCTACGCACGTTTAGAAACATTTAAATAATTTAATAAAATTAAGATAGTCTCATTTATATAAAAAATACTGGAGGGCAAAATAAAGTAATTAATTTATACATTTCTTAAATAAAGATTTTTCTAATCAAATAAATCAATATTTTTTTCATTTGCGCTACATTTTTCTAGTGATTTCCTATTTACATAAATTAGTTTTTAAAATAGAAAAAAATGTTATACTTTGGTATAGAAAAGAATGCAGAATTTATTAAGATAAGAAATTTTTATCACAAATTGTATTTTCTAGACATCATTGTTAAATATTTTTATCAATGCATTGTTAAATATTTTCTTAAATAAGAAAATGTTTGAGAGGGGAATAATTTTGTCAAAATGAATTATGTAAAAATATAGAGATAATAATTAAAATAATTCTATATTTAAAATTTCTCAATATGATAAAATTTATCTTTTAAGAAAATTTAATAAATGAAAATTTCCATTTATAACTTTAAGAGTAAGATAGATTAGATTAGGTAACAATAAAAATTTATGGAATAAAAATTAAAAAGAAAATACATCGAATTGATTTCCAGTGTATACTCACATCTAAGAGTATTTATTTTTCATTACTAAACGAGTTTAAGAGCATTATTACTTATTAAATCAAAGTTATTTTTTATTAAAAATTAGTGATTGCTCGTTATTGCTTGATCTAAATTAATATTTCTTTCATTAAAAATAGATATATTATTAATTTGCACAAAAATTTAACTACACAAAACATAGCTAAGTGTATGCAAATCATTTGAATAATTTTCACAACATAAAATTTCTAATTTGATTCTAAAGATTTTGAAATTTGGTTGAGGGATTAAAATCTAAGATCATTTCACTAAACAAGTTAAAATATTTTTGACATACTGGAAAGTTAAATGAATTTATGAATATATGGTTCATTAGGCAAATACTTATCTTAGTATGGAATATATATATTTCTTAATCTGAATAAAATCCTAAACTTCTAAAAAATTAAAGATATTTAAAATAAATTAAAATAATATATATAAAAATGCAACATATATAATGGATAATTAATAGAAAAATGTAACGTATACTTAAAAATGAAATAAAAAACTTGCTAAAAATAACTTCAATGCTTACTCAGATAACAAATGATGACACGCGACTTATCAATAGTAAATGAATAAATCGCAGAAGTTCCAGTACGATAAATTGCATGATGATCAAGTTCTTTTTATTAAAAGAAAATTCTTATTATTCTCAATTTTAATGTTAAAAAATATGAATTTTAGTTTATTTTTTATAGTTAATCAAGACTTTTAAATTGTATTTTTAATATCTCTTTAAAATTAGCATAAAATGCTTTTATCATGCAAATAGGAATGTTACCTTTTATCTCCTTATCGTGTTTATCGAAATGCAGCAGAAAAAAATGCAACTTTATCGATAAGATACTTTTTAATCACATCATTTAATAATTAGTTTTAATCATCATCATTAAATTAATTCTCATTAAGTGATTAGGGCAAATGTAGCATCACGACTAAAATAACAAAAGCTAAAGTTTTGATTTATGAACTAGAAGATATTATCTGCTAAGAGAAAAAAAATTTTTTACACCATTAAGGATGTATCGACACTTAATTAAATTGTAGAAATACGCCGCAAGCATCACATCTACCAAAGCCATTCTGCACTATCAACCGTCTCACAATTTTAATTCAAGATCAACTGACGAGGTCAGTAGAACAGCTGTCAATTCAAGATTTCTCTACTAATAGAAGAACACAGTACTCTTATGAAAAGATGCTTGGTTTGGTCCTATCAACATGAATATTTTCAATAGTATTGGGTATCGAACCTTCAACTTCTGTAAGTGAGAAAGGAGTTTTTCCTACTAGATATTGTGGTTCTTTATGTTTGAAGGGTATGAAGCCAAAATTAGTTTTTATGTATTATTAAGTATAAAATAAAATATTCTAATTCGAACTCATTTTTAAAATAAAAAAAAATATTTCTAAAATATATTTTTAAAGGATTTTTTTTTCCATGAGAGAAAATTTTTTTTATAATATAATCTGAAGAACATTGATAGTGATGTTGATTTAATTGACTGGGTATTTCCTGTACTGATTTAAGCATATTTTTTTTTAAAAAAATGTGCTTATTAAAATATTTAAAATTATTTTTTTAAACATTAATAAAATGGATTCAAATTTATCTTTCATTTCTTTTAATTTTCGAAAAATTTTACTTTCTAAAGTATTCACCTAAAAGTATAAACTTAGTATATTAAAATTAAATTTTACATGAAATCAATATATAAAGAGAAAATTCATTATAGTTTGACTGAATTTTGAAATATCAATAATTTATATCTTATGCAATTATACATATTATTAACTATTCTCATACGCATAAAATATGATATATCATGTTTAGATAATTAATAATGAAATATTTTTTATTTAATTTAATGCCTTAATTATTCTAATTAATTCTATTGGAATTTCATTCAAAAATCTTTTACAGCATTTCAGTAGAATAATGACAAGTTTGAGTATTTTAAGTTTTTCTGTATTGATATACTTAAAAATAGATTTTTATTTCTGTAACATATCGAGCACAGAAATTTAAAACAGATTTGAGTCTCATATATATCAAGAGATGAAACAAACATCAATAACATCACATTTCATAGCAAAGATTTTCAGAAAATTTTAACAATGGACTAAAAACCAACTTACCATAATTGTGCGATCCTCCTCTGGTTGAATTCTTTGCGCCATTTTCCTTGACAGACTTCTTTCGAAGCTCTGAATAAGGTTCCTATTTCACATATAACTTTCTTCATAACAGCTATTGGATTCCAATGCATTTCCTTAGGTAACTAGGATCTAGCTGAAGCTTAGTGTCTGTAACTAGATGGCTGCTGCTTAAATTACTCTAAATTGATTATACAAAGAGACATTTGATTATACAGACAAATTGCTCATGACTCATTGGGCACAAAATACTCGTAAAATGAAATACTTAGCAGAGAACTTAGAATTTAGCAGAATTGACCATGGATTATATTTATCGGAGTTGTTTGATGCAACATATGAACTGGTAACAATTTAAATTTATTTTCAACGTGCTTGATGAGTGAATGGTAATTGAAAAATTTCCAGAAATGCAGTGGTATAAGGATCTAAATTTAGATTTTTGCTATGGAATTGAAATTAATTATATATATTTTTGAAAATCATCGACATCGTTAACTTTTTTATATCTTATTCATAGGAAATTTTAATTTTAATTTTTGAATGTATCTTAAATTATGACAAGTGGCAAACATAATTCTTTGGTGTATCAGCATGGCATTTAAATATAGATTATTTTTTCTTTTCTTTTTTTTTAAAATTAAATGCCTATCTGGGATCTTTTAGTACCCAGTTTTAGTTCTAATGACTCTCTTTCAAAGTAATTTTCTTTTTAGTGTTTACTGGTCAACCAGAAATTAATTTAATTAAAGTCATTAATCAGAAGACATTAAAGTGCTCGCTAACAAATACCAAATAATCATCATAGATATTCCAATTTGTCAATGAATCTCTTTCGAAATGTAAGCTTTTAGGTAATAACAGCTGAAAATAGATTCACGCAATTTTTTTCAAACAACACACAAAAATTGCTCCTTTATAAATAACTGATACAGATTTTTCAATTGATACCAGCTCTATCATCTTCAAACATAAATTCACGTATTTATTGTTTAAAAGAGAATCTAGTAAAAGTAATAGTTCAAGCGGAGACAAAAAGTACTAAATATCCTCTCTCTTACAAATACTGCGTTCCACTATCAGATATTACTAGTCAATCTTATTTATTGCTTTTGATATAGATTGATAAAAACGGATTTAAGCCAAATTTTTATCGTGAAACGTACAAAATCTCTTTTTATAAATATCAAATATTCGGCATAGATTTTCCCATATTTAGCAGAACACACACAGGGAATCTCTTTCCGAAGAAATTCATAATGATATTTGCTATCAATGTTTAGATTCAATTGTATTCCAAACAGAAAATTTGAAATTTTTCAGCAGTTAGTATCTTTTAATAGTGCTTCATAATTCTAATACTTCATAAAAAGATTTAACATCGAAGGGTGTAAAAATTTGCTACTAATTCCAAAACAAATAAGAACAATTGTTTACAGATACGAAGCCAAATATAGATATTGAATTGAGTAAAATGTATTAAAGTTTCTGATAACAATTTTAGAATATTTAAATACTTATATTTAATTTATTAATATTTAAACACTTTTAATACTTATATTAAATACTAATTAATTAGTATTAATTATACTTTTAGTACTTATTAAATTATTGAATACTTATATTTAAAATAAAATATTTAAATGCCTAAATAAATAAAAAAATTTTTTGTATAATATATACTCTTTCTATAACTAAAAGATGAACTTATATATAATGACTTTTTCCATGGAAGAATTATATAGGTTCATTATTGAGATAAGAGAATTTAAAACTAATCTATCACCCACATAAAGTCAAATAAGCATATACTGGTGAGGTTACAAATATCAGTGAAAATATGTTAAAAAATTACTATCTCCGGTATATAATCACACTGACATTTTTAAAGCTAAGAATTTTTATACTTTATTCATATTTGAACTCAATTTTACTATACATACATATTATGTATATACATATACATATGGACCTGCTGGTATGCTATTATATATATAATAACATATTAACACGTATATATGGAATCAAAATTAGCAAACACATTTATAAAATAACGAAGATTTAAGGCTATACTTATTTAATAAAACTAATTTAAATTAATAATAATAAGAAAAAAAAGTAATTTATGTATTGGAAAACATTTGGTAATTCATTAGTAAGCCCCTTGTTTAAAATGCAAGGATTGTAGAGTTTGATGAATCTGTTAGTTGTAAAAATTTCCAATAGATGGCATACCTAATTTTTTCTGGAAATTCAAAAATTTTAAAAATGACTGTCAAGTATTTTATTAATTAACTATCATGTGATTGTGTTAGCTTGGGAAAATTATCTGGAAGTAACATTAAAAGAATTTAAATTCTATAAAAAATACAAATACTCGTCATTTTTTTACTTACTATTAAGCGGTTTGCACATATTTTAATTGCAATTATTTAGTATAATTCATTTATTTTTAATAGTTACTATTATATTGCAATTCTTTATTTACTATGAAAACATTTATTCTAAACACTGGTGTGTCAAAGTGATATGTATATAAATCAAAAGAAAGCATTAAGTATTTTTTGCATAAATATTTAAACATTTAGAGGAATATAAATAAAAAGTTTACTAATCGGAGAAAATGTTAAAATTAGAATCGCATAAGATTAAAATAGAAAAAAACAATGAAGGCTAAAATATATTAAATTAGAAATAAACATGCTAAATCCGATTAAAATTAAATTTGCATGTTCCCGAGCAAATCGTTCATAATTTGTCAATTAGTATATTAAAAACTAAAACAAATTTGTTATTATAACTCTCATAATCGGTCTTTTTTTGTTTCCACCACAAGTTCAAAGAAAGGGAAATTAAAAACACCGGCTAAGTACTTACATATTTAAAAAGATCGTCATACTGGATTTCAGACTCGTATTCTCCATGCAGAGAGAGAGAGCGCAGAAGGGGGAGGGGGAGCTTATTAAATTAAAAGATAATTGTAAGTTACAAATGAGTTTGTTTTAATACTCTGTTTCAAAAAAAAGAAGGAAAATATTTAATAATATTGCTTACGAATGATAATTCTTTTTTTTTTTCTTTTCTTTTTAGAATTAAAAATTGCTCTTTATAAATCCATGAAAATTGAATTGAAAACTTTTCGATGCATATTTGCATGTTTAATGTTTAATAAACACGATTTTACTACAATCTTGGTACGATGCATATTAATTAAATTTTGCTTTTTTCTACTTTTTTTTACAGCAGAATTATATAGAAAAGAAAACTTTTTTTTAGTTAGATAACGATTTAATCTGTTTAAATTGCGTTCTAATCACTCTGTTACACAAATTTAAATGAGCATAATTTGCATGAAATGATTGAATTTAATGAAATTTTTTATTGATAAATATGAAAAAAAATAACAAAAATGAAATGCCCAGTATGTTTAAAGTGATATCATTTTCATTAGTATTTACTCTTGATATAATATTACTAATTGTAGTATGCCACATTTTTTTTTGAAATTATATAATTTATAAAAGAAAATGTCACTGTAATTTTAGTGCGGAATGATATTTAATAATAACAAATTAAAAAAAAGGGAATGCTCAATTATACGCCTTGGCCAACTGAATCGTTTGAAAATACGGAGATTAAGGGTATAATTTAGTTAAACATAAAATTAGCTTATTTAAAAATATAAAATTTTACAAACTAAATGAATTATTCAAAAGTAAATATATTTAAAAATTAAAGTATTAATCAAGTTTTAAAAATTTATTTTAAATTTTAATGGGGGACACAAGAAGTAAAGAACTCAAAACAGTTTTTTAAATGTCTAAAAATTCAAAACCACACAGGAAAAAATATTTAAGACCCAATTCTTTTAAAATTATTTGAAAATTTGCATTAAAAATTGATTATAATAAATACGAAAAACTAATCAATAAATCTAAAAATATACAATATACGTAGACATAGGTAAATTATAAAATTTTGTATTAATTCATCTAGTTTTCAAAGATAATGGGAAACAATGTTTAAATAATTTCATGATTAACATAAATTACAATTTCGTATTGTTAATTATTTTAAATGATTAATTATTTCAGTGTTACGTGTGCCTATCCTGAATTAAAAAATATCATTGAGTTAAATTCCTACAAATTTTATCATTTTATTTCTTTCTTTAGATATTAATCCATGGCAAAAAATCAATATAACATATAATAAAGCTGTAAATAAAGAAAATCACTTTAATTATATAAATTTAGACAATTAATTTGAAAAAATTATTAATTAAAAATATTATTAATTTAAAACTCACTTGTAATTAACATTGATATAATTAAAGTTTTTAAACTTAACTAAAAAGATCATTAGCAAATTTTTAAGTTATCTCGTGAAAATTTGTTGTAAGAAAGATTTAATACTCCATGTATAAGAGATTTTTATTATTATAACTATTTAAAAAATATTTGCAAAAGAATTTTCGTGTAATTTAATAAAAATTTTGTGTATTACTGAATAACTTCTTAAGAAGAAATAAAATTTAATAATAAAAATAATTCTCAAATTTTGAAATCAAGTTAATAATTTTAAAATCAATAACAAGCATGTAAAATATCTGCTCTTATAAGAATATTTTAATTAACTATTTAGATGAATATTTGAGTAATAAATGTATTTTAATAGTCGCATAAAAAGCGTCTGATTGAAATAATAAAACATAAGAAAAAAAGAGATTTGAAGTCCTTTAACAATAAAAATACAATAATTCTTTCTTTAAATCATGAAAAATAAACAATATTAAAATTATAAATCAATAGAATATGCATGATTTTAATTAAAAATTGACATCTTAAGTGAGATGCATCATTTGAAATAATAATAAGCACATTCAATATAATATATTAAATATATATATCAATCCATTTAGATAAAGTTAGAAGATTAAAATATTATAAAAATCAAAAATAAATGAATGAAGTAAAAGGGTCATAGCATAATATTTTCATTCACAAATCGTTATTAATTAGAACACAAATTTAAGTAAAATATATTTCGAAATCCTACCTGATCTTCAAGTGGTGAGGAGGACTCACTACGACACAACCGACTCTTAACTTATTCCAAGTGAAACTCACAAAATGACGTAACTTTCTAAAAATCACAGACTTGTTCCCCCCTTCAATTTCAGCAGATCGCCCCCCTACTCTTAACAGCACTTTCTCTTAGCAGAGGTACAAGGTAAGGAGAACTAGAGACACCTGAACAATATTTCCCTTTCCCTCCTCCTTCACCAGAAGCTCCCCTGCAGGCAGGTAGCAGTTCCAATCCCCGCAACACTGAGCCCTCCTGCATCTTCTCGTCTCTCCCCCCCCCTACATATTCACTAGCTGTGTATGAATGAATAACAGCACACAGTGAATGGTTATGATGCGTTTGGAGCATATTTTCCCCAATTAGGGAAGAATTGATATTCCGAAGGGAAAGGTGACGAACATGTTTTAGATGCATTTATTTCGATTTGCATTAAAACGTCCTACTCGTTCTAAACCCACCATCGACTCCATACAATTTACGATAACTTTCACGAGAAAAATCTGAAGAAATATGCATTATGAAAAGATAATTTCAATATTTGATGTATTATATAAGTAAAACACAACGGAACAATGTGATGATAGTTAAAAAAGAGTGCAACATTAATTTTCTGCACCATTTTTTTTAAAGAATCGTTACTACCGTAAGTTAAAAAAGTGATTTTAACCATAGCACACACACACATAATGGCAGGGCATCTCCTATTTGTGCGAAAATCAATCACTGATTTGATTCAAGCTACTATTAAAACAAAATGCATGGATACAGTGTTTTTGTTCTTTGTATACACGTTTAACTGTGTGAATGGTCTGTGGTTCTAAAAGCTTTTTCTTTGGGACATCGTAATTCAACGAAGTATCTGAAATCCTCAGGTACAATAATACCACATTCTAGATATTGAAAACCTAATAATCTCTATTGGCTAATGAATACACAATTAGATATCTATATGTTTTCAGTATTTCAGCATATTTATAATTATTATATTCACATAATTGCAAGAATTATTGAAGGAAAAACAATAGTAGAGTAAAAAAAATGAAAGGTTATAAGCTATTTCTTAAAATATAGCCCTATATTTGGTTAAATAATAGTCTAAGCAACAAAAAGTTCACTTTGATAAAGTTTTAATAACCATTCAGTTCTGGGCTAAATATCGGATCATTACTAATAGGCTGATGTTAACTCCATACTTTGTATTTGTTTTCTTCTTAAAGTGGGTGTTTGTTAGTTTTCTGAAGGATTAACATTGAAGTGTATTTGATTATGGTTTGTTACTCACAAAGCATCCCTTCACAATGTGATTCCTTGTAGTTATTAGTCAACCTTATATATATATATATCCTGTCATAAAACATTTTGCTTAAATAATATGTATCCCTGCAACCAACACATATTGAAAGAAATATACTATGCTTTGAAAAATAAGAATGGTTAAAGTCGAAACACATTGAAAGAAATACATTATACTTTGAAAAATATATATGACTTCAACTGACGCATGTTGAAAGAAATATATTGTGCTTTGAAAAATATGCATGGCTAAAACTACACATATTGAAATACATTAGGCTTTGAAAAATAATGCATGACTGAAACTGACATATATTGAAAAAAAATTCAAATTAAATTCTGGATTGGTGAAAACTCGTGAGTTCGATACCCAATCCGGATGTGAATGACTATAGTGTAGTTCGTAATGCATTTTCAACTATAGTACTCTACTAAATTAACCTTAAAGTGCAAGAAATGATCGTAAAGTGATAAATGTAAAATGAAACAAATTGCAGTTACTGTGCCCGGAACTTATCAAATAGAGGGTATTAGAAAACCCTTTTATTGTAGACTTTGCATTTTTAAACAAAGAATGTATTCACTAATTATAAATCACTCACTGGGTTAGTGAAAAGTTAAAAAAAAAACATTTATTTAGTTTTTTATTTTGCTCAAACAGCAAAATCTTTTTAGGTATCTCATCGCTTATTCTCTTGTCTAAAAATGTTCTCTAAAATATAGTTCAAAATAAAATACATAAACTTTTATCCAAACCAAAATCTTTGAATAGGAGATGCATTCTGAAAAATAATAAGTAAAAAAATAAATCAGCATAAAATTATTTATTTCATTTGAGAATCGCAGAAATCATTTGTTTCACAATTCAGGATCTGAACATCAAATAGAAGCTCTTCACCTGCTCTGAGCAAATTGTATAAATTATGAAAGTTTGAAAGTCTTCAGAGCGATGGGCGCATCTTTCCTCTTTTTGAGAAAATCCATGACACGTGACGAGGATATTGTACGTTCCTGAAAAGAAAAACTCTACTTCAGTTCATGTTGACTAAAATTAAGGTGCATTTCAAAGCAAATATTATCTATGCATAGACATACTTAATCCATAAAAGTATTTTTACAATAAAATACTTTGAAAAATCGAAACTTGAAATAAAAATAAATCGATAAATTATCAAAAATCCAGCAAATTCAAAAATGTATGAAAAACGTAAAATTTGAACTTTGCGTTCTGCATTAATTGAAAATAAAATCACATTTAATTCATATTTTAATGAGCAAGACTATATATAAAACATGAATTTAGTTTTTCTATGTCTTTTATAGTTAATTCTCAAAAATTTCGTTTACAAAGGATAACATTAATACATACTAAGTAAAAATAAATATCAAACAATTTACAAAAGAAAAATATTATTTTTCATATAAATAGCACTCTAAATTTTCATGAATATTTTATCAATATTAATTAGCAGAAAATGTTTATTAATTTTTTTCATAGTATTTTATATTTTAGTGTAAATTATAATAATTAATAAATTTTTAATTGTATTACCTTTTCTTCAAAATGTAAATATAATTTAAAATAAGTGTAATAAAATTTGTCTGCTATACTACTCTCAATTTTCAATCAAAGTAATAAAATTGAAATTTCAGTTCAGAATTTTACATTAATATTGATGAGAACATTTAATGGCAAATCTAATATGATATTCTGCAACAAATTCAATTTCTCGTATTTGTTTCCTAAACTGAAGCTATTTCATTGACATGAATAACTGTCAAATGTAATACTATACTAAATTAAAAATGACTTAAATTTCAATTCAGAATTCTATGTTAAGCCTAACTTGATCATTTTATTATGAATATTCTGCAACATTAGTTTCTATTTAATACAAGTACAGTTTACCAACGCTTTTTCTCGATACTTCAGCTATTTTATCAATAAATGGATTCAAAAAAATGAAACAAGGCTAAACCACAATTCAGAATTATATTATTTAACCTAATGGATCATTTTGTGTTAAGTTATGGGATTCTCCAACATTAGTTTCTACTTAATTTGAAGTACTAAGTTAGCCTGAACTCTCAAGTTATTCGATCCGTAAGCAAATTAATTCAAAAAATGAGCCCAATGTGACTTAAATTGCAATTTAGAATGTTGCGATAAGCCTAACTGAGAAACATTTTACATAGTTTAATATATATGGTTTTACCAAAATATTATTTTCTGCATAATTCAGATAAAGTTCGCCAAATTTTGCCTCGATTCTTAAGCTGTTTTATCAATAAGCGAATGAATTCTAAAAATAATAATAGTGAGCAAAAGAGAACTCAAACTCTATAGAGATTTTATGTTAAGCCTAATATGATATTTCTTAACTTTAATTAACGCTATAGACAAATGCAGTTTGCCAGATCCAGTGCTTATATTCGAGCTACTTCATCAGTTTCCGAATGAATATCAAAAGTGATATTAATAAGACAAGGTGACTTAAAGTTCCTTTCAGAATATTATATTATGCCTGAAAGAGGATTATTATATTCTAAGCTTAACATGATATCCCACAACATTTAGTTCAAAAGTTGTCTCAGTGTTAAAAGTCAGTGTCATTGCGTTAAAAGTTGTCTCTGTAAACCAAGATAATGTGAGTTTCAACTGCAGCAGCATAACTCCTGTTTCGGTCGTGCACATATTTATCACTGGATGTATGATTTATTTTTAACTTAACACACACAATATTGAAATTAAATAAATTCCCTTATTCCTAATTTCCTATATTAAAGAAATATAATTTTGGTTATAAATTTCATTAATATAATTTGCCTAAAGTTGATTTTAAAGAGTAAAGATACACCCTTTGGTTACAGTGATCCGATTATAAACATAAACACGGAAAAGTTCTAAACTAGGGCAGGAGATTAGGTTAAGATGGAAAGTAAAATATAAAAATGTATCTGCATATACCACACACATGATTAACACCAGGTATTATAAAAAAATACTGGGAGAGGAAAAAAATCATCGTCTTAGTCACCATGCGAACTTTCTCCAGAAGGGGGTGATGCGCAAGGAAAAAAACCCCACGTAAATGAAACTTTAGTATTCTTTCCTATCTAAGAGTGACGGGGGAAATAACGGCCCCCTCAACAAAAGGAGTACAGCTCAGCATCCTGGGATTCCCCTCCAAAGGGTGCAAAAAATAGTAACGGGTAAAAAAAAAAATTTACGTTCACACGTTCCTGCAGTGTGCAGGTAAAGGTGCCTTTCACTTTCAATACTTAGAAAATTTTTTTCTTCATAACTTAAGCCGTTATATGGAAAGTGTTCCCACGTTTCCTAACCTTGACTTACATCCTGAAAAAATATGTGGGACAGTAGAGCGCCTGAGAAACCTACTTACCACTTTCATTGGGGGTGCAAGACTCAGGTGTGAGGAAATCTATTTTTAATTGTTAGACGAAGTAATTACCACACATTCATTTTAAACTGAAATTAAAACTGAATAAGTTAGCAAATACTAGTTAAAAAAACTTGCTTTAACATACAAATATCTTGTAATGTCTTTATTCAGTATCTGTTATTTTTACACCTGAAATTCTATTGGTTATTAAAGAAAAATGCATATAAAATATCGAAGAAAATAACTAATATGCTAACAAATGATTGCAAAAATGTCCGATTGATTGCTATTAATGGGCTTTCAATTTGTTATCGCCTCAGTTGTAAGCACAATAATACACTTTATATTATTTTCTAACACCTAATAAGTAAAGATGTTATTGTTGTATTCAGAAGACCGCAAGTTCGATGCCTAACCCACTGAATATTGATGCGCTGGAATTTCTTGTTTCTATGAGAAATATTTTGTAGGATTTAATTAGTTTTATCTATACAATTGTTTCTTATCCAATAATCTCATGCATAAAGAAAGTAATTGTACAATAAAAAAATCTCTTAGGTCAATGTGAATAGTTATGTAAAAATTTTAATAAATAATATAGTAAAATATATACCATTTTTCTCTTAATAAAGATTAATTGCTCGAACGAATGTATCTATTATAACGAAACATCATTAAAATAAATTATAAATTTGAATCATTGAAAGCATTGCAAAAATTTTTGAATAGGACAATAAATTACTTTTAAATAATTTAAAGTTTCATTAAAACAAATTTTCTAATTATGATAGATTTTAAATATGGAAATTAAAGGTTGAATTTACAACTAATAATAAAATGGATTTCCTCAGTGAATAAAATTATATTTTATAAAAAATACGTATGCATAAATTCTTAATCACCTCGAAAATTTCCTTATATAATAAAATTAAAATTGCACGTGATACTAAAACAATTTTTAATCTTGCTTTTCAATAAAATCACTGATATCTTGAGACCTTAAAATCTCTGATTTATTTTTGTATGTAATAAAATGGAAGCATTTAATAAAATCAAAATTTCCATTACTAAATTCTGAATAAAGTTCAAAGAAGGGAATGATAAAATTTAAAGTTTTCGTAAAAGAAAACTATCAGACCAAATAATGCCAACAGATTTTATTTTCCCGAAATACTCAAGATGTGATTGTAAGCACTATCAGGGAAATAAAACAGGAAAAATGTTTTTACTAATTGTTTAAAATGACTGTATAATTCAAATGGTGGGCAAATGTCTTAGCGCTAGAAACAAAATAAATACTCCTTTCATGTCACTTCAAATAAAAAAAATCGAGGTTTCATGGCCAACACTATCACTAGACCTCAAGCCTTTAACGGATTTTAATGAACAGGCTAACAATCTAGGACTATTGCAAGACATTTTGATATGCAACAAGTAAATTATCTTCTGGGTAAACTTATCCAAGATAGTGTTTCTATATGTTTATCGAAAAGGAGAAAACCCGGAAAACTCTTAAGCACTCACATCTATAAATGTGCTTGCACTAAAAAGAAGCGTAGCATTCATCCCACATTCGAACTCAAAATAATTTGTTCTGTAGAATGATGAACTACTTCTAGGCCATGATGCGCTCCAGATCTTCGTTCTTGGTATAAGTTCACTTTAAAGCCATTATTCCTAGTAATTATTTGGGTAAATAAAAAATATCAAACACCATTATATCTATAGCATTACTCTGAGCTCCATTGGCTTAGTAGCTTCACGTCACTTCCCGCAAAAATCAGCAAAGTGAAACCCCATTTGCCAGGGATAGAGATTAGGAGGGTGACTACATTCTCTCTCATTGAATTGCTGGAGATCCATGGGTTGAGGACGTGTCCACGCTAATTTACAATCACGCCTTTCATACTTTTCATCGGTTAAAATGTTATTGTTCATTAATAATGAAGAAAAAAAGTTAATTTATCCCTAAATGTAAGTATTATAACGAAACATCATTAAAATAAATTATAAATTTGAATCATTGAAAGAATTGCAAACATTTTTGAATAGGACAATAAATTACTGTTAAATAATTAATCCCACACACATTTATGAATAAATTATTTTATCCATAAATGTGTGTGGGAGAAATAAAATATTATGGGATATCGAAATAAACAAATTTCAATCACTTATGAAGATAATACAACTCATATATACTATAAAATGAATTAGTCTTTAAAGTAAGTGTTTAATATATATATTAATATAAATTAACTTTTAATCAATTGTGAGTTTTTAGTATAACGTATCCATTAGTATAATAAACTGTTTTTTTTATTTTAGTATAAAAAATATTAATTTTATATTATTATAAAAAGTGCAGTATTGTATCTGGAAAAAAAACCCATAAATTTACAATTCACTCACACACACACATACTATATATATATATATATATATAGTATGTGTATAGTATATATATATATATATATATATATATATATATATATATATATATATATATATATATATATATATATATATATATATATAGTATATATATATATATATATATATATATATATATATATAGCACAAAAAGGAAAACAACCAGAATTGCTAGACTGAAAATAAAGCAACTAAAAATAGTAAGTATGTGCTCTTCGATTCTTATATTAATTCTACTTGTCAATTATTATATCGTTGGTTATTTTCAAAAATAATTTAAAATAAAGACTCTTTTCACTCATTAAATTCAATTGTTAATAGTTGAAAATTTTATTATTAAATGCTCTAAAATTCCATTCAAATATTAATATTACTTTGTTTAAAAAACCCTTTTTATATTTGTCATTACAAACTAAGAAACACAAATATTTATTATAGAGTTTCTCTCTTTGGTAGTTGAATTTCTGCATATATGTACTTTCTTTCCAACTGTTTTTACAACGTTTTGTTGTATATTTTATTCATTTGCAGCTATCACATATATTTGTGTGATTTTTGGGGTGTCATGAAATGATTTTCGAATATTTGCCTAGTACCATTAACACAAAAACTATATCGATTTTTGTCACTAATGACACCCCACCCCCGATAAAGCTGACGATGTAAGTATTTGTTTTAATCTGTCTTACTGAATTTTATTTGCACTGTTAAGTACTTGAATTTCATGAACTATATGTGTTTATATAGGGAAACAAAATATTTTATAATTGTATTGGAAACATATATAAATTAAGATAGAAGTTCTATTTATTTATTTTTATTTTAAAATGGATTATTTTTACTTAATAAAAATATTTTACATGGTAAATCATACTTCATACATCACTAACTATAATAATAGGGCATTTATTTCTGTTTTTTAGAGGGACAATTTTGTTAATCAACACAGCTATTATCTTTCCTTACTTTAATAATTCATTAAATAAACAAATAGTATATACAAAATTCACCAATTAAACCAAATTTATATTAAACTTAAAAATATATCGAATAGTTACATAACAAAAATTATAATTCCCTGGTTAAAAGAAGAATGAAATTCATAACGTAAAAAAATACTTCTTTGTAAAATATAAAATAAATTTTTGTGAAAATTTGTTTTTTTTTTTATGTATATAAAATTACAGTTTTAAAATTGTTGCACTAGGTGCCAGTTAAACACAACAAAAGTTGAAGGTATTTTTTATGCAATGAGATGAAAATAAATGTATGTGTTCTCACATGTAAATGTACGCATTGCAATTGTGTGTGTTAATTTTGAATCATAAAATCGTTATACTAATAACAGGCTTACTTTATAGTAATAACAAACATTATGTTTTGTTAAACTGTTCTTCCATTTTATTGGGATCACATTAATTCTTGATAGAACTTTTTCCTTCTAATTTTCCACTGGCGTATTTTCTCATTTATAAAATTTCTTGGTTATTCGTTCCAAAATCAGGGAGGCAGAAACATTTCCACAAACCATGCATTTCTTTCAGGCTTGTTGGCGCTTAATGGCCTCGTTGGCTAACCAATTCATCATCCGTAACTATTCCTTTTCTCAAGATCTCATCATCAAATTGCTGGAGAACTGACTCATTCGTCCATCAAACTGTTGACATTTCGCCCAATCACGCTTGGAAGCTTCTGACACCTGCCATTGTAATCCTGGTGAGGAGCACAAAGGGATATAAACAGTAAACTTCACGGGTGTGTACGTGGTCAGGTACTAGTCAGCAATTTAACTCATTTTATTGAACCAAGCATCCTCAGGTGAAACCAAAGGATGTTATTTAGATCTTTATCGGGGATTCATTTGTGCTCTGTCTCAAATAAAAAGAAGTGACGTGGTCAACTATTGAGCCAATTATGCATCATTTTAACATCATTAAGAATTTCCCAAAAGTGCTTAGATACTATTAGCAGCTCTTTCTATGCAAACAACGTAGGTCTTGTCTTACTCGTCAAAAGCATGAGGTATCTGATATCCTTTACAAAGTTGAATTAAAATATTATCAATCTAAGTCATTTAGTAGTTGGTATTGTCAAGTTGAAAAAATTATTTGGACAACATATGATTTATTTGGTACTCAGATAGATACGTCATTATTTATATCTCTCTAATTTGATATATATATATAATAGCTTGAAAAACAAAATACTCGCAATGATATTGTGTTCTTTTCCGAGTGTCTATGTCTGCCGCTATTTGTCTAGTAATTATGAATAAAGGTCTAATGACAAGTCAGACTCCAATATTTTTATAAGGTTCCACACCACATTACTGAAGAAGATTTACGAGAATAAAATGAGCACAAACCATCTTAGAATTACGAAGATTTGTGTAAACTTAGATATGAAATCCAAGATTTCCTATGAAACAAAAGCTTTGAGTTTTCAAGAGTACTTTAGCGCCCCAAAGGAGGGGTGTAATAAAAAATTATTTCTTATAGACTTATGAGGAAGAAAATATAAAAAATGAATAATTGGTATCTATAACTGAAAGAGAACTTTAAAATAGTATCAAAGTAGTAATAATTGATTAATATATGCAGTGCATGTCGTATTTATGTATATTTGTGTGTTTTTTTTTTTTTTTAGATTTAACTTTAACAAAGATTTAATGGTGTTTGATGGTTTGCAAAGATCACAAAAATAATTTCAACCAACTCGTAAAGGGACCATACATTCAGCCATATATCACCATCTTCTATAAAAAATTATTTAAGTAAACTAATTCTTCTTGATTTGTCAGTTATCAATTCTTCTCTTATGAGGAACAATTTGACTAAGATAAATATTCAAAGTAGATGGTGACCACCAATAAACAATGTAGGAAACAATGTTGGACCTAGGTAGGAATCAATGTTGGATCAATGTAGGAATCGATCCCTCATATTTTTTAAGTTTTGTCTTTAGAGCTGATTGTTTAGTTTCAGTTTTATATGATAAACCAAAAAAATAGCCCTCTCACAAGCATGGATATATTTCAATAAAATTTAAACGATTGTTGAAGTAGGAAAATTTTGAAAGCTTTGTTGATATTTTGCATGGGCCGCAGTTAAATGAAATCACTGTAATTTCATTAAGCTCCACATGATTCACATAATTAAATGAATATGAGAAGTAGATAAAAGTAATTCTGCTTCCTGCTTGAGAAATAAATACCGATATATTTGTGTCTCTTACTGAAGCCAACAGGTACAATAGAACCACCATCTTATATATTCCAAATATCGGTCCTTGAAAAGAAGTATATCACACCAAGTTCGACAATTGATGCTTCATTTAAGTCAGAGTCTGTTAAAATATTGGTGAAACTCAAAGAATTGATATTACCATATTTAAGAATTTTCAATTTGGGTTATTGTCCTACTGTCTTTTATCAAACATGAAGGCTAATTCGAGTGGAGCCTGCAGTTTACATTGCCTTCAAATTTTCTGCAAACATCTGCCTCTAAGGTGGAAGTTAAACACTCAAACTATTGAAATATCGAAGACAGAAGATGATACATTCGTATGTTGATAATAAATATATTCCCCCATAATTCCTCTATTGATGTTTGTATGAAAGTAATCTGACGAGTACTTGATGCTGTTTTATCCGAAAAAAAAAGAAAAGAAACAGAGGTTCTTTTTCCAGAGCATTATTTGTATCACTCTCTTAGTGACTTTTTCATCCACATATACTTAAAACCACAGTTCGTAGAAAAAAAATGTTTCAGACTTGATGAAATCACTTATATGCCAAACAGATGTGCAGCTGTTTTACGTTTAAAGTGAGTTCAAAAGTTGAAATTCGCGAGGGAAAATTTTCTGGCTTAATTTCTCGTCACAAAATCAATAAATTCAAAATCTTAAAATGCGATGTGTGGTGAATGTTCCAAAAAATACTGCGTAACAATTATATGCTTCTAAGATGTTAAACAATTATGGTTTGCTTCATTTGTTAAGAGATGATGTGTATCGAATTCTTTTATCCTTATAAAAAATCTAATATAGTGGTCACATATTGGATTATTTAACGTTTGATAATATTGTTGTTTTACACGAGAAAAATAAATTATTATTTTTTACTGAAATATTATTTTAATTATTCATAAATCACTACGCATCACTTCAAAACCTTTCTACAAAAAAGATTGGATATTAGAGAAAACAACATTTTTGCCAAGAAAACCAAGTTCCATGCCATGGAAGAAAAAGTATCGTTCATTATGAAAGAAAATTGAATTACTTATTTGAACTTGATCATCATGATATAATTAATTTTAATTCAATCATGGTCATTCATGACTTTTAGGCAACGTATTATGCTTATCTATTTTGAATGAAGAAGAGAAGGTGATGTGTAAGATATATTGATCAATGAAGAAAGTAAAATATAATTCATACATAGAATATTATTATACATAATTTTATTTAGTATTCACTGTTTTATTTTAACGGGATAGTTACAACTAACGTAGAGCCTAGAATGGGACTCCGAGTTTGAGCCGAATGATTTGCTTTCTAGAAACTCGTGATGGTATTGAATCTCACAAAATCTAGAACAAAAAACTTTTGAATCAACATTTTATGAGTTCGACCTCGGATATGGAAGTTTTTAACAGTTGGAATCCACTTTAAGCTGTATGTTCCGTTATAATTAGCCCTAGTGTGCAGATATGACCGTTTAGACACAGACAAACCGAATCAGGAAGATGACAGAGGACAGTGTTCCATTTCTGAATCCAATCACTGTTGAGGGAAAGTAAGTTGAAAGTTGACGTTTTCCTTTCCTAAAAAAGAGCGCAAATCTGTCTAATTGGTGTTTGGAAATATTTTTAATTTCCTGTCTTACTACAAATGAATGTAAATCATCATCAGATAAACATCTCCTTTGTAAGGCAAAGCATGTCAGCTGTTAAGAAAATGCCTCACAATTATGAGTATAGTTCCTACCCAGGATTTCGAAAAGCGTGATGTCCTAGATAAGTCATGATAAGTCAAGCTCTTATGTAGTATCAAAAATTATATTCTGAGGCTGTAAAAGACCACTTGTTGAAGGATAGAAGTTATTTTATTTTCCTTGACCCATTCAAAGACCACTTTTTCAAGAGAGTAAAATCTTGACTAATCCTAATGTCGCTTCATTAATGGCATGTTGGGCATTGAAGAAAATAACAAGATACATTATATATAAGAAATTAAATGCATTTAATATAGAAATTAAAAACATTAAGGGCTCAATAATGAATAAAGAGCTTTGTTCGTCATCAACATACTCTTAAATTAGTTTGAAGCACTACAAATGTCCATTCCTTAGATAAGAATCAAATACATGAGCTGCTGAACTGAAGACCAGATCTCTAGCTATTTATTTGTCGTCTAGGCCATTCATTGTTAGGGGATATTTAATCCATAATGAATCGCGATCACTTGATTTTTTTATGTCTATTTCGATGTATAACCAAATAATATTTGAATGGTACAATTTTCTAAGGTTTTCAAATTGCGAATTACATTTTCAAAATCCATGGATATTTAACTAGAATCAAAGCGACAAAATCAAAATCTCAAGAAAAAGAATCACCATTTACCATTTATGCGTGACCCTTATTTTCGCCTAAGGGGTCACCCACACCTTAATAACAATCTTATGGTAATAGATATCGTTTGTAGAACAGGATGGGAGGGGACCCCTCGACCGAAATGAGAAAAAAATAACAATAATAACCCCAGTATATTAGGATTCATTTTATTTCTTATATATTTCGTAAAATGAGAGAGGGCTTCTTGCTGTGGGAGAGTGAGCGTAATTAATGTGGTTTTAGCACGCATTTGGCGAGCTGGGGTCAGTTTTTTGGCAGCTCTATTTCTGCCTCACATTTCATTGCGGTTTCACCGCAAAGGGGGGAGGAAAAGGTTTTTGTGTAATTTGTTGCATTAACTAAGGAGTCCAACCCGCACGCCAACCCCTATAAACAGTTAATTGAAGAAACGCACCAGACCATTCGAAAAGTCATGAGCACAAAAAAATGAAATAATAATAAAGGAAAATTGATGGGTGTCGTGCTTGGTAGGCCGAAGTGGCGCTTAGGCCAGGCCGGCTCTATCTGAAGTTGCGATCGCCGAGTGCATGCCTAAGAGATATTTGGTTCAATATCTCATTTCCTATGCATTGTAGACGTTTTTTTTCCTTTTTTTGGAGTGTAACTGCTTCGGTGGAAGGCCGATTTCGATTAGTCAATTCTGCCATTCTCACCGGGATTGATAATAAAAAAGCGAAACAGTTCGCGTCACGAAATATGAGTAAAATGTCCTTTGCATGCTATTGCTCGCTCATCTCTCGATGCAACAGTCACAGAAGGAGTGCTTTTTTTTTCATGGAACGACAGCGAAAACTTATTGATTGAAAATAGCACTCAATGCAGATGTATAAATAATAATAATAATAAGTACTATATCTATAACTACAAATATACACTATGCGCATGTTTTGACTAAACTTCAAATTACAATTGCAAATAAATGCAGTGATTTTTTTTAATTACCATTTATAAGTAAATGTCAAAAAAATCATCAAATTCTACAAATAATGCATATTGATTTATTTAGATAGCATGCCTGAATTTAAATAGAAGCACCAATACCTTTACTAAGTTACACCGGTAGATGAAAGTATTTAATGATCTTTCTTCCTTTTTTGCTATGAATAGATTTGTATCCCATTTGCGTTGGTACTTCTGTTGGTTTGAAATACACTTTAAATTGTGCGAGTCTAATTAATCTTCGTATGCAAAAATAAATAATAAAAAAAGATAAGAGACGAAGCAAATAATTAATGGATCAAAGAGAATGATGAAAATCCCATTTAAATTCAGGATAATATTTTTATCCCTTGGCATAAAGTTATTATTAAGGTAAATATTTCCAATTTTTAAGCCCAAAATACTGAAAAAGGAATTGCTTCAGAAATTTTTCGGTGTTTATATAGTATAGCGTATGAGGACAACTTACAATCAGGCTATCATAAGGCGGATTGTTGCATAGCATTTTTTTCTAGATCCAGGCGTATTCTTGAACTAAATTAAATGCAATGCCAATATAGCGACAAACAGGCACGCTAATTGGAATGGAAAGTGTTTCCTTGATTTTAATCTATGTGTTTTGTCACCATAGCGACTGTGGAGCAATGAAAGATGAATGAAGCATTTCTATTTTTTGGAATATTTCAAAGTTGTCAGGGTTTCTTATCTTAAGAAATTTGAATTGGGTAATTGTGAAAAAAGTCCAGAAGAAAAAAAAATACGTTAGAGGAACCCAGAAAGAAAAACCTTTCAGGTTTCAATTACTTGGCTATTTACTTCCAAATGTCAGTAGCTCCGAATAATACTACTGTGCAAATATACTTAAAATTAAAGGTGGGTCAAAACGCAAGCGCTTTATGCTAATTTGGGTGTTGTTATCAGGGCGGGTTTTTATCGTGTTTCTATATAGATTGTGAATCAAAGTAAATTAGGAAGGAAATTTGATTAAATTGATGACAGAGCCAGTGCATATGCATACACACGGTTCAAAATTGAGAGAACGAGATAAATCTACGAATATATTTAGATAAAAAAAAATGCTATACAGTAAGTTACTCAAAGAATTTTGTTTCGCTTTCTTGACATATAATATAACTTGAAATAACAGCTAATTACATGCACACACGTTAGGTACAGGGGAGTTCGCTGGTGTCAACACGCACACACACATAATCAGATCAGCAAATTAGAAGGTAATAAAGCTTATTTCTGTATACAATGCTTATCGGGTTACATTCTATAAGTCATTGGACATAACCCCGAAAAGCCACTTTCTTAAAGCTTTATGAGGTATTGTTGTTTGCGTTTTTTTCTTAATTTAACAGAAACCACCAATGACTATTGAATTATTGAATCTTTTGGAATATGCACTATTTTTTAACCTTTCTTTTATAATGTCTTAGTTTAAAATGAAACAGCGTTAAGTTAAGCAAACAAACTTATACATTCAACCTATAAAATACAATAAATAAATGACAAAAGAGTAGTTTTAGGGTCTAAAAAATAAAAGGTTTGAAAAGGATAAATTACAGGAATCCCAGGTTTTCTATACGATGTTGATTACAAAATTGAAATGTATTATACAGAGATAAACTAGGAGAATATTGTTCATATAAAAATAAACATTCACATTAGATGTTACACTTATTCCAAAGTTTTTTTTTGCCGAGTTGGTGTTCAAATGTTCAGTACTTTAATTTCCATTTCAATAATTAGTAAGTTCGATTCTCACTTCAAATGTGGATATTTGCAATCGATCAGACTTCATATTTGACTTTAGTTATCCGCTCCTTTATGGTGAGCTGGTTAGTATCATGTCCATTTGAAGTCAAGTCAAATTACTCCAAGTATCAAAATCACGGCGTTGGCAGAATGCATAAATTTATCATTGTAGAGATTTCCCTGCAAGTAGAAATCACGTCAATTGCCTTATAATGGTCGGGCAGTTTAAAAAATATGTTCCGGGGTAAGCTCCTTCCCAGGGTAGTTCCTACATAATTTGTTAGATCTGGTGCTTCTGTATTTATAGTCATTCCACAAAAGGGTTGGGTTCTGTGTCTGGAAACAGTCCTGGTAATAATCCTGTCAAAATTGATAACACATAGTTGATGTTTTATTTTGATGTGTTTTTTCTTTCCGTTTGTATTGTAGCGATTGCATTAGCGTGCCTTAAAGTTACGGTGCTGAGAGTTGCTGAGTTAAAGTCACTCGCCTCCTAAGCCATCCTATCCGTTTTCTCATTCTCCTCAATGCCAATATGTGCAGGTTGCCAAACTGGTAATAGCACATACCAAAGTACATGCCAAACTAGTAATAGTACAGGCCAAAGTACATACCAAAATGGTAATAGCAGGGTTAGGGCTCCAATTTCCTCATTGGTCATAATTGTTTGTTATGATGAAAATTTACTTTAAAATATAAGACTTGGAAGAATTAGAAGTAGCGTGAACACAAGTACCATAAAATAATAAGCGGACTAAATCAAATCCCCTGATAAATTCATAGAACAAGAATAAGTTCGTAAAATCTTTGCTGATAATTGATTGTAGAATAAAAATAAATAGTCATGGGACAACAAATGTAATGTCAGAAAATATTTAGTAGCTTTATGCAGTTATTGCTGAAGAGTGGGAGGGGATTGTTCCGCTTCTTTTCTCTGCATGGTCATTTGATGAAGTGAGTGCTTAGGTGATTTCTCATACTTAAACACTATCCACTGTTTATGACAAGGCCACGTAGAAGGTCGCTCATGTCTAGTGTTTAAACTATTTTACAACAGTTTTCGATAGTCAGTCAGTCTATCTGCAACAGTGTCTGCCAGTGTTCTCTTAGTTATTGAGGTTGTATAATAGTAAGATTTTGCAGTTCGGAATATATGAATCCAGGCTCAATTTTGCCTCAACTGAACCATATAAGGTTGATATGGAACTTGTACTTTGCCTCATATTTGGAGGACGAGTGCTTGGGAGTTTTCCAGCTTTTCGCTCTATTGTGAGAATATCGTTACTCTTAGATTCATGAGAGCTAAGACTTTCTGCAGAAAATCCTATGATGAATCTTTGTTATTGTTGAAAATATATGAATATTAACATTCATTTTTCATACAGTGTGTTTTAGGGGTTTATTAGCTACTATATCTATAGCAAGGCATCTTTCAGAGTGGATATTTGGGGTTTTTCTGCTTTTCCCCTTTGAAATATTCAAATACAAATCAAATTAAAATAAATTAAATCAGATTAAAAGTTTCCTTAGAAAGATATGCCAATAAGCTTTTCCTCCTACAACTGAACTTCAAATGATTCGTTCGTAAATAAATTGGCAAAACTTTGAGAAGTATAAATCTTTATATTACTGAAAGCTGTATATAGTTCGATCCTCTAGCTGGCTAGATAGTAGCAAAAATCTCTCCTTAATATTTATGAAGTCTACATGAAAACTCTATACTTTTAGTAAAACTCTTTTTATGAAACAGATAAAGAAACGACACAGATGTTCAGTTTACTAGCATGCTTTCAAATCTGATATATAAATAATTTAATTAAAATATACACAGAAAATAAAAATATTTGTTGGAACATTTTGTTTGCAAGTCACCTTCCAACTATTTTGGAATGAATTCTAAAGAAAAATATAGCTTTATGACTCAGTTTTATATCTAGTTATATTTGTAAACATTTTTCTTTCTTGCAAAAATCACTTCATAATAAGCTATTTCATATACAGCTGTCTTTATAGAGAAGACATAATGTATAAACAATGCAGATTTTTTAATTTCAGACTGTAAAAAAGACACGAATATTGATCGGAATTTTTTTGTTTGCGTTCATTTTCTAGAGATTTCTGTTTGTGCTTAAAGGCAAAAATATTGCTCTGTAATTATAAACATTTTAATCTTTGCTCTGTAATTATAAACATTTTAATCTTTGCTCTGTAATTATAAACATTTTAATCTTTGCTCTGTAATTATAAACATTTTAATCTTTGCTCTGTAATTATAAACATTTTAATCTTTGCTCTGTAATTATAAACATTTTAATCTCCGCGCACTTATCAAAAAAAAAAAAAAAAAAAAAAATTATTAATATGCACCGGAGTAATGTTAGAACAGTTACCATATAGCTAGTTTTATAGAATCGATATAGTCTAATAGTCTATGTAACAAATATATAAGCTAGTTCTATATCTGAGTTTTCTATTTCTCTAAGTAACTGCCGACTAAGTAAGACGACTCACGAAAAAAGATTTCAATCAATATTCATAGAAATCTTTTGCTTGAAAGTGGTGATTTTTTTCAATTAATTTAAGTTAAACAAAATATAACCCATTAACTACTTTTCTGATCTTGAAATATTTGAAAATATTTGACTACCTAGTAAAAATCACTTCTTAATATGTATAAAAGTTATTTCTTATGCAATTCTCTGTCATAACTTTAAAAAAAAAAAAAAAAAAAAAAAAAAAAAAAGACTTGGTATACTTTTAAATTTAAAAAGAACAAGAATATTCATTTGAATTTTTTTATTTGCGAGACGTATTAATATGTTTAAAAGTTGATATTTCTTTGGCTTATACAAGAATTATTTTTGTAAGCATCTTCTTATAGAATCGATATGGCCTATATAACATACAGAATTTTAAATGGACCCGTATATTTACAAAACTTAAAAAGATATTAATTTTGACAAGAATCAGTCCTGTTCAAATCGTCATATCAGCATTTTGCTTATGTTTTAAAGCAAAACATAACTTTATAACTCAGTTTTCTGTTGTAAATCTTACCCTGTAATACCGAAAAGTAACTGTTTAGAATAGATGAAGATCTCCTTTATAAATTCATTGCTTTGTGTGCCATCCGTGACATCATATTCTTTTAACTTTTATGAATACCTCAAACATGGCAATTACATTTTAATTCATTCAAGTAAAATTAATTAATTCTCTTTAATTATAGTCATTAGAAAGAGACCCATTTACATGAATAAATCTTTCTTTACTGGGAACATTTGTTCAATAACATTTGAAAGCTTGTATATAAATTGCATTTGATGCAAGTGATTAAGCTGTTTTTGAGAAAGAGAGAAAAAGAGAAAACAATGACAACTGCATAATAATAAGTTTGGATTGCCTGAATAATAATATAATATAAATTTTAAACGAAAAATTATTTTAATGAGATAATACGGTTTATCGAAGGAATTAGCTAATATTATTATTATTTATTACACCTTTCTTGTATGTTGGAATGAGAATCAGCTATCACGTTGCTGCTTGGTTAATTTTATCTTCCAATTACTAAATACCAATGATATGGCTGGAATTGACCTCCCCTCGGCCAATCACCGCTAATGGTGTCCGACAGCACATTCCTTCATCAAGCAGAGTGCACGACCAATGACACAGATAAAACTTATTACCAAAACATTATCACAAAAAATGAGAAAAAAATAATTACGACCATCACAACAGCTTCTCTCTCTCTCTCTCTCTATATATATATATATATATATATATATTTTTTATTTTGCTACTTTTTTTTAGTATGTTAAAGTCAAGTGGGTAAAAAAAATGAGGCAGAACAGGTATTACTGCAGACTTGAATGTGAAAAAAAGGGACATGTACCCTGGGAGTAAGGTCGTATTTTTGTCCACATAATGATAGGGCGAAGGACATTGATTTATAATGGAGAGTGGCGTACAAGTGTTTTAATGAAATTAAGGACAGATGACAAATAGTTTGAACTACCTTTGTTTGTTCATTTATTAATTATGTGCATTTATTTGATTCTACTATTAAGACTTGAAAATGATCATAGGGACACCTGAGTTTTGGCATGAGTAGATAATTTAATGACAAATTATTAACTTGATAAATAGTCGACTCAATTTGAATCATTAGCAATTGCTTTAACAAAAATTTCGAGGAATGAAGTTATAAATTTGGTATGAATATTTTCCTAATATTTTTATATCCAAGAACTAATTAGAAAGAACCGAAAATTTAAAATGGAATCCAAAACATTGTGCAAAATCCACACTTGAAGTAGGAATCAAACCAATGATCTATCGATATAAATGCCAGAAAATAAATGATTTAGATGTCAGTTTGACAGTAGTGAAGCTGGATAGTTGTTGAATTTAAACAATATTAATTTACTTTTAAAATTTTGACAAAGTTCGTACGATTCGTAAGAAAGTTTGTAAGATTGTTGATAGGTATACTGTAACTAAAGAAAGAAAATATTTTCTAGGTTTGGTACTTTTTATGGAAAAAGCAAAATTGTGTGGATTTGAATTCTGCTAAAAGTCTGATTGATAAACTTTTATGAAAATTTTTGGACAACCTATATATTCCTGATAACAAAACCACCAAATATAACAGAAAACAACGACCATTGCCAAGTAATCAAGTTGTATCCCGTGCTTGCACCTTCTTCTCCAAATTATTATGCTACATTAAAAGATGACACGCGTACATTTTATTGGAAACGATCCAGGAACTTAAAGATTATTGTAATTTGAAGACAATAAATCCTATTGATTTTCCATGAAGAGATGTGGTATTCATAATGAAAACTAATTACTTTTAGCCTTATGTATTCCCTGTGAGTCCTACATGTCAACTTAAAGTTGTATTATTAAACTGTGATAATTCTAGTGTCATCTTGTATCTTAATCAAACTTTGATTTTAATATATAATTTAAAATTACAAGATGTGTAGATTGGTTTCAACTGACAGAAATCAGGTAATTAGAAAATGTGACATGTTAAGATGAACCAGTTTAACGTAACATAACGTAATGTGAAAAAAATAAAATTTTGGAGAGAATTTAAAAGAAAATAAATATATTTCAATACGAACGGAGGAAGTTATGTGTATGCTCGAACCCAGATTCATCAAAAGGAAAAACTGATCTTTATCGCATTTTATTATTTTTCATTGGTTCAGTATAGGTACCACTTTAATTTTACTAACAAACATTACATAACATAATTACATAAACTTTAATTTCTGATAGTCCTGGTAACCCTACACTTGTATAGCTTTTGTGTAGCGGCCATCTCGTTAGTCACATCTTGGCATTTATCTTGGCGTCAAAAAATCACCAAATAATCAAGAGGTATCCAACTGCAAACTTTTACCGTAATGTTTCTTTCATTCCAGTGAGATCATGATTACGCCATTTTATTACAGTTCTCATTGGTTTAAAATATTCATGACGTCAGATAACATTTCATCTACCTCACACACAATTGATTAAGAAAAATTATATTGAGACAGCGTTGTCAATCCGACTTGTCGAAGAAATTTGGTGCCTTCCTTCAAATCGCATTCTTCGAGGGGCAGCAAACAAGACAAAGTTCACCATTGAATGTCTGAGAATATTTTCGAAGTCCATTCTGTTAGTAAAGTGAATTCTTATATAAGGAGCATAGCATCGGTTTGAGAATCCGTTTTCCATTGATTCCAGCCATTAACAGACGGACAATAGAACTGCAGAAAAAGTAAAAGGTAAAAGATATGACAAAACATCCATTATGGTTAATTTAAATCGGCACAAGAATGATTTAAATTTTTCAAAATTTCACTAATATAATTTTAAATTAATAACTGCAATATTTGTAAGCAATTTCTTTTAAATCTTAGGACTAATGCCTTGCTTACTAAAACATTAATTTTTTTTTTTAACAATTAGTTTATAGAAATTCAAGCCTTTTCTTGAAAAAATTTTTAAACTATGCCAATTTTTTTTATCTATGGTAATTTTCCTCAGTGCATTTTTCGTCTTCACATTGATTCCAAAGGTCACCTTTTGTTTCAAGTGCTTGCCGCAGCCGACATAAAGTAATTACTCTTACTCCAGAAAACTCTCGGTACGATTCCCAGTTGCATAATTTATGCTGCCCCTCGTGTTTTCACAGTTGTCCTCCACCATTCGGAAGGAAAATTAATAGGCAAAATTTTCTTTCTCTAAATTAAAGGGTAGCAATGCAGCGGAATTTTTTTTTTCATTTTCATAATTGAGATTTTTCGCATCATTAATTGAAGAAATGTTTGAGTTTTATCACGTTCTTTGGGCTATTATTTTTAGATCGAGCTCGGTTGCGAATTTTCTGCATTATTTTACTGTGATTGAAATATGAAAAAAAGGAAAAGAAAGTCATTACCATCTTCAATTATCTTAATAAATTTAGTTTGAGAATATTTACTACAATTTTACTGAGCTGTAAATTATGAACCAAGCAAATAATCTGAGGATATAATGACAGCTTTTCCATCATTTCTAAAGCTGGCCTCAGGATTCTTAAAATGCATCTATTACTCCATATTGAGATTTTAAAAAAGATTGCTAAATGAACTATTTTTGCGATCAATTATGTTTAAAATTCTTTAGAGGGAAATGTGTATAATTTTTGCATTTTAAAAAAAAGAACGAATAATTAGTTTAATAAAAGGCAGCGAAGAAATGTAACAAATAGAAAGATGTGCATTTTCTTTAGTTGTTTTATGAAAGTTCATATAAGAGGGAAACTTTCCTTAAACAATAACCGTTTGCTGTAAAATAATTGCTATTTTGATATATTAAAGTATAATACATTTGTTCTCATAACAAGTATAAAAATGCAAAAAATGTGTGTATGATATATAAATTTTTTTTATTTCATATTAATAATATTAAATTATTTTAAATCTACATTATGTTAATTGATACATCATGCGATAACTGTCAGCACTCATACAAAAAAGAAAAAACAAAATATATTAATTTTTTTAAAAAATCAACACTTTTTTATGTTTTTAGTTTTTATTTTGTGGAGCAATTTTCCAAAATCCAAGATAAGTATGCTTTGACAGAATGTTGACAAATTTAAATATTATGATAGAATTTTGAAGAGATACGATAGAATATATATATATATATATATATATATATATATATATATATATATATATATATATATATATATATATATATATATATATATATATATATATATATATATATATATATATATATATATATATTAGTCCGTGCTAGAATTTAGAACATTTTTGCATTTTAATTGCTAGATTCGTCACCCACCCTGGGTAGTGGTCAGCGTGTCTAACTGCTGATAAGTAGGTCCTGGGTTCGAAACCCGGTTAGAGCATGGGTGTACTTTCTCTCCTATCTTTGTCCTTTCCTTATATGAATGGTTTGTGAATTGTTGCCCACTCTATGAACGGGTCCCTATGGCAAGTGTGAGCTGAAGAATTCGGACTCCACTCCAAAATATGGTTTAGTTGGAAAAATGGAGCAGCGCACTCCATAATGCCAGCCTGGCTGGCACACGACAACGACATTCCTGGATTCAATTTCCTACAGGCATTCATAATAAGAAATTGGTTGTGATTTGAAATATTTATTTGCTGCAAAATGCTACAAATAAAAGATTCATCACAATATAGGAAAATCGATGGATATAATTATGTTTTACTTTAAAAAAATAAACATTTAATAACGTATTCGAAGCAAAATGCTCTAAGAATTTAATCTTATGTGAAGCGGGATAATTTAACTGGTTATGCATTATTAACTTTAAATTTATTGACTGTGAATAAAATATATATTCTCAGACAATAAATTTGAAGTCCGTGAATATATATTTTATATTTCATTACAATGTAGAATGTGGCACAGACATTAATTTCAAAATTAAAGGATTTTAAGATGTCAAAAAATCAACTGTACTAGATTTACTGATAGAATTAATTATAATAAAACAACGAGAGAATACAATTACGATGGAATTTAGAATAATATTGCAAAGATATCCGTAAAATTAAATTTTTGAGGCAGAATTTTAGAGTTATTTTTGAAGGAGTATGCATTGAATTCAAATGTTACAAAATGTAAAGCAGTTGTAATCTCAAGAATTTTACTTTTTGGCATAATTTAGAAGAATTATAAATTATGCCAAAAATACACTATATTTATCTATATAAATATATATATATATATATATATATATATATATATATATATATATAAATATATATATATATATATATATATAATTTCTGTGATAGGATTCAAGAGTTATATTAGAACATCGTCAATTATTATTACAGAATTCTGAAAAAGATTATTGAATGGTATGATGGAATATTGACATAGAATTCAATTATTATGACAGAATTTTTTTTTTAAAAAAAAGAAGAGATTATCAATATTTAAATATTTCGGTAAAATTTAGAATGCTTGTGACATAATTTAGAAGAGCTACTATGATAGAACATCTTCTGATTGGTGCCGAATTATTGCTATAGAACACAGAACAAGATAATTTAATTTTATACAGATAGGATATTCATGGAACTTTATTATTATGAGGGAAATTAAAAAAGCCGAGATGATTCTAGAATTTTATTATTTCGGTATAATATATTTAGTGCAGTCATGACAGAACATGTAAAAAAATGAAATTATTGAGACAAAATTCAGAAGCATTAAGATAAATTTTTTCAAGATCTACTTGTTATTGCAAAATTTAGATCACTTATTTATGAATACAAAAATTTAAAAAAGTAGCATATAGAATAATCATAATATAATATTGAAAGTGTTTATTTATTATGAAGGAACTTAGAAAAGCTGAAATGGTCGGCAGATTTTAACTATGGCAAAATTTAAAAGTCATGATGGAACATCAACAGAGAAAATTAAATTGCGACACAATTCAAGAGTTTCGAGAAATATCTTCAAGGTCTAATTAATAATTTAGAGGTTAGATCAATATTAATTATTGATGAAAAATTTAGAAATTACAGTTTAGAACAATTAGGATAGATTATCAACAGAATTTAATTATTGAAAAGGGAGCTTAGAAAAATGAAGCAAATTAGCACGATTTAGAAAAGCGATGGTGGAACATCAACAGAGGAAATTAAATTACTGTAATAGAAATCAGAATCGTTTCGAGATAAACATTTTCAGAATCCAAATATGAATGCAGAATTTAGAAAAAGACATCATATGAAACAATCATATTAGAATATCGACAGAGCTTAATTATTACGAGAGAACTTAGAAAAGTCGAAAAGAACGGTAGATTTTAATTATGTTAGAATTTAGAAGTCATGATGGAATATCCACAGAGAAAGCTAAATTGTAACAGAATTCAAGAGCTATGAGAAACATCTACAGGATCTAATTATCAATACAGAATATAGAAAGAGAAAGAGAGAGTTTAAAGTAATTATTATAAAATTCTGACATAATTTAATTATCACGAGAGAAAAAAGTCGAGGAGATTCTAGTAATTTAATTATTTCAGTAGAATTTATTATCAGGACAGGAAATCATTTGTTAAAACTAAATTATTGTAACAGTGTTCATAAGAATTAAACATTTTCAGGGTGTGATTATTAATACAGAATTTAGAATGACATTGATTATACAAAATTCAGAAAAAAGATAATTTTAGTATGCAATCCTTTTTGGTAGTCATTTGCTTGAAACCGTTACCAAACATAAGCGCTCAAATATCAAACATTTCAGTGGAGCAAGAATAGGCCAGCGTTTAGTCAAAATGTCCGCTGAATTAGTTGATTCATTGGCCGAGTCTGGTGATTTCTATGGTTCATATATCACTCGGATGATAAACTCTGCTCGCGGAATCGTTCTGTAGGCGTGCTCGTACGACATCAAGGACGGCGAATCCGCAGAGAGTGAGCCAAGAGCGTCCACAAATCAAAAATATATCTTTCCCAGAATGCCCTTTTTTCAGAGATAAAAACTCGTTAGACTCGGGATCATTTCTTTTATTAGACAGCCGCATATTTCCTTGAGAGGCCGCGTTTTGTTGCTGGTTTTGACATATTTATTGCGATTTTTTTATATTTATTAGAGTGAGACACTCTTTTTTCTGCCCAGGTTGATGTCATTTCTATGCCACAGGGGTCATAAAGTGGTGTGCATTTTAGTGGACATCGAACGCTGGGACGCGCATAACGTTCCGCTAAGATGGCTGTCTTTGTGTGTCATGAGTGCCTTCTTGAAGGGGAAAAAAAGCATTGCTATTGGCTTATATACATTTCTTTACAAAGAGATTTTATCTAAATTGTGAACAATGGCATAAAGTTACACACACACACACACACACACACACACACACACACACACACACACACACACACACACACACACACACACACACACACACACACACACAGGCAGTTTACTGGCATAAAGTTATTTAAAAACATCCTTTTATGTTTCTATTAGCAGAATGTTAAATATTATTTGTTTGCATCATTTCAAAATGACGTAATTTGCATTATTTGTATGCATTTTTGTTTTTTACAGATTCCCTTAAACTTTTTAAAAGCCATTTATATACTTCAACTATTTAAAAGAAACAATTTATAAATATGTGCAGTTGATACTACAATAATTTTCTTAACAATATCAGGTATTTTCAAAATTACTTTTAAAGTTGTATTATTTTATTTAAAAATATGCGCGATATAAGTAATGCCTATGAACACACAACTCCTCTCTGCTGGCAGTTAAAATCGCCGTACCAGGAAGGAGAGTATTTAACGAAATGATATTTATTGAACAAAACACAGAAAGCAATACGTGAATATTCAAGAATCTTTAAATCATAAATTCTGGGAATTAATATCTAGAACAGCCTCATCTATCCAATAGAAAATTTAGACACCTGGACATCGAGTTAAACAGGAACTAAATGTCCTGTACTGGTATCATACATACCAGTGCTGGTGAGCCCCAGACTGTACCTTAAGGTTAACGGGTTTGGAGTACTCACCTATCACCAAGTGCCTTATCATTTTTAATAATGGTCAGTTGACGAGGTCACATCTGAGTTGGCACCTTCCTCTCCACATCCACGCTATACCAGCGGAAGGATTTTGAGAGTCACAGATTAACGCTTACGTTCCCAACCCACAGAGCTCCAACAACCCAGTAAGGGAGATACGCTGTCACCCTCCCAATCCTGTGAAGCAACTGAATCACTGGAGCTCCTTGTACTGGTATAGATGTTCATGCAGCTTCAACTGGTTGATACAATTCCTTAAGTGTAGTCATTGTCGTAGAATGACAAGCCAACCAATCGGCAACCACTGAGAAAACTTTTCCTATTTATGAGTAATTCGACTAATGTCGTAGTCAAGAAGACCGTGAACATTTTCTACAGCAAGAAAGTTTCTCAGTAGTATTTCTCTGCCTTGAATAAATGCTATGGCCATGATCTTTAACTTAACAAAATTGAGATAACCATTATTAAAAATGCTATAAATGCGAATGAAAGATGACCAAAGTTGAATCTGTCATTCCATGCCATCATTTCAGATGATCGCCAGTATCACAAAGAGTAATGGATGCAGGCAATGGTCATTTTCAATGATGCTGGCAATCAAGAATACGACCAAGCACTGCCATTTTACTCATGACGGGACTTTTAAAGGTCACTTAAGAAAAACGTCTGAATTCTTAGTTATAAGTAATAACGGCCCGATAATAGAGATACAGCAGGATGTTCTGTGTCACCATACTGAGCTCGTCGATTCCATATCCTATTCAGAAGTTCTCGATTGGTTTAAGCAGAAATACTGTGATACGAGAAACTGTAATACTTTTAGGCAGCAATTTGACCTTTATCAGTGTCAAAAAATGATGATATGTATTTCTACTTTTTACAGGAGGTATCAAATGCAATCTGAAGCCAATCCCATTTTCACATTATGTATTGTTTGGGGTTTGCTCTGACGGATCTTTGCGCAGGTCCACTACTCATGCTTGACGACGCTAAGATCCACGGTGTCATGGATCTGATCTAGCTGCCTTTAGATCTCTGAAGGATTGGAAACAACAATAATTACAAGAGGTATCACAGAAGCTTCCTATTAGATAACAACGTTCAAATGCAATCCTATTGCATAAGACTTTCATTTAAATGCATTGCAGATATTACTAATACTCCCTATCTTACATGAATGTATAGAAAATGCTTGCCCGCGTATACAGAAGTATCATTTTCTTAGTCTAGCAGTTTTAATGGGCAACAGTGTACAATTCGAAATAGATGATACATATTTTATAAAAACAGAGGGGTTTTCACGTTAGGCTGATCACCTAACCGGGATATATGATTTGCATGTCAGAGTTCTCGGTCATGGAAATAGAAATAGGAATTATAGGCTTTAGCCCCCACATAAGTTGTTGTGCCACGGAGTTTAATTTTTAATTTTAGATACACATATTTCCTAATATATAATCTTGCACACAAAATATGTGTATGTATATGTGTGTGTATACGGGGCCATGGTAGCCTAGTGATTATGGCATCAGCATTTAGTCCAGAAGTGCGGGGTTCGATTCCTAGTGCCACCAAAGACCCACGAATACATGCCATATACGTACTCGTTAAATCTATGGAATCGAAAGTCCTGTAATTGGTTGTTTAACAGTTACTATCAGGGAAATGGTCTGGAGAAAATGTCCTCCTCTCCAAATCATTGTCAAAATTGAGGGAGTGGATTCTCTGGTGGTACCATCTATGGGAGGAGTTTAGAGCAAAGCCATACTTTCACCTTCGTGGTCCTCTGGTTGAGCGAAAGACGCAACCATCTGATTTAATTTCGCATAGCCAACGGCATAGCGATATTGGTTTATCCAAGTGTCATAAGAAATAACAACATATATATATATTCATATATTATATATATACATATGTTTTTGGCCTAGTATAAGTATAATTTGAAATTCCTTAAATAGATATATTATATTTGTTCTCGGTATTTTAATATAGTTCAATTTGTATTCATAAAGTTATTTTTAATACTGTCTAATACTTTTACACTTAAAAGTTTATATTTCTAAATTTTGTGAATAAAACATGAGCAAATTAAAAAAATATATAATTATTAACATTATTTTCAATAATTAAAACAAATTTTATTAATGGATCATACTTTATCTCGTTATGAAATATTGTATATACAAACAATATATCTGTAGAAAAGGATAATAAAAAAATGAATGCATTGCAACGAAATGAAAGCTGAATTGGGCTTAACAATTTCAGCGTAGGCGCAAATTATCAATCACAAAAAATAATTTCTCTTCCGTCGTGGAAGTGTTCAGAATTCAATAAGTATGGTCGTTTTAGTATATTTTCTTTCGTAAATTAAACACAAATTGCAATAAATCCCAAAATGACACTAATAAGTTAAAAAGTAATAGTTTTCCCGGCTATTTGTCGAAAGCATCAAACTTTATGACATGTCCCAAAAGGTTAAAAAAAAAAAGAGTAAGTCGTTATCCCAACAAAAGAAGTAATTCTTGGTTTTTTTCATGACAGCCTCGAATGGAGACGTCACGAGAACAATTCGAGGCAGAAATTAAGAGAAAACTCGAATTTCCCCTCAGAATTGCATGTCACGGTAAGCAATTGAAGAAACTCACCGGAACCAAACTTGCAGGGAGGGTTCATTGTGGACGTCCAATGGCCGTGGACATGTCTTCGTCCAACCTCGTGGCGCCACATCTGAAACAAGAGCGTCATTTCGTTAGCTTTTTCCAATGTCATAATTACGGGTAATTTTCACTTTTCATAACAGAGTAATGAGTAACAATAGCAACAGCAGTCATAAAAGAATAAGGGGGGGGGGAGCTGCGGACTCTCGCATCCGCTTTTCGAAAAGAAAAAAGTAAAAAAAAAAATATTTTTTTATTTTTTGCCTTGTGTAAAGAGCTTTAAAGCACCTCAATAGAAGCAGAAATCGAGGATTAAATATAACTAAAAGGGCAGCGCACATGTCGCTTCTGAAAACTCTTACATGAAGCCATTGTAAGCCTACTTAAATCGTGACATCTTAAATTGAGGCGGGTTCAAGTCCTGACTACAGTGAAGAATTTTGATATTCAGTTACAATGAACAGGTAAAAATGAGATTCACTCGCATTTTCTATTTTGGTCAACGACTGTTCACAAAACGTATTTGTATTGGTGTGAACTTTTCTTGAAATAATGTATACCAATTTATAAAGTTCATAATTAAATGCCAAAAAAGAAACGAAATTCATACAAACTATTTTTAAGCAAATGCGGTCAATTTTCACCAAAATAATATATTAAACAAATTTTTGGGGAAAGGAATTTACCAATCGTGTCCGGTAGAAAATTGTAAGATTTCTTATAAAATTTAAATGGTCATTTTTGAATTTTCGTAAAGTATGCTATTAAAAACAAGCTTTTTTATTTGGACATTCGTAATTTACTTATAGAACTTTGCATAAAAAAATAAGAATAAATCCTTCATTTTTACTCACTTTTACATTAACAAATAGACTCTGATAGATCTCAGATAGATGTGGATCAGGCAGATAGTTTGAAAACGAGTTATTTCTCGATTGAAAGAGATAGTGTCAAATCTAATCTTCCCAAAGATTTTTGTGTTGATATCACCTGTTAGAGAGCATGTTAGGTTGTATTCCAGGCCACTTTCTGAATCTTATTATTATATTGATTATATAAGCACACAAATACTTAAGCATATACACACAGTAACACATAAAAAAAATTACGAAGCGACAGGATCACGCCCTTCTGAGTGACCATCTGAATGAAAGCAATGACTGTTACCAAATCTGATTCAGAATGGTTGGTTAGTGGTCTGGTTGATTTGGGTATCGTTCTCATTATCCAAAGGTAATGTGTTCGAATCCAAGCTTACTCGAATATCCGTCTTGTTCGCTAATGGCAACTGGAGCACGTTAAAACTTGGAACTATCGCAATGTTCTCCAAGTTGAATGATACTTCTGGAGGTGGCAGGCATACTATTGGGAATCTTCTGCTTGGTCCCTGTTTCAAAATCACGAAGACTCCAACCGGTTGCTTCTATCTAACTGGTAGAATCCAACTCAGAGATAGTTATAGGAAAAACATGATGGTGCAACAACCAAATTTGATTTCAACCACAATTAAAAATGGAAAGTTCCATTTCTAATTTCTGTAATTACGTCTATTTAAGGGGGTGATTGGTTTATTCTCTTTTGGAATCTATTTAAATAAAATTCCTATCAGACGACTAAGTAGAAATGTATCTTGAAAACGTTAGGTTATTGTTACTACGCTGTGTTAAAAAAGAAATTATCTTTGGGCTAAAATTTTTACTTATTAAAGTCACATTTTTCTAAATTTTTCAATTCACAAAATTAATTTTATTTCTAACAATGATATTAGTTTTATTACACACTAAAAGTTTAAGTGAATAGCTTATATGCTTGAGATTTCTATCTTACAAAAATTGAAAACAAAATAAACATAATTGAAACTGATGCCCTATTTGATTCGTACAATACAATTTTAATCATATATCCTATCTTAAATATAAAAAGATTGCTATGAAAATAAATCTTTCCCTCTCATACTCTTCTAATCATGTTACGCCATAAAAATTTTATTGTTATTCGATGATTGGAATGGGGTAGGAATGCATTTTATTTAACTCACAGCTCTTTCAGGATGTTTTATAAGGATTTTTTATAGGAATACCATTTTGTTGTTTCAACCAACCTTACGATGGAGTAAGTTGCAAAATTATAACCGGACATTTCCACGCAAAATCTCAGATGTGGTGTACATCGAGATCCCCCCCCTCTCCGGTGTCCAGGTCCCCCACTGAGTAGTTCATGTGTGTCCAGTACGCAGCATACGGCTGCAGGCCACTTCTTATTCCGCGCATGACAGCCGCGCCGCAACGCTTGACGAAAGACCGATGCACCTACCTCCTACGTTGGTGGAACAATTGTTTCTAAGAACCCTGCCACAGCACCACGTCATAAAAGGGAATGAAACAAAATGAGAAGGGAAAAAATGGAAGAATTGAGTGATAATCACAGGATGTCGTCGAGGGTGGGGGGTGTCATAATAGCCCGGATATGAACTGCAAACATGCCTCCACCCTTGGTTGGTACCACCCCTGCTAACTTGCTCTTTTTTTAAACGGCAAATAAAGCTTGCGCCCATGACAATTAAAAAAGGTGACCTGGAAGTTTCCAGCTGACGTTGCCATCTTCCAAAGGTGTATATTTTCCGAATGAACTCAAAATGCATTGCTTCTGCGCAATATCAGTGCATCTCTGATAGCTTCTGCACTCCAATACTCAATTATCTAAAAATGCAAAAGGAAAAAAAAAAAACGATGAATTTTAAAAGACCTTTTCCTGTTACTCAAGATATTCTGAATTCTGTAAAAAAAATTGGAACACTAAAAAATAAGTATAACAATAAATTATTTTTTTAATATTCCAATTTTTGAGTCTAAGATATTTTAACTCATTTAGAAGTAGTTAAGCATGTATTTCATCTAATATATGGAATTATTCAGTTTGGTTAATCCCAGTAAATTCACTTTTTACACTCGTTTCCATAATTTAAGGATGATGCAAGTTCAGGCAAAGAAAGGGACAGAAGAGCTAAACAAATGTGACTTATTTGAAAGTCTATTTATTTGACAAAAGGTAAAGAGTAAAAAAGATGCTCAATGTTTGACACCATTTATAAAAATTGCGATTTTTACTCCCTGCAGCAAATTTCAAAAAAGAACCTATTTACAAAAACCATTATAACATGGTTGGTATGATGATTAATGCCTAGTATGTCCCCCAGATGATACAATACTGGTAGTACAACACCTAAACATTCTGATTATCAAATTACCAATCTGATCTTGAAGAATATTACATCTCTCATCACGCAATGCGCTCCGAACTTCCGATACATATGTGGGTGGGATTTGACGGGCTGTAATTTGTTGACCAAGCATGACCCACACATGCTCTATTAGATTCAAGTCCGGTAAGTATGCTGACCAGTCCATACGAGTGATATCCTCCTATTGAAGGCATTCGTCTACAATGTTTGCACGGTGAGGATGGGCGTTGTCATTCATAAAAAGAAATTTTGCACCCATGGCGCATCGAAACAAACGTACATGTTGTTCCAGAAGGACATCTCGATAGATGTGGCCTGTCAGAATTACAGTTTCAACATGCATGTTAGTTCTGGAATCCAGAATAATTCCTCCCCAAACGAGCAATCCTTCACCACCGTAACGGTGTCATTCAATAGTGTTCTCTTGGTGGTAATGGGTACCCGGCCCTCTCTATATGAAAGTCCGGCGAGAATCAGACTAAAAGCTAAACCTGGACTCGTCGGAAAACATCACACAAAACCACTGTTTCAGTGTACACCATGCATGCTCTCTACTCCAGGCTAGCCACAGTTGCGGTAAGTGGAACATATCTGAAAAGCTTACGAGCATGTAGACCAATATGCCCTAAGCGTCTGTACCGTCTGCCTTGAAACTATCGTAATGGTAGCCGAAGAGAGCTGGCGAGACAGGTCTGATGATGTGCTCCATCTGTTTCTTTTGGCAGTAACGGCCAAACACCAGTCTTCATTCTACTCGGGGGTGAACTGGTGAACTGTGCTGTAACGTCTATTTACATTACCATCATCTTGGAACTGTGGCCAAAGCTTGGTGATGACACTTTGAGCGATTCCAAATTCCTCGGATAATGCCGTCTGGGTACGTCCACATTGCAGACGGCCGATAATTCTACCATGTAAAACATCACCCAAATGCTTCCTTTGTGCCATAACTATGCAGTTATTGCACTGAAAGGCTTTTAAAACGCTTGTGAATAATTTTACTTCTTTGCATCTATTCCTTATACACCCCTCTCTTACACTCTCTTCATTGAGTAGTACTATCAGCGTCATTTGTTGGTTTCTTGTAATTTGCATATTATTTTTCAAGATGACTGATAATTCTTTCTATACGTGAAATTTTTATTTTAGAGCTCAATTTCTGTGTGATTCTGAATTATCTTAATTTACTTAATTTTTGGACATGAGTGTACATTCAGTTGAAGTTTAATCTTCAAATGAAATATTGTAATCGACATGAATGTCAAAGTACAAATTATTTCGCGAACAACGCGAAAAGGAGAATATTTGAAAGTTTTGAGCAAATAATCTATTTGTAATACTTTTCTGGGTATTTATTTCTGCCGACAGAAAAGCCGCTGAACACAGCCCATCGCCTTATAAATTTGAACAACGGTTGAATGATGTGATCGACACCTGAGCTGATACCCTCTTCTCTACGCCATACTACTGGAATCCCGCTGGGATCACGACATATTTTACGTGGCCCAGTCATTATTATTGAACTCAATGGATCGTTGATTAATTCGGTACAGAACTCATCACGTCTTTGTTATTAGAATGACGTCTTTCCTGACCATTCCACCGCGGCAAAACAAGTTTTTATGTACCATTTCTGATGATCACAGGTGAGCATTGTCAACTACGTGGTCATTTTGAGCTCCGGTAAAAAAAATAGTAACAAATATAACAACTTAGCTGGTGGCCATCTTTATAAGTCACTCCTCACCGATGGAGGGAGTTTCACATTGCACAGACTATAACTTAATATTATGGTCTCTCTTAGACTCACTACTGCATAAAAAAGCGGTACCTTTCTCCATCAGGCTATCGCTACTCACCTGATCTAAATCAAAACCTGTGTCAATATTTCTCTATATGTAAGTAAATAATAACTTAAAATATTAAATGTTTATATTTATACAGTAATTAAAATTAATATTGAAAGCTCATTTTTATTTAATTATGTTGTTAATGCAAAAATTAGTAAATGGAAGTTAAATAATTTTAATTATTTAAGCATTTTGATATAATATTATAATTAATTTTATGCGTAGTTAAATATTAGTTTTTTATTCACAGTGAGGGTGATAAAGTAATTTTAAAACATCCAGCCTTATTTTTAGATATTCGTATTTAAAATTTTTAAATTCGTTATACATCAATATGTACTTTTTTTCTTTTCAGTCGTCTTCGAATTATTCTTCTGAACTTTGTATGGTTCTCGTAGAATTACTAATGGATTATTAATGGAATAATTATTAATGAAATATTTTATAAAAATGAAATAAAAATTATATTTGAGTTGGTAGAGAATACAATTTCAGAAAATATTTTTGATATATTTATTAAATTTAATTTCACTAAGACTTTTATGAAATTAACTCTAAAACTATTCATCATCTTGAAATTAATAGTTTGTAAGATATATATTTCGCACTAGCATTTAAAAATAATATAAAGTGTATCTTTAAGTAAAAACAATGAAAGAAATTTATTAATTAATGTAATATCTTGAACATAAACTCATTAACATAATACCTTGAAATATGCCACAAATTTACGTAACTTTAAAAATGATTAAACAAATGGATTTAATGCTCATTGCTTTAGTAATAGTATTTAGAATAGAAACGTCTTGATATGTTTAATTTATTTTCTTACATTTTTAAAAGACAGGAATAAATCACAGCAGAATGTAGTCTCAAAGAAAGGCACGTGAAGTATCGATTGACAACAAGTTGACAAGATACTGATAACTCAATTGTCTCGAGAATTGTCTGAGACTCTGAAGGAATGGAGATTCGCAGAGAAATTCAATCGAGCCTCCAAGCTTCAACATAAAAGCATGAATAATAAATGAATTGCGAAATTGAAATTTTTCAGTCCATCCCTTAAAGGAATACAATACACTGAAAAAGGTATCGAGTGAAATCAAAAGAATAATAGAATTAAAAGGTTTGAGAGGATATTTTATAATGTAAAGAAAATGTGTATTTTTCACTATATATATATATATATATATATATATATATATATATATATATATATATATATATATATATATATATATATATATATATATATATATATATATATATATATATATATATATGGATGTTTCTCTTAACGAAACACTTAACAATGATAATTTTTTTGCTGCTTTGATCTGCTTCTAATCATGAGATCCAATATAAACGGCCATTCTCTTCTAAAAAAGTTCCCCAGCATGCCAACGGAGTAATATTGAACTCTATGAATTTATAAAGTAATCTCTCAGCATGTATACATAGCCACACGGGCGAGTCCCTGACTGTACCTTAATGTTAACGGGTTTAGAATATTAGCCTATCACCAAGTGTATCGCAAATTTGAACCACGGTCAGGTGATGAGGTCACACCTGAGCTGGTTCAAATTAACTTTCTTTCTTGAGTGAGTTTTTCTCATCAGATTATCATAGCATTTTAGGTTACTTAGGATTAGGGCTTTCCATGCTCCAGTAACAAGACTGCAGTGTCCAGATTGGAAGTATTCAGTTCGATTCAAGTCACCGCTTGCGCTACGCAAGATGAGTGGCTTTCCAGCCACAGAGTAGTAGACAGCATAGCGACCTGAAAATGCTGTGAGAAATTTAAATATTCATACTTAAATTGCTTTACGAGAGAGCTTTTAGATAGTGATCGAACCTAGAAGCTTCCACTCGAAAGACCACTATTCTGCCACTCAACCAGGGTGAGTTACAAAAGTCTAACTAATATATCGATATATATACCCACTAATATATCGAAAAGTAGTCAAATATGTTGAATCTGTTTTGGCTTTTAAGTTGTTTTTGTTGAGAGATGTTTTCATGAGTCACACATTTTTAATTGATCCGTGAGAGTGAATTAACCTCTTCAATAAATAATATTATTGAGAATAAAAGAATAACAAAAAAAGTCAAAATTTCTAACGAATATTTAAAGAATTTAAAAAATTTGAATTCAGAATGACTTTCAAATACACTCGAATAACGAATTGGAAATTCGAAAATTTCAAGAGATTTTGAGGCTTACATTTTCAAAGAAAATTACTAACTTCTAACTCCAATAATATTTGTTCCATTAGAAATCATTTACTCAAAAACTTAATTTCATACAATCTTATTTCAAATATAAAAAGAAACAAAATAGCCTTTTTTGACTGAAAAAAACTTTTTTGCTATTTGATTAACTTTTTAAGATAATCTCCCCAAACGAAATATTGCTTATATTTCGAAGAAATATTAAAATTCAATAATATTAGTAGGAAGTCTCTTTCCGTCGACTTGAGTCATCGAAATCAGCTAATAGAAATTTCGATTCTATTTCTGTGATTCGAATTTTCTAAATGACCCGCCTTCCAAACCAGAGCCGGGCATTTAGCCTGTTTTTAATGCGTCCGCTATTAAGCTACCATTCAAGAGGGAAGAGTGCCCTCTCTCGTTATTATTATTATTAGGTATATAATGTTGACACAACAATTTACGCAGTTAACGGACCATGGACGTGGAGTACAGGCATATTTTTTCCCTATTTCTAGCCCTTTTTTCAGGATTTGGAACTTATTTGTTTAGAGATTGCCTTGCGTGGTATTCCGTCGTTATGAATTGTAATTTTTATTACTTCCTTTTTGGCAACATTTGAAAAAAGTGTTTTTTGAACTTTCTATGAGACATTCGCACGAAGAAAAGAAGCGAGGGACGTAGGTTAGGAGTCGCTTTTTTTATTCATTTCTTTATGCCATTGGCTTTATTGGAAGAGGATATAGAGGACGAAATTACGGCTGTGGCCTTCGTTTAATGCGCAAAGGATGTATTTTTTTTTTCGGGATTATTTTCTAATATGGCTGGTAATTTCTCTTCCCATTCATGTTATCTGTAATGCTGGACGTTTAAATATTTCAACGACTCGTTTTCTGTTTCTCGATGCTTATTTACGATGATGAAAAGGAAAAACGCATGTGGAATACTAATGTTGTGTCACTGATAAACTTTTTTTTATTCCGAACAAGCTTAAAGACCACATAATGTTTAGAACATCTTGTGCATTTTTTTTATTTAGCTTTTACCCATTCTAAATAGGCTAATGCTTACAAAAACTTTAAAATATCTCTTATGTCTTAACTACTAACTGTACCAAAGACACATGTGCATATATTGTTTCACATATTCTCCGTATTAATGACAGAACTTTTGACCTTTTCTAAATAAGTTTACGCACGGGCATTATTTAAAATATCTCATGTGTTAATCACCAAGCATTTTTTTTAAATTTAAAATAAGCTTATATGTCTATAGTTTTTCAAACTGTTTATGTATGAAAGATTAATTTTTTGCTCCAAATAGGCTTATTCATATACGCGTGTTTTAGAGTATTGCTTGTATTAACCCTTTTTTTTCTATTCTAAATAAGCGTATTTGAATATGCAGTTTCAAATGTTTTGTACATTAATATGATGAAGTTTTTTCCTATTCTAAATATATTCAGGCACATGAAGTTGTAAGAATATCTTGTATATTAACTTTTGTTTTCTATTTCAAATAAGCTTATGTCCATACGTCATCTTTTCACTATTTTATATAACAAGAGTTAGGGATTTTTTTCCATGCAAAATAGGCTTATGTACATAAGAATTTTCTAATATCTTGTGTTTTAACTATTAATATTTTTTATTTTCTATACGCTTATGCACATAAGATTTTTAGAGCACCATATGTGTTTAACTGTTTCTTTTTATTTTAAATAGGTGTACGAGTGAATGATTTGTTAAATATTCTGTTTATATATGTGTGTTAACGATTAAAATATCCTTCATAACAAACAAATTATACATCACGAACACACACAATTCTCAATAGATTGAAAGCTTTAAGAAAGAACTTCTATGTAGGATCTTGCGCACATAATTTTTTTTGAACATTTTGAGAAAAACATGAATAAATATTCACCAATAATATTGATAAAATAAATTTTCTAATCAAAAAATTTTATGAACGCACAACATTTAAGATATCTGAATTATTAAGACTTTCCTATTCCAAATAGAATTATGAACACATGTATACAATGCTCCAATCATCTTGTGTTTGAATTTAGAAATACATTTTATTGCAAAAAATATAATGCGCATACAATTTTTTGATTTTGTGTTTTAATTAGAGAAATTTTCTTGCTCTAATTAGGCTTATAGATTCAAAATTTTCTGAATGCTTTTTTTATGTATTAATTAAGAAACATATTTTGTCCTAGATAAGCTTACACCTTTAAACAAATATTTTATGAAATAACAAAAATAAAAAAAAAATTCTATAGTAGACACAAAAAATTTTAACTATAGTTTTAAATTACAATAATTAATATCCTGTTACGATATTTTTATCCAATAAATGTATGGATTTACTCATGCATAACTTTTTCAATATTTTGTCTAAAATCAAAATAAATAGTTTTTACTCCATATGGTGTAATACACCATATGGATAAAAATTTTCGAATATTTTGTATTGTAATCAGGGAATTGTTTCCTACTTCAAATAAACTTAAATACACAAATTTTTGAATATCTAATGTTAAATGGAAAGGGTTTTGTATACAAATTAGGAATGTGCTCAGAGAAATTTTCGAATAATATTTGTTCTGAAAAGAGAATTATGAAATTTTCTACCTTACATTATGTATTCGCTTATTTAAACTATTATAATAATAGTAATAATACTTGTAATTATTTATTATTAATTTTTATGCTTTGAAAATATATTGATTCTGTACAAATAGACGATTTCAGTACTATTTTTCATAAAGTTATGAATTTCTATACTATATTCCAAAATAAAATTCTAAGGAAAAATTTTCTCAATTGCAATAAATAGAACCAAATATTACGAGAAAAATCTGTAAATTTGAACATTTTTTAATTGAAAGATTACAAAGAGAGTTTTTTAAATTTTTATTTAAAATACGTTTCTTCAAAAAGAGTCAAATAATTAGTGTCTTGTCCAATGAAAATTCCGTTGATTTGTCACTTCAGAGACGATTCAAATAAAACCTACGGATACTAAATTGCAATAAACATCTTTCACCGAAATGCGGGTCGAACCCAAGAACTGTTAAATTGTAGGAGAACTGCGGACCATGAAACTAACTTAACTAAACGTTCATCTGTATAGTAAAATAAAGTCTAACAAAACATTATTGACTTTAAATTAATTATAGTGAAATTATAAAGCTATACTATATGATAAACTTTGTAATATAATTATACTTTTTAAAATTTTATTATGAACCATATCTTAAAAATTATAAGCATTATTTACTTTGAGACATTTATTTTTCAGACTAATTTAAAATAAAGTAATGTACAAATAAACTATTTTGAGGGAGAACATTTCACATTTTAACTAGGAAAATTTTCTATTTCAAATTGCAAATTCTTCAATACCTAATGTTTTAAATGTGGGGTCTTTTTAAAAAACACTTTAGCGCAGACAACGATAACAGAATTCAAATTTGTAGGAGAAACTTCAATAGTGATGTGTAAACACACAGAAAACTGATTGATTACTTATTAACAGAATTAAGTGTCATTACCATAGATGTCGCATGCTTTTTGAGTCATAGATATTTAGCTTTAACTGCATAGAAAAAACTAAATTATTCAAATAGTTAATAATAAAATATGGAAATTTAAAAAAATTCTAAGTAAATTAGACATATAATATAAAAGCAAACGGGAGAGAGAAAGACATTTTTTAAAAAATTGGAAATTTAAGAAGAAAAATTACAAAACAAATTCAGAAATACTTATAGAAATGAGTAAAATTAATATATCTATCTATCTATCTATCTATATGTATTTGCATAATATGTAGCATTCATATTAAGGGATATTACAAATTATACTAAATTTTACTTCAAATATTTATAAATTAAATAATGTAATTAAAACAAATAATTGAAGTAAAATTTTATGCATATATTGTACTACAGCTTTGAATGATGCTTAATGGAAGATATTAATTGAACTAACTTCTTTATGAATTATTTATTTTATAGGTGTTCTCTGTACGCTACGTCACTGAAAGCTCATTATAAAGTAGGGCAATTTCAAGGCTGAAATTAGGTGTTTTAACGATGCTGTTTCAATTAATTAGTTACACTGTTTCAATTAAGATTTGGAAAGCAAAGTAATACATTTATAATAGGAATATTCTATTCTATTCATTATTTATTTCATAAATGCCTTAATTATATGAATTATGAGAATTAATTATTTTACTTATTAGAATTAGAAACACTATTTCAATCAAGAAATCTGCATAAAAGTATATAATTTATATAGAATATAATATATTCTATTAATTAATTGCTTTCTAAATTTATTAATTGCATTAACCTCGTAAAGTACTTCAATAAAGTATTTGATTTAATACTTTGATTAAGAACTCTAAATTGAAGTAATGTATGCATACTATAAATATTCGATTCTATTAACTAATTGCTTCCTTAATGTTTTAATTATATTAATTATGCGCATTATTTCAATACAATATTCTGAAATGCAATATTGTGTCTCAAGTGTTTGATTTTAATAAGTCGCATTAAATGGATTACTTTGATGAGAGAGAGATGTCATATTTTTAATTAAAATTTCTTAGTTTATGCATTGTGTTTGGCAGTTACTTTCGTTGATTATTCTCATGACGCTCAACGTGGAAAGTCTCAACGTCTAAAAAAGAAACTACCACTCCTTAAAGCTGAAGGTCCCGGATCGATCCCAACCGCTGTTGAGCAAATTAAAATAAATTTGGCCTTCTGCACTCACTTCTGTTAAAGTGCGTGCTTGGAGGTTTTCCAAGATATATATCAGAGAATTTGCATGCTTTTAAAGTATTTTAAGGTTAAAAGTGAATATAATTAATGATTTAATTCTTACTTAAATAAATTAAATGTATCAGAAATATAAAATAATCAGTAAATAGTTCAAATTTATTAATTGCGTATGAAACTTCTTATTATATATTTCCCAGTTAATACTTTCCTTTATTACATAGAAACAATTTTTAGTTCTAATTTTGAACAATGAAGGGTTAAATATTCAATAATTTGAAAGATTCCTCATTAAAATCTTTGATTTTAAAGTCATAAAAGAAAATAAGTAATCACTTAACAATACACAAGCTATTAAAGAATATAAAAATAAACATTTCTAAAATACTAAACAATTGTGTTAAATGAAAGAATGCAATTCTTTAATCATATTACTTTTGTTTTCTAATGTACACAATGTATACAAAGAAAAATCTAAATAATTTCAACCATTTTTTCGAAAGCAAGAAAGAGGGTTAAAAATACTTAATTTTTTATTCCAAATAGGTTTCTTTATTAATTTTCATACAATTAGTTAAAAATTATATTTAAATAATCATTTAATAAAAGAATTGTGTTTAAAAATCTCTGTGAATCTAAAGGAATGATTATTGACAAATTTTCTGGGATTTTTATAAATGACGAAATAAATCACGAAATACATTATTTTTTAACTTCCATTATCTTTTCCAAAATTAAAATTCTAGAATCGTTAACTATATTTGAAATTTTTGCCACTAAAATTTTGTCAAACAAAAAATACATGTAGAATTATAGAATATTTCAGCTATCTGGTTTTAAGATGTGAATTGAACCTCTTTTACGTAAATACTTCATCTATTCGGAGGAAAACTTTTCAAAAACTTTATTTGTATACATTGTTTATAAATCATTTTGAGCAATCAGATACTATTTTGTATTATTAATTTAAATAATCATTCTATATATTCTTATCAAATGTTTGTGCAAGTTAATTAAAGGTATTTTCTATTTCTGTACTGTTATTTTAAACACTGTTCTCTGTGCATTATCATTTGGAATGATTTTTATTTTAGCCCTGGGTCATTTTTCTCTAAAAAATGGTAAATTCACAAAAGTTTGATGAAAAAGTTTTATTGGATGTTTATTAAATTACTTCACAAACATTTTGCTAAAAACTCTTATTACTTTGATTTAAGGTTCTGAATAATGCCAATCAATATAAAAACATTCGATACGATTTTCCAAAATTTGATATACAAGATTTCAGTGTAATTCACTTTTCATCAATGCAAGTAATGGAATAAAACATTTCTCTGCATTACCAATTTAAATAATCTTCTTATTGCTTTGTTATCCAATATTTGCATCAGTTTTAATAAATTTTTTATGGTTCATTTCAAATGATTTCATATTATTTGGACGTTGAGCAAAATTTCTAACCAAAGCGTGACTACATAATATAAACATATTTAAAAATATTTCTTATAGTATTTGTTTATTTTTACAAATACCAAATATTGCACTTAAGCCAATAGTTCACTGTCTCTCCAATATTTCTTGACTTTCCTCATAATGAGGAAGAACGATGCAATCATTTAAATGATTAAAAAACCATTGGTTAATTAGAGTTACACAAAACACAGTTTAGGGAATCACTCTTTATTCTACAGAGATGTAGTCACATAATATCATTTCACTTAAATTGTAAGTTAAAATATTTGCTATTTTTCTTAAAGTGCATCCTCTTGCTTTTAAAAATTAGTTTACATCTGCCACGTTTTTCATTTGTGCTTCTTGTACTCAGAGATTTCCAGTTTTCAAAACAGTATTTTGTTTTATTGCATATCAAATGGGAATTAAGCTGTGGAATTTTAAAATATATCGTATTTTACGCGTTAAAAAAGTGGTAGCGTGTTTATGTTGAATGATAGCCATAAGTACGAGGCCGTTATTTGGGTTATACATTCAGAAAAATGTGGCAACATCGTCGTATCACAAGCAAAACAATTATCTTTAAAGGAGATTTTTTAATATAAATTTGTTTTTTACAAAATCTCCAACCTCTCACCGTTAACATGATGTCTCAAGTAATAAGAAGATATTTGTTTGAAACTTGGCCTATATGTTTTAAGTGCTTTTGTTTCTGAAATGAATCAAAAGTTTGAATACATTTATGAAGAATTTCTCAATTTACAGCAAGTTTTAAAGATAATGTTCAATAATCTTTCATAAAATATCCATATTTTCTTCATCGCGCGATATTTTTCTTAGATTTTGCTACATTTCAAATAACATTGTCACATGCATTTTATACCCAAATTACATTAAAATTGATGTTTTACAACTTTTTGTAGAGTTTTAGCCATTTTGTTAAAATTTTATTAAAATTTGCCTGAAATTAACCAATATCACAAAAAGTATACTATATTGGTTTTAATTAAGGTATAAATTTGATTTTAATTAGCTTATAAGATTGATTTTAATTAAGTTATAAAACATCTCGTTTATAACTTAATTAAAGTCGGAGTTTTGAAACCCTGAATTGTTGCAAGAATTGCTGGAATCAAATATTTCGCCATCTAGTTTCGAACGATTATAATTTACCAAAAGTATACTTTAATTTTGAAAAACGTTTCACCGTCATTCAGATTTCCTCAACACTGCTTACAATAGATTAAAATTGTTAATTATAAAAGAGATGATTACAGCTTGTGTGTGTGTGACCTTTAATCCTCGTGGTAAAAGTTCAGGAAAATTATTAATCACGCGGATCAAAATTAACAGACCGTGTTGAAATCGGAAGCACGAGATCGATAAGCAGCCATGTTCCTTTAAATTAATATTAATCAAAATTGACGACTATGGGCCAAATGGAGGCCGAACATTAAAAAATAACAGAAAACTCATTCAAAAATTGGATGATTAATGTTTCAAGAATTAATGACTCTTCGTGTATAGAAGAAAGGTGAATATTCTTTCATTAAAAGTGTATTTCACGACGTTGTTGAGCAGAATGAAAAAGCTTCTAGAAGATTAAAATTCAAGTAAGCGTTTTTTATAATAGTATTTGTAAACATTTGTAGTGATTGAATTGAAATTTGGCAAGAGATGTTAATTTTAATAATAATATCATATATTTTTATATTTGTTTAATACATAAGAAATTGAAAATTATGAATATTAAGTAAAATTGTTTCAAAACAAGCACGAAAATTTTAAGCAATCTATCTAGTTGCAAAAATGAAGCTTCGTTTTTAACAGAAAATTGTCTTTCTTGTGGAATTAAAATTGCCGTAGATATGTAAAAATAACGTTTTAATACAAGAAGGAACAGAGATTTATCACGGATTCATTAATATCGTAAATTAATTCTATAACAATAAACTAATATATATGCATATACATACATATACATATACATACATATACATATACATACATATACATATGTATACATATATATAAATATATATATATTTATATATAAGTATACATATATGTATATATATATACACACACTCTTATTTTAAAGAGTAACGAAAATGTAAAACATTCATTTCTTTCCAATTTCATACTGAGTACACATTTATCAATGTCTCATTACATTATTTCCTCTGCATAAGGGAAGCAGTTTCATATTTCTTGAATATAATGTTATTTTTTAAAAATAATAGTCTAAATGTATTTATAACAAACAATAAATTAAAAAAAAATTGTGTAAGATTTAAAAAAATATGGAGAAAATAATTTGGAAAAAATTGTCTAATGCTTTAAATAGATTTTTTGTGAAAATACGCTTAAAATATGTTGGAAATTGAACATAAATTTTCACTATAGTTTTTTGATTAACTGCTATATTTAATTTAATAATATTTAATTTTATTTATATTTAAAAAATAGAAAAAGGTATAACTACCTTGATTCTAAAATTTTTTCTATATTTTTTATGAGAGAGCATTATTTAAATCTTCTGCAATGTATGGTAATTGGAATTGACAAGATAAAATTTTATTCAGTTGTTTTTTTCAAATGTTTTCAGTACTTTTTGAATATTTCTGAAATCAAAATGTAAATGGAAAAATAAATATTTGTTCAAATGTATTTTAATTGAACTCTTCATTTGAAATCTGAATTCAGGATTCCAAATTACTTTTCTTCAGAAGCCAAAAATTACTCTTATAAATTCTTAGAAAATTGCAGTTTTGGGATTAAAAATGTTCTTTATAATTATAGTGAGCACTGGTTTGACAAAAAATAAGAGTAATTTTATACTGAGGAAACAATTTTTATTAAAACTAATATACTATACTTTCTCTCTACGCAGTATCATAACATCATAGCTTCTAATTTTTAAGATTTTCTTGACATGGGAAGCACACCTACAATATATATATATATATATATATATATATATATATATATATATATATATATATATATATATATATATATATATATATATATATATATATATATATATATATATATATATATATATATATATATATATATATATATATATATATATATATATATATATATATATATATATATATATATATATATATATATAATAATTATTATTATTACAGCTTCAATACTTTTTAAAATCTTATTAAAGTTTCATTCAGTTTTCCTAATACATTTTTTGTAAACTATTTTTATGCATTTTATAAATATTGTCAACTTTTTAAATCATTTTGCGATTTTAACCTAGGCCCCCAGATCAGAAGGGCCCCAAAATCGAATGTAAAGTTTATTTTACATCAATTAAATAGTTTACTAAATTGAATAGAAAGTTTGTTGCTGTGAAACAGAAGGGGTCCTCCAAATATGATTTTGACCCTAGCTCCAATAAGGCTAAGTTGTTCTTGTGTGTATGTATTTTTAAAAGCTTAAAGGCTAGTTAAAAATATCTATTACACGCGTATGCGTTGTGACATTTCTTTTTTTTTTCGAGTGTATATGTATATATATATATATTTAATAAAAGATTCCTTCAATTATTCCCTTTAATTTATATTTAATCTCAAAATATAATCACAAAAACTTATTTTTATGTCTTACTACTCTCTAGACGTAATGAATAAATTAACAAACTAACCATAAAATAGATTCTTGAAAAACAAAACGAAATTTTTTAGTATTATATGTGGTAACTGAATTAGTTTCATTGGAAAAATTATCCTGAATACATTTCTTGTATCTGGGAGAAATGCATTTGAGCTTCGCGTAAATAAGTCCTCAATATATTTATTCCCTTTCAAATGTAAATTTTTGGAGGAATATATTTTAGGAATCCTATAATAGTAATTATTACCTTGGAGTACATATCCTAGTTGGAAAAATCTTCGTTATAAAAATAGAAAATAATATTCACTAATCATTTAACTTTTATTAACCGCAGAGCTGTTCACACCATTTAAATAATATTTATGTGTCCTCGATAATTCTATTGAATTTTATTTTCTCTGCGTTTCGATAGAGGGCGCGGTTTGCTATGTCGTTCATTGACTGTGCAATTTTCTTTTTTTGTTGGGGAATGGAAATGTATATTTCTTTTTCTCTGATATTAAATTAACAGAATAACTGTAATGTATTCGTTAAAAGAAGGACGACTCATTCAAACTGGATGTTTTCCAATTCTTTTTTCGATTCACATAAAATTTTATTCGATTCCTTTTTTTTATTAGCTGTGGGTGTAAACCAAATTTTTTACCCTTCCCTCACACATCCCACCTGGAATTCAGCAAGTTCGACAACCCCTGCATGCCTAACCGTTACCCCTTCCTGCCCGATTTTAACCCTTACTAGGGAGGGTGGAGGAGGTGGGCACGTGGCAGGCCCCCTCCTCGCTTTTTAGGTCACTTTTTGCATACGCACTCTTAACAACTCGTCGCAAGGTCGTGAGGTTCGTGAACTTTGGACCACTGATGGAGGCCCCGAAAGAGATGCAAAGAACCATCTGTTTATCACGCAATTCTTATAATAAATGAATGCTCAAATATTCACCGTAGTTGAATGTTACCATTTGCTGACCATTGAGTGAGTGCATTAATATGGGGACGAATCATATCGATTAACCAATCAATATCGTAGATATATCGATACATATATGATTATAATCGATGCTTCAATTTTTCAAGGACTTATGATTTAGAATATATTTTAAAATTATTATTTGCTTCACTGAAAATTGATGACAGTTAATTTATTGAAGTTTCTCATTTAAACTGATTCATATTTAAAGAAACCAAAATAAAGAACTTCGTTCTTACTCTTCTAGAAATGTAACCAACTGTTGAACAATTCATTAAAGGAATAATCAAACAGATTAGAAATCGTAACCTAAGTAGGAATCGAACTAATGAATCAGAGATTAAAGCAATTATCGTTCAACGCGGCTATCGCCACATTTGAAAATTGTTGTGTTCTTGAAATGAAGAAAATTAGATGATATGTAATACATATAAAGTAAATGATTCAAAATTGCTTAGAGATTATGTTATGACATAGATTGGAATATCGGTTTTAAATATTTAAATATATTATCGAAGTAGAGCTATAAAGAAAAATACAGCATAAAATGTTGTTAAATTAATGATAGAGAGATTACAAATAGAAATATAATTTTATCTTCTAAAAAGTTCTGAAATCACCATCAATAAAGAATATTTGATTTATATATCCCTCAACAGTAGTCACTTTTTGCATATTTGGAGGAATGCGACTCATACCTACAGTTTATAGTGGTTTCTGAATTACTAAACCAAAACCCGGAATCGAACCTAAGGCCCGAATGCTTGCCACCTTTGCCAGTGCGGAAGGTTATAGCATTCATTATTTCTATAAATGAAGTATAATATATGGTTTCAATATATTTTTAATTATTTCTAGAAGCTGTTACACATCATGTTGGACATAAAACTCATAATTTTCAGAAAACAAATTGAATCGCGTTACTGCTTTTCAAGGAAAAACTTTGGTAAATCAGAAAAAATGCCAATGCTTTGCACCTTTCAATCATACCAAACTATTCATGTTTCGATAGCAGAACTTTTGAGCAAGTGTAATAAACAGAAGTCAAAGAGTTGAGGTCTGGTGATATACAGAGAGTGGCCGAAAACAAAAAAATTTATTTCTAAACTATCAAATGACGCTCAAAGCACGTATGAAAAATTCAAAGTCATTTTGCGATCAACATAAGTTATTAATCGATCATTTAGATTTTCTTAAATTTCCTTTTAACATTCTTCAAGTTAATTTGAATCTAAATTTTCAAGATTTGTTTCTGTTAATAACTTGTTACAACACTCTGCCGCATACTACGAAAAAATGAGTAGAAAATGGAAATGTTTTCTTCACAGTGCACCAAAATCAATTTCTTTTCTCATGGAAAATAAAATATTCTAGTTTGAAAAACGTTAAAAAATTTTACTCTGTTTGAAATGTTAACATAAATTTGTCAACAATAGTGAACAAATTCTAAACATTTAGTTAAGTATAAAAATCATTCTCATCAGTAAAATACAATGTTCTTATTGATGTTACATTTTAATTTATACTTAACTATGTATAACATACACATGCTTATTTCTAATTTACATGTGAATATATGTTTACTAATTTAGAAAATACGAAAAGTATATAAACAGTTGATTGTGAAAATTAAAGAAGTGCGAAAATAAAGTAGGGCGTAGAGCCAAATTTTCATTCGGTACCCGATTATGATTTGATAGAAGATCCTTGAATTATTAATCGATATATCTTCAAATGTTTGTTTAATATTAAGAGTTTACATTTTTAGATCTAAATCCAGATAATAATAATGTATATATATATATATATATATATATATATATATATATATATAATATATATATATATATATATATATAATATATATATATATATATATATATTATAATCTTACATTTTGAAAACTCCGTTTTTCATATATGTTCTGCTAATGCAAACAAATATTGGTTGAAATAAAAAAAATATTGTTACTAAAATATTCTCGCGAATGTTTATTTATTTAAATAATACAAAATTGTTCTCTCCTATCGACAGTAAATTTTCGTTTTTAAATACAATCTTGCTACCGATATACATTTCTCTTTCTCTCTATATACACATATTGGTATAAATATATTAAATATTAAAGGAAGTAATGAATTAATTACTACCAAAATAAACTCCAGACTATTTATTCATGTAAGTACTAAAAATGTTTATTATTTTTATTTAAACAACAATTATTTCCCAGACGAACTAAGAATTAAAGTAAAGCTGTTTATTGCTCTTTTGATGTTTGTTCGAGATCCACTTTTAAAATCAAAAATTCATTTGAAATAGAATCTGATTTGTTGAACTGCTAACAAATTTTCTTTTGTGAAATACTCTCAAGCGAAATGCTTGCTGAAAAAATTTCATTTTTCAATAACATGCTTGCATTTTGAATTAATTCTATTCTTTAGAAACGAAAAAAAAAGTGCGTGCTTTGATATAGCAAACAAAGAGCACTTCAAACAGACGCCCGCACATTCTCCAATTTAAACATTTTGTTTTTAAGTTTGGTATAAGAGCGATTCCTATTTTCGTTACATTGTTTAAACATAAACAAAACTCTTCAATTATGCTATACATTTAAGTAAAGCAAATATTTTTACATTTTATTTGAAGTAAACTTGTCTGCAATTTCGATAAACCTTTAATTATTGTCCTACAATTTTGTTTTACAAAATTTATTTATTGTTTTAAAGTGCTTGTTTTAAATATTTTTAATGTTATATTATTTCTATAGTATTACACATAATGCACTAACTAAATGTGTGTGTGCGTATACATACATACATACATACATACATATATATATATAATTATATATATATATATATATATATATATATATATATATATATATATATATATATATATATATATATATATATATATATATATATATATATATATATATATATATATATATATATATATATATATATATATATATATATATATATACATGTGAGTGCTTAATTATGTATGTTATTTTATACAATTCACGCAATAATTGTCCTTATTCATATGTTATTATAGTGTTTCGCTTAAGATAATAATTTCAACGGGTTAATTTGTAGTCACTGTAATTTTTGCATAAAATGTGCAATAATTTTAACTGGTTATTGAAATTAGTAAATAGAATACTGAAAGATTCCGTAATGTACACACAATAAATTTTTTATGTTGGTAACTTCACTATTTTGCTAATTTTAACTTATGATATCATGTTGCACATGATAAATTTTAAAGTACTGTATAGAATACACATTCCAATTTTTCGTAACACACACACACACACACACATATATATATATATATATATATTATATGTATTCATGTAAGTATTTGATTTAAACATGCATTTAATCTTATACTATTATAATCAATACTTGCAATTTTTAATATGGTGAATGTAGTTAAATTTAGTTTAAGTACATTATATGTTATTTTTCCTTTCATTATTAGACATGTCATTTTAAATTTGCCTTGATTGTATTTCATAAATATTGAATGTATTCTGCAATTAGTCTACTGTAATACAAAAGTTTCCTCTATTTGACTCATTTATTTGAAATTTATTCTACTTCTTTTGATGCAACATTTCGTGCATTACTCTATTTTGTATGTCTTTCCATCTGTGCATATTTGAATCTAATTACATGGTAAAGGATAACCGTAAGTACTGCGAGTACAAATGAAATGACTTAGTTTAAAATCAAAGACATAAATTTTTGAAGATGTTTTCTTATTTTTTAATGGTATGAATAATATTATTTTATTTTAGAAATAACATTATATAAAAAACATTTTAGAATAATACATTTTTTACAATAATGTATTGATATTTTGAATACTATCGATTTAGAAATTAATTTATGTTTAATGCACTTGCAATGTAATTTAATTTATAGATAATGTACCGTATATTTCCGTGTAAAAATAGCTACTACTATCTCACTGTCCATATTGATTATTTGAAAGTATATGGGAAGTTATACATGGGGTGATGGTTATTGAAGGTATGCTATGAATGCAATTATATATTTAACTACTTTGATATCATATGTTACCAGCACTTTATAAAACAATGCATTTATGTAAACATAACGCTTATGAAGTTTATAAATAAGACTTATTCTATGCTTTATGTTATCGTTACATTTTATGCAATGTTTTATTAAATGATTTTTTATTTGGCATCAATATCTTAACTTGAAGTAAATTAACAAAAATGCCTTTCTTTAAAATAATAATATATAGAAAAGCACACACACACGCATTTATTTATTATTATTATTAAAAAATCATGTTAACATTTTTAAGTTTGTTAAATTTTGGAAGTTCAATAAATAGTCGAAAAATTCAAATATTATAAAGAATTCAAAGTAAAACAAAAAAAAAATTTAAGAAAAGCAATCTAAAAATGAATTAGTTTGATTTTTTTTTTATCTTGTTTACGGTGGAAAAGTGTGACTGATCAACATGCGAGTCCCGCAATATTCAACGATTCCATGCAAAATGTTTTACGATTTCTAAGTTAACTGTGAAAGCTATATTAGGATTGAATATTCCATTGATTTACATATTTTATACAGAGAATTAGGCAAAAATTGAATACAAGATTGTAGCTCATACAAATACAAAGACTGCATAAAATTCGAAATTAATACGAATATGAATTGAAAAAATGAACTTTGAAAGCAAAATTTACTATCAAAATGTTTTATACTATATTAAATGCAACTTTAGTTTATTATGACTAATAATTTTTATGAGATATGTTGTTATCGAATTTGGAATTTCAAAGTTTAAGTATTTCTTAAGATAAAGTTAAGTCCAAAATTTTTACTGCGTTAAAGTTTGAAATTTATTAATTACGTTATAATGAATCAAATATGCAAATTTTACATTGATGCAATTTCAATGTATTTTCACATTTTGTAAATAGAATAATATTTCACGAAGTACATAGCATTACTTTCTTAAATAATTATGAATTCAAACATTAATGGTAAGGTTTTTCATTTGTCTTAGTTTAATATTATTTCATATTTTAAACTTTAGTATGAGTTCTCGTATATTTTGATATTTAGTCTTAAGAAATACAATCTTATTTTTTAAAGGTTTGCTATTGTAATCTAGGTGGGGAAAAAAAAGAGTATTACACTTGATCAACTATTGTTTAAAGTAGAAATAATTAAAATTCTTGTATTTACTTTAAAATCTTTGTCTAGTTTAAAATCTCTTCTACAATAACCTTACTTAAATTGGTTTACATTTTAACAATAAACTTACTGTCGTATACTGTAGCAAATGAAATATTTCGTAAGCTAAGATATATCTAATTATAATAAATTTCTGTAGAAGATAAATTAAAAAGCTATATTCATCTCATTTTAAGGTAAAAACTTGATAAAACTACAAAAACATGATAGATTTACCATCATATAAAAATTCCGAAACCATTCCATAAAAATTTGGAGTAGCCACAAAAGTTCGGTGGGATTAAACTATTTACCATCCACTTAAATATCTGAATTAACTTTTTAAAAGACATAAGAAAATTTCTTCCTTACTTACTTATTCAACTGATGTCATGAAAGTAAAAGACCGAGAAAAAAAGAAATTGAAAAACATTTTCCGTTGCAAGTAATTTTTACTTTATAAATATTTAAAAATGTTACAACCTAATTAAAATACAGTGTTAAACGTTTAAAAATTAACCTTCGGTACATTTTATATTATTCCAGTTAGTGTTTTCTTTGTATTTTCTCCATTTTGTATTAAATTTACAATATAAACTATTTAGGAAATAGATTGTAAATAATCTCTGGTTTTCCGATTCTTTGCTTTGGATACTTTTTATGTCCGTATTTTCCAAGTTGTCACCATTTTGTAACATTTCAGTACAAAATTGAGGTAATAGAGAAAACATAATATACAAGGTTTAAAAATCAAGTTTTTCTCTATTTCCCTATTTATTACATTTCCTAATTAATTCTTTCCTATATTTTCATCATTTTGTTACACCTATCAGAAATAATTTGGTTGTTTATGTTAAATACGATTTCCCTAGAATTACAGATTCTAATAAATTGGTCATTGAGTATGTATGAATGCTGTTTATAATTGAACACTTGCATTAGTTTTCTACATATTATTAGATGTGTGCCATATAAATAGAAAAATATATAAGAAGCCGAGTATTTTTTTTATGCTACATGATATGGAAAATAAAAACAAGTAACGATTATCAGATTCTTAAATAGTTTTTCCCTTATCATTCAACAGAACTAACTGTCTTGTTACAGAAATTGTTTCGATAAAAATGGCATGAGTTTTAATTAAAACTTTTATATTCTGAAACTTCTTTATTCCCAATTACATTATCTTTTAAGTGATAATGTCGTTAATAATAATTATAAAAGTGGGCTATTTTAATCATTTCTTAAACTTTTTCATATAATATATCTTTTAAATATGGCGAGAGCTACCTCTGGGAGACATCATCTTTCTGAGTTTAAATCATTAAATAATTTATAATGTTAGTGATTTTTTGTCACAAATATAGCATTGTTAACATACATTTATTACCTATTTAATCGTTAATGAATACTTAATTTAAATTCTCACTGATATAATACTTTTAAATATGTTATTTTTTTCATTTGTGAAGTGATAAAATTTTAAATGCTACAGTAATTCATAATATAATTACAAATATGTATCTGATTTTTTTTAATTAAATATATAATAATATATAAATGAAAAGCTAAAGAATTGGCTAAAATACTGGAAAATTGCAATTCAACAATTAAAAAAAATGTTTTATTCAGTTTTCGAATTTGATTGATTTTATTAGGAGATTATACTTCTATGTTATTGAAGTGATTGAAATAATTCTGTTATTGTAAATAATATATTAAAGTTGGAACTATCAACAATTAGTAAAAATGTGAATGATTGAAAAGAACATTTTTCATGATTGAAGTAATTCACGAAAATCATCTGCAATAGTGACTATTTGAAGAATTCCTTTAATTGAAAGATTATTCATTGCATAATATTATCCAGTAATTGATTACAACGAAATGATTGGAAAATAAATGGAAACATTAAAATATTGTGACAAATATTGATATAAAAATAATTTATAATAATTATTTAAAATTCACAGAAATCTTAAAAAAATCTTATTGAAACCAATTTTAGGTAATTAATAAAGATTAACTATATTGCATCTCTAGAAATATACATTTGTTGCTATAAATTAAAGTATATATTTATATAAAAATAGATTATATATTTTTAATAAAATATTTATTAGTATATTTAAAAGTTATCAAAACAATAAATTTGTTTATTGTGTTATTTTTAAATCTTAAAAGTAATACAGTTTTTATTAATTAAGTTAACATTTTTTTTTTTGAAAAAGAGATAACATTTGCCATATAAAGTAGCAAAAATTTATTAGTCTAATTTTTAAAAAATTTTTATAATTTTAAATATATTTATCAAGAATAAAAATAAAAAGACTAATTTGCACTTGAAAATTATCAACTTTTCAACTTTTATTGTAATAGTTTTGAGTAAAAATACTTGCATCTTAATTATAAGCAAACCTTGAATAATTTTTATGAGAAAATAATATTTATAAAATTAAAAAGCATGAAAAATATTAGTTGAATAAAATTTATTATAATTATCAGGGTAACGAAGTTTTACTTTATATATACATCTGTATATGTAAAGTGAAACTTTACGTAAATAGTTCATTCATATAGCAGTATTTATATAGCATTTCTATAGCTTAGAACCAGTAGCTTAACGCGTTTTAAATTTAATTTCATTATTTTGGTTGCTACATTTTTATCTATATCATTTGTTGATTTCACTTAATAGATAGATATTATATAATTTCTGAAAAATCGAAATACATTACAAATCCAATTGGATATTTATTCTTTCAGATAAATACAGAACAGTAATTTATTATGAAAATTAAGCTGAAAAACATATTTCCTCAGAGGAGATATAATTAACAAGCAAATTATTTAATAGGAGCAAAAAATAAAAATAGTAAATATTTTTAAATATTTATAAATGTTTATTATCAACCAGGAAAACATTTATAATTACTGAACTTTTAATTAACATTGAAAAAAACAGAAATCGTATATTGATAAAATTTCTATTTTCATTTCCTCAATGAGGATTTTCATTACTAAATTCATTGGTTTATTTTTTTTAATAAAACTTCATTTCAGCTATGTATCTTAACTGGTGTATATATGATGTGCAAACTTTTATTTTTAATATGCTTCATCAAAAAATATGTTCATTCTCTTTTTACTTTTTAGAAATGTGTATTTCGAAATACTCAATTAAAAAGCGCATTATTTCTAAAAATATAAGTTCAAAATTTTCTTTTTATGCTTAAAATAGAAATTGTATATCGTTAAATAAGAACAATATAGCTAAAAATATATTATATATTTGTATTTTATTCTAGAACTGATCCAAAATTGATTTAAGAGGAATTCTATTAAACATACAAAAAATAATTTGTTATTGTAAACATATTATTCCAGTTTAACTAACCATTATTTTAACAAAGCAAGTAATAATAAATGAACAGTTATGAACCATAATCAAATTTAATTACTATTTACTAAAAATATGGAAAATTAAAGTACAATAAATTAGAATTATGATAATTATTAAATAATATGTATTCGCGATATATTTTATAATTAAATGAAATAAAGATTTTAAATATATCCATCAGAAAAATTTAAAAAAGTTACTAACCATTTATTTAATTAAATGTTTAGCCAATTTTTAATAGTACATGAATAAATTAATGATTAAAATTAATTAGCTTTAAGTTGATTCAAAAGTGTAATACAGAAAGAAGCATTCAAATTCAAAGTCTTATTCCCAAAGTAGGTAGTATATTTATATAAATATTATCCTGATGGATTAATTAACTTACCTTATTAACAAGAAATCATTAAACATCTTCATAATTGTGAAAACGCTATCAACAAGTCTCTAATTTAAAAGTTGGAATCTGTTGCATGTTTCATTGCAGTGTCCCTCGCTTACTGACGCAATTTCTGATATGAAACCAGTACAATAAAGTTTGAAAAAGAATTTTTTTTTCTAAATTTTTACCCCTTTACCCTTCAAAAAACTACGACTTCGATGTTCTGGTCATTCACCTAGGGGCTCTGAGGAGGACATCTGGCTCTATTTTTTTTGCCCTTTTCGCCCTGGTGAGGGGCACTTTTTCAGGTTATACTGCTTTAACTCTCCCGACGTACAGGATGTCACTAAAAAAAGTTATTTCCTCTCTCTCGCTCACTGAAAGGGTTGAAAAAAGTAAATGGCGCTTTGTCTTCCAGTGAGAATATGCTTTTTCAGAAAAAAAAAAATTTTTTTTTTTACTTTCCTTTTCTTTGCAAAGGAGGGCTGTTGAGCTCCTATAGGAACTCCAGTAGGGAAAGGATGATTGCATGCAAACTGCTTACATGAATTTTTTTGAAGTACACCTACTGAATATTTTAAAAGTAGTTTAAGACACACTGCCTTGCTTTGTCTAAGAAAATCTTAAAAGAAAATATCGTTAATCCTGTATCAAGTCGATCAATAAAACTGGATTATTAAGTATTCAAAACCAAAAATAATAATAATAATAAATAAATAAATAAATAAATAAATAAAATAAAGATTCTGTTGGTATTTTATTAATACAGTGGTACTGTATAATAGATATTCATTGATAAAACGTGATGAATTTTCAATGCCTGACAAGTAAGCTGATTAATAGTAAGTCAAAAAATCAGTAACATTTCAAATGATAATCAAGCGAATCAGTCGTATTTTATTCTGCAACAGAATTCAAACAATTTTGCCATTTTCGATTTGTTTCATTTAAGTATTTACAAATAACTTTAAAATAGAAAAAGAGAGATAAATACACTTAAAATGTTTATCAATCAAATTTACCATATCTATTAATGCCAAATGTATAGAAGATATTTTAAATTAAGTACTATTTTAAGTACTAAAGCTAAGTTAACTGTGTGTGTTAATTGTGTAAGATAAAATAATACTCAAAGTCATCCAATCTCGGTTTTGGGAATTTATTTTACTTAAAAAAATTATTTTTTTATATAAATACCTGTTAACTTCAGATAATGTTTAATATATAAAACTAATATTAGATTTGACCCATTTAAATTCCAAATGTTAATAAAACAATTTAATAAGTTCTTTCCAACTACATCGAAAATACTTCTCCAGTGTGAACGGATATTTCCAGATAAAATTTTCTGAGCATATAATTGTAATGTAAAACCTCTCTGTTGGAATTTAGATTTCAAGGAATTGACCGCGTGTTTTTACTGTCTTCCCAAACAGATGTCAGTTCTTAAGGCTCGCTTGTCATAGAATGTATTTTAATATTGATTTCTGCTGATATTGTCGCCAGACTTGTAGATTTTTTGACATCACTATAAATTAAAAAGTCAGATTAACTACAAATTCTTTGTACTTTTTCACCTAAAATAACTTTTCCCTCTAAATTCATTTTCGTAACCATAACTTTCTATGCATTCCTCTTAAATAAGCACATTTATCTTACAAAATAGTTTTCCCTTTTTAGTAAATTTTAAAATTAGTTTATAATTTTATATCATCTTTTCGTATTTATCACTAAACATAGTTCAATTTTTCTTAAGTCTTTTCATGTTTTTATCCCTTTTAAAGTACTATTTTGTAATAACATCTCTAGATTTTCCTTCTACCTTAATACTTGATCTATATATAACTCAATTTATCATTATAAGTTTTGAATTTAATGTATTGAAAATAATATTTTCTAAATTGTTAAGTTATTTCTATTTTAAGTTTTATTATTATATATATACATACCGAAAACCATCATTTAATAAATAACTATATCAGGCATTTACCAAATGATGCATTCAATGACGTATTCCTCATTATATGAACTGCTTAATATGTGCCTATTGACATTAGAGTAAAAATTTACATAGATTTATATTATATCACATGATATATAGTTACACCAAATTACGTGTCCTATGTATATAACAAAAAAAGTTATTTTGATGATGTTTATGTATTAGGTGTATTTATACCAAGTATATAAAATGTAATACATATAACTATATATTTATCATTATTATGCATTTACTTACATAAATTTTAGTATTTATTAGTTATATTTACAATATTACATTTTAGTAAACATAATATCACCTAAAATATAGCTGTACCAAATGACACATTACAAGTATATAACAAAAAGGGAAAACAATATTGGTGTTGCTCAGATTGAAGACTAACTACTTCTATAATTTTGCGATACTTTGCAACTTATTTTCAATTTATTTATTGAAAGTGATTAAAAAAAGATTTCCTAATGAAAAATTATGCTAAGCATCATTTTAATGATATCAGCGTTAAAAATTTAAAACTCTTTTCCTTTTCAATCATCTAAATTGTTGAAAAGGAAATTTTATCGTTTTCATGAACTGCAGAAATTAAACTTAAATATAATTTTTTCCATAAACTATAATATTGTTAAATTTTTTATAACATTTATATTAAAAATTTAAACTGAGACAGTGTATTAAGATGATTAGAAAATATGTTTCACTTTGTTAGATAACTTTTTATAAAGTATAATTTTATAAAAGTTTGTCCTATTTTTTACAAATATTTAAAAATTACACTTATAAATAGATAAATTACACAAATAAAATAGATAAATTTTTCTATTTTATTTGTGTAATTTATCTATTACTACAATGCCGATTTAATTAAGCTTTATTACTTTTAATACTACTTTTAAATATGTATTAAAAGTAATAAAGCTTAATTAAATCGGCATTGTAGTAAATAATTATTAGACAAATATAAGCGGTGCTTAGTCTCTAAGTAGAAATCTTACGAAAACAATGGGTGCTCCGTTGCTATGGTAACTGTTTTGGTAATTCTGATTGTCTAAAGGCTTAAAAACTATAACAAAGATTATAGATGCATCGTAAAGAATTAAATGTGTTTTATGATTCATTTTTGAACTTTTTAAAATGCATACTTCAGCAAAAAGAATAGTTGAAAGCAAATAATTTTTATCAAAAGCATTATCATCAAAGTGTTACATCTAAAGGTAAGTGATACAGTTTTGCTCGAAATAAATAGCGTCGTTAAATAAAGTTATCTAAACAAGTGTAAAGAAGCAAGCACAAAAAAAATCAACGAATCACAGCTGATCATTTAGTTTATTTCAGCCAATCAGGACTCATTTCCAGCGAGGAACAAGAAATCGTGTCTGCATATGTTTGATTAAAAATTTCTCTGGCTTCAGGAAATAAGGAATTTCTAGCTTAGGAAGCAAAATACCATCGTAGCAAATATTCGAAAGAATAAAAATGAAGACATTCATTTGGAATGGTTATCCAGGCGGTCTCAGCCCCGGAGGAAGTGGAAGAATTGTAGCAGCACACTGAATTCGTTATCTACTACCTAGCAAATGTACCCGACTCTGGTATTCTGAAAATGGCTTGTTATAAAGAAAAGAAGCAAGAATTTAAAAAAAAGAAAAAGAAAAGAACTTAATAATAAACTCAAAAGAGAAACGTCCTGGAAATTCATGGTTCCTGAAGAATCACAGTAAGAGATAAATTTCTTTCTCCTGGCATGAATTTCTTTTCTCTTTTTTTATCTCTTTTTTTTACTTCTTCTCTTCATCTTTGCTTCCTTTTATGCTGAAAATTCTCATTCCCAATTGCCAGTCCCTCTACCAATCAGAGATTTCCATTTCCTTCTGGAAAAAGAAAGTGGCAACCACCCCCTACCGATGCATGGGTTGGGGAGAGAAAAGGGGTGAATAGAAATGATTCTCCCCCACCCTCTTCCAAATAATGAAAATGAAATGTATCGGGGGCCATCTCCTAAAAGCGTTGTCGATTGTTAGCTATTAAGACGAAAATCGATACGACCTGCTAAGAAACATGAAAGCTTATTATTGTTTATAATTCATATAAGAGTTTAATTTATGGTGCTCAAAAATTAAAGCAAATTCTACTACAGTTGACCATAAGGAATTCTTCTCACTCATCTTACGATACCTTCCATTAACATTCTATAGGGTGTTTGGAGTTTATGACCATAATAGTTTTTACTAACATTTTACATAACATTTTCATTGAACGATTATTCGTGATAATCTTTCAATGATGAATAATATTTCTTTTAATTTTTTAAATAATGATGATTAGTACATCACATTAAAGGAATCAATTATTTTATTAATTAAAATACTAACAACAATCTCAAATATTTTAGGTAATATATTGTTCTGCGATTGATGTATTTTACGATTATTATTTACTCTCTTTCAATATTACAATATCAATCATTAATATTACATCGATATGTTTTTATATTTGTGACCGTGATGTTGTTTATTGGTAATTTTAATTAAAATATCAAATGATAACATTTTTATTAACAAAAACGATTATTATAACATTTCTAACGGTATTTAAAACAAGGATGATAACTACATGATCATTTTGTTGATCATAATTGACCACAAATTGATTATTTCATGATTGTAGTACCAATATCTAGTAGTCATTTTAATTAATGACATTAGTAATAATCCATTAATATATTGATTTAATTAAGCAATAATAAAATTGTCTTCTTAACTACTATTCATATATACTTACTAGTAACTGGGTGAAATGATGTTTTCTTAAAAGTTTTGCGAGTAGTTAATTCAATTTCATTGAAGCCCCAATTAGGTAAATTATTAAAAGTTTGTTACTTAATTTTAATGACAATGGAATATTGTATGAACATATAATTCAGCTGTAGATTTTATGCATACATACTTTTCACCCTAAACAATACAAACTACTAGTGAAATCATATCTTCTCTCTAGTTAATAAAACATTAGGGAATTAATTTGAATAATAGAGTATAGTAAAGATAATCTCTCTTCTCTAGTTAAAAATTATTAACAACTGACGCAGAATAACAGTAAATTCGGACATCATGAATATAACTTAGAACAGCAAGTTATTAATTTGTGTGATTCGGAATTAATCTTACTCTGAAGGTGTTGTCGTACTATATAAATGATTACTGATTTATGAAGCAAATAAATCTATTGCATTAATTAATGAAACAAAGTAAATAAAAGGATATATTTGGGAAAAATTTAATATTTTTTAATAAACACTTCAAGTGAAAAACTTAGCCGGCTTTATAGGTATATACTTGGTCAACAAAGCACTTATAAATTTCATATGTTTCCCCACTTATTTATTGCTTAATTTGAAATTTAAAATTTTTCTGCAAACTAGATGTAAAATTTTCGTCTTTCATATTTCGTAAAATGTTATTACATAATGAATACATTAATGAATAAAAAGGATTTGTATTAATATTGCCAGGATTCAGTCGAGTGAAAACAAAAAAAAATATTAAGTTTTAACTGATACACTAAACACACAGTAGTATTATTGTGACAAGGAATATTATATTTACTATGGAAACTATGTAAATAATATGAAAACATAATTGAATAACAAGTACGAAAATAAATTTTTGCTATTGAATTAATTTATGTCACAAAGTGTTTTTCATTAGTTCAAATTTGACAAACTATAATAACAAAACATAATTAAATTTAAATATTTTATAAATTAAAATTTGAAAGAAATTTAAAAAAAAACATATTAATTTTAAAATATTTATAAAATTTATAATATGATGAGGAATATGCAAGGTAATATTTAATTGATCTTACATACTTTATTTTAATTTAATACTCGCTTTTATGCATAAAAAAATCATGTCTCATTATTTTCTGTAAGCAACATGCAGAGTTAAGCATTCATTCAATTTGTGAAGCACCCCTCTCGGCACATGTGGAGAAAGAAGCATATTCTAATGCAGGAAAGAGTTAGGTCCCGTGGAGCACCGGGAGCAACGGGGGAATGATAAGAAGCAGAGGGAAGGGAGGAGTCCAGGGGCTGGGACTCCGGGAGGGTGATTGGTGGAAGAAAGATTTTACCATAGGAGGGTGGGAAAGAATGCAAGAAATCATTCAAGGAAATTTTTGATCAAGGGACTGCCCCAAATTTAAAATCTAAATATATTGTCTTATCTTCAATTCATTAGTTTTAAGGCTATCATGGAATCATATGATTAATATCTTGCATAATCAAAATCTAGTTCACTGCAACGGTGACTGAAAAGGAAAGAATATCACGTAATGTATTTAATACGAAACATAATTTTGAATTTTAATTTTAGGAAACGTCTCTGCATTTCTTATTAGATATTAAGCTCGTTAATTTTATTGCATTAAATAATTTTTCATATGAGAAATTTCAATGGTTTTTCTATTAACAGTGAGACCATAATAAATTAATTATTAAAAATTTTTAACACTATATTTAAATTGCATAAGTTAATTTAATAATTTAAATATTAAGAGCTTATTGTACATTAACTTTCTCTAATGTTAATGAAAATGTAAAAAGAAATATATTAAATCAATAGCAATGAAAAATGGACTTTTTAATTTTAAAAAATATACCTTCTAAAAGTTAAAATTACAATAACTGGAAAAGTTAGATTTTTTTAACATATGTATGCGTGATAAATTTCAAATTCCATTGTGAAAAAACAAAAATTATATTCCAACTCTGAAAAAACTTAAAATTATTCTCTGATACCTAGGGGTCATTTAAGTAATAGAAAAATCAATTCTCTCTCTCTCTCTCTCTCTTTTTTTTTTTTTTTTTTTTTTTTTCTATCACTTTTAAGAAAATATTAACTTTTCGGAAAAATATTATTCAAAAAATAAAGTATTAAAAAATTAAGAAATATAACTACTCTAATATTACAAAAGTTACAAAGTAAGGATGTTTTTTAATATATAACAACACATTTTTTAATAGAATAAAGAAATGTTTTTTGCTTCATATCATCAAAATTTATTCCCTAAATAATATGCAATATCAGCATTATTATTTGGGATTTTTCTGAATTTGTAGACTTTTAGCATAATTTAATAAATAAAATATAGCTGGTAAATTTTTTTCCCTTACAGTAATTTAGATATGTATTTTAAAGTTTTATAAATTTCCAACTTTGATCAGTATTTTAAAATTTATTTTCATAGAGTAAATAATAATCATTTAGCCTGTAATCCATTTATTTTATTATGTTTCATTAAAAAATCATTTTATATTTATTTTCTAAGCATATTTTTAATTTTTATTTATTTTTATTTTTTTATTTTTTTGTATTTTAAATACTTGACATATTTCTATAAATTTATACACAGTAATAAATGCTGTAAAAATTATCAATTATTTTACGGGAAATAAGTTATTAGATTCTTTTATGTCCAGATGTTTATCTACTTGCTTATAGTTTACAATTTACATCGTTCAGGTTATGCATTCTTAACTTTTCTGTTATGCATTTCTGCTTCTAAACATGAATAGTGATATAAATATTGCAATTTAATTAAATCCCCATATTTTCCCGTTATTTCAATGGATCTTGCTGCTCTAGAGTGAATGTGAGGTATGGCTGATTGTAGGCTTTAATAGAATCGTCTCAGTTTTAGCTTCTTTCAAGTGACAAAGTTGACATATGAACTGGCATGTCCAAACTATTAGTGCTCAAATTCCAGAGAAAATGTGGAAGTTCTTAAGTATAGCACTTTTATGATAAATTAATGTTAAGCTGATTGTGTTAACACTATATTTCGCTGTGACTTCCATATTTTTCGCCTAGTATGCTATGAATATCTTTGTAATTCAACAATATTTTGTTTGCATATAAGAGTTAATTAGGCCAGAACCCACCAACTACTAATCAGAAATTCAGAGGGCTGACCATATGACTGCCTGCTCGGCTGTGGAGCTCTAGTTAAAATTAAATACAAAAATATTTTACTGTTATTTCAATTTTATTAAATTAATTTTTATGAAAAATGTGTCAAAAAATGCTCAGTTTAGATTTGGGAATACACCCTCTTTTGAGATCAAACGTCAAGATGCAACTGCATCCCCAACTCTTTTCTTGTATCTTCTCTTTCTAAAACCCCACCTCCTGAATAAAATCGTTTCTCTCCTTTTGCATATGCATGATTTTAGAGACATTTCCAATTTCCGAGATTTCTTCTGCCTTACACCCACTCACCCTCTTTCTTTCTCTCTCTCTTTTTTTAAAAATTTCTTCGTGCTGTTGTTGTTTGCTCGTCTATTTCAGAAGTCCCACCTCCCCCAGCCAGTCCTCTCCCTGCCTTTTAATATTTCTCCTTCTTATAATTCTTCCCCTCCTCCTCCAACCGCGCGCGTGCCCGCAAGCTGTTGTTCCGAGAAATGTTGCAGTTCTTTCCAGAGAAAAAAGGGAGGAATTGAACTGAAATGGTGCGAGATTTCTTCTCCTATTTATTTGCATTTCATTTCATCCGATTCCTAAGGCTCTGGGCAAGGCGAAAGAAGGGATGCTATCAAGGAAATAAAATGATAAATGAAAGAACCAATCAATGAGCTTCTTTTTAAAAAATTTCATCAAAAGACATGGAGTTGTATCTAAAATATTCAAATAATAACTGTAACCGTAACTAAAAGCACACAGTAGCTGAGAGGCTTTATGTAAGTTTAATACATAATCAGTTCTCAATGATTTATAAGGTTTTACTCTTTCTACATTTACTACAAAACAAAGGCATCTCTATAGGGGGTTGGATTAAAATGCAATCTCAAAATTTAGCTTATCTAGTAATACCATTTACTTTTATCTGGACTTAAAATTAAATTTTTGTTCAGTTGTTTTTTTGAATGTTTATTTCCACCCGTCTAAGCACCAAAACACAGACTTTTTTACCATTTAAAAAAAAGTCAACTATCGAGACTAGCAAACTGTCCTCCACATTTCCACACTGTGACAAAGAAAAAATATTTTACCCTCAAAAATGTTTAATTTGAGTAAATATTTTCAAAACATTACTCTTTCAGGTATCGAACTCATTATCTTTCGGATACGAGAACGACACACTCCATCAATATACGACTGCACCTTTTTGCTCCACTAATTGTCTATTAAATCTAACCAGCACTCATCGCACTGTTCAAAATAACTGCGTTGAGATTAATTAAACAAAATAATTAACTGCAATGTTAAATGCAATAATTTGCATTGTTTTAAACAGTTTTTTTCCCCTCAAATGTATTCCTTTCTCGAATTTTGCTACATTTACAAGCGGTCAAAAGTAAAATTTCACTTGAAATAACCGGGATCTTTTTTAATATTTTTCATCTTATTTAATATATGATATCTGATACGTATTAATACACAAAACTTAAACAATCATGTTTACTATTTGGTATACTATTTGAAAAATATGTAGCATTTATTAAAAGTTCTATTTAATAATTTTAAATTAAATGAGGATAGTACATTTAAAACATGTTCTCATCATCATCAGTAGTACGATCTCAGAGAATAAAACATTTTAATTATTTTATATTTTCTTACTATCATAGATGATGCTTTATTAACATAAAAAAGTTACAGTACTCTAAGCAGTAGTAAAACTAATCTGAGTAACTCTGTATAATTTGGGTTGCCAAAATAAGACAAAATAATTTCCAATAAATAAAATAAAAGACCGCAAATAAATTGTCATTGCAATCAAATAAATAATAGTTCAAAAGAGAAAAATTCAAATTTAAAATGCATTTCTTTTATAAGAGCAAAAATTATTCTCCAATATAGATTCCTGATCTTATTATTGTCAAGCCAAGTTCAACTCTTCAGATACTTTTCGTTCTACACTTATTATCTTCATAAAATCATAATAAGAAAAATGAATCTTAAAAAATAATAGGCAATTTGCCTTTAATGGAATTCCCTCAAAAGCTACGCTCAGTAGAGTCAAACATAGAGTTAGAAAAGATGTAAAAAAATATTGAATATGTATAATTTTCACAGTAATTTTTTCAAATAACTTCTTATTCATATTATTATAAGTATAAAATGAACATTAAATGAATACATATTCAGAAATAACAGCGAATGGTAAATAAAGTGATTATATGAAATGTTAATTTTCTAAGAGCATAGAATTAACTTTTGTAATGGTCACCATTTTAGAATCAAAATAATTAATGGAAAATATGCAGTGCTTAAGTACTATAACATAATCAAAAATAATTATTTAAACTTTCAATATATAGAAAAAATCAGAGGAAATATACAAATCATAATAATCTAGATAATCTAGTAAGTTTGATTCTGATAAAAATATTTAAATGTGTTATATTATAATAGTTATTAATTATGATGAAATTTACATTTTCCTAAAGTTCAATTTTATGACAAAGCGCTGTTTGGATTTGATTTCTATGTTTAGAAACAGAGATCAGATTTTGATTTTACTTTGGAGAAAATTTAGCGTTCTTTTCTGTTTCTTCAATTTTTCGAAAGTCCCTCCAAGAGCGTTGGTATTAAATGATCGAGGGTCGAAAAAAATGGGATGGAGTAAAGTTTTGTGCCGGAACAAAATCAAAATTCCACATTACTCTAACATTGAATCTCTTTCATATTCCTATCGCCAACCTAGATACCTCTGTCGATGCTGCTGGCAGACGGGGGAGCTTGAAATAAAAAAATATATATATATAAAAAAAAAAAGAAAATAGTCAAGGAAAGGGTTTTTGTGTTGGGCAAACCCTTCCCTTCCTTGCTACCTTCTTCCCTCTCCCCAAGTAATCTTTTTTTCCCCTTTACCCTTCTAACCATTTCCGGAAAGAAAGAAAATAAAACTGCTCTTCAAGTCCCTCCTGACCTCCCCCCACTCTCCTTGAAAGTCTCATCCCCCCTCATTTACCAAAAGAGTGGAAGAAAATCGATCATTTTGTAGATTCTTGTTTGTGCTACGATGCTTACTTCTTTTTTCTTAAAAAGAAAAAAAAAATTCCCTCGTTTTCTTCAAAAAGTAAGCAATGCTGACGATAGAAAGGAGGAATTTTTGAATTAAAAAGATTAAGTTGAAGGAAAAAACTAGGACGCACGAGCCGGGAACGAGCACATATACTCTAATGCCATCACTCGCTATGGTTGATCACGTGACGAAATTTTAGACAATGCCTCTTCTTCTTCGGTCTGCTTCTTTTCCTTTCTATCACTCCCGAGAGGGACTGTTTGTGAAAGAGGAAAACATCCTTTTTCCCCATGTCCCGAGGATTCGGGAAAAAAATTGAAATTTAATAATAAATCTGTCATTGTGTTCTCGAGAACGTCATCCGAAATACTGAATTAATAATGCAGATGCAGAAAGATTGATTCTACTTTTCCAGAACATTGCATACTGCTCGAAGCCATGTTGCATGTAACTTTCCTCATATTTAACTTGCATTCCATTTTACAGAACTCAAATAAATTCCTCATAATTAATTTTTTTGGCTTGCGTTTATGTCTATTTCTTTCCTGAGGATGGAGAATTTATGAAATTCGCTTAATTTACTATAGCAGAAATAACTTCTTTTTGTTAAAGATTTTAAAAAACATATTTCATGTAAAAACTTTACTTCCTCCATAACGAATGCGAAAATAAAAATTCATTTTAATACCAAACTCAGTTAACATTTTTAATTTCTGATTTTGTATCTTTGCTTGAAATTAAACATAACCGATGATGGTATGAAAAATCGTATGATTTTTACTTTTAAAATTTTTGAAATTGAAATAATTTTTATATTGAGTAAAGAAATTTGCTGTATTTTATTAGACACAGTTTGATTTCTATTTTGAGTATTTTTAAAATTTCAACACCTTTTTTGCTGTACAAAATTTTTTTTATATTCTATTAGATATTGTTTAAGTTTTAATTTGACTATTTTTTAAAAAAATTTGCCAAAAAAAACTTACTGTATTTTATCAGTACGATTTGATTTTTGTTTTGAATATTTTCAAAATTTTAAGTTTTTTTTATTGATTTAAAGAATTTACTGCAATTTATTAAATGTCCTCTGATTTTAATTGAAAATAATTAATTGAATACTTTGAAATGTTGAAACTTGTTATATTATGCCAAAGAAAATATTACTATCTTATTAGATGATTTCTAATTTTTATTTCGAATATTTTTGATATTCTTATAGTCAAAGCTGTAGTTTATAGTAATATGTAGTGAAATCATTGGATGTGTGTGCATTAATTTTTATTTCTTTGTTTTATTTTGTGCAAGAATAATTTACTATACGAAAACAACAGAATACAATAACATAAATAAAAATGGATTTTGTTTAGAATGTTTTTGTAATTTTGATTTCACTTTAAATTTGCAAAATAATTAACTGCTTCACATTGGGAATGAGCTAGAATAATTAGGACGGATCACTTGTTATGAAATTTTGTGTGTTTTCAGATTCATGGGGATTGTCTGACCCTGCTATATTGTTTGGATATTAGCAGAAACACATGCTTTTAGTGTTCTTAAATTGATATCATTAGATGCATTAATTAACATCGCTGATTTGTTTTATAATATTGTGTGAAAATAATTTGTGCTATATTTTATTATACATTTTCTGAGTTTTAATTAGATTTTGTCTGAGTTACTTAGATATCATCTGAAATGTCGTCTGAGGGAATGTGTAAGAGTGATTAGAACCCATTGAATGTTATGAATGTTCTTAAATTAGTATCATTGGATGTATTAATTAATATTGCAACCATGTTTTATACAGTGAAAAAATAATTTATAATATCGTCTGAGTTTTAATAAGATTTCGTTTGATTTTTAACTAGATTTCGTCTGAATTAATTAGATATCATCTGAGTCGTCTGAGATATTGTCTGAGGGATTGTGCTAAGAGTGGTTAGGCCCAATCGAATATAATTAATGTTCCTAAATTGATATTATTGTATTCCTTAATTAATAGTAGGACCTTACTTTGATATTAAATAAATCAATATTTTCTGCTAGCATACATCCAGATAAAATATGCTAAGTATTACTATTATAAATATTACCATTGCCATTCTCTTTTCTGCATCATGGCTAAATATTAAAAATGTTCATCTAATTCAATCTTCAAAATTTTCAATGTAATTTTTTATAATTTTCTTTTAGTTTTATTAATAAAATAACTTTTTCACAGTTCAATAGCAATATAGTTCAGGAAATATTTATGAATATTTCATGTTTTGTCGTTTCACACTTTTTCGCGGTAATTTATACTCGTGGCAACTTACAGTACCGGCAACTGAAAAACAACAACAAACCAAATCGAAGAATTTTCTGATCGAGAAATATTTTTAAATTAAATGAAATTAAAAAACTACTTCTTGGATTTTAGTAATTGGTTCTTTCTCAATATTTTTCATCCTTGATAATCATAGCATACAAAGAAAAAAAATAAGGATATTTTATCATATTCTTTTAATTGCAAAATAAAATTAAAGTAGGAATATATTAAGATTAGAGCCCATTATATTATGTTCTTATGATCAATTTTCTCAAATCGCGGTAGTGATCAAGATAATGCAAGTGAAAAAGGAATTTATATAAAATATTTTTTATAAAAATTTACTCAGTGAGAAGTTTAAAAGAGATTTTAGGGATTCAAACAAATACAAACTTACCTTCTGTTTTAAGATTTCAAGAAATGATAGTTTTCTCAGGAAACACATTTTTATCTATATTAACACTTTTTGGCTTTTTCTTCATTTTTTCTTCTTTTAAAACTTCATATTTTCTAAAATAGGCAAAAATTTTGCTTTTAAATATTTGAATAAGAAGTGAAAAGTATTTGAATTACATTAATTTTATAAATTATGCAATCAAAACAGATAAATATAATAAGTAAGAGAGAGAAGTTTTAAGCAATTGATAAATCTCATTTCCTTTTTCTTTATATCAAATAAAAAATTCCTTAATTTTTCTCAAAACGATTTTGATAATTTTTAATGTAAAAGAAAATTGTTGATATATAAATCAATCTACTAAAATGCATACATTTCTTAATTATTTAAAGAAATATTGTCGATAAATAAAAGTTTGTATTTTAATTTGTAATTTTTGTTCCAATTTTAGTTTTGATGTCAATTAAAATTAGCAAAAGAAACCTTAAATTTTTCCAAAATAGTAAGTTTAAGTGCAGTTCAAATGATGTTTTCAATATTATTCAGTTGCATTTCTAAGCAATAAAATTCTAAAATCGCGAAGAAAATATAACATTATAAAAACTATTGTAATAGTTTAAATAAGCAAATTTTAAAATTTTTGAATATTTAATATGACGATGAAAAATAAACTAAGCGTTTAAATTTTTTTGGAAGATGCTCTTGTATGTTTTCTACATTTTCTATTTACAATTCATATAAGTCCGTTTCAAAATTGAAAAAAAGCATGGTGCATAATATAATCAGTGTATGGGAATGTTCTAAATGTTACAAAATCGTTTGGTTGCGATTCTTGACTTTCATATTAGAATTTAAATTTCGAAGTAAATTCTATTATTCAGTGTTTCATGTTCAGCAATCTTCAAATAGATGTTATCTTATTTTAAAAAGAAAGAAACAGAATCGTAGAGTGTTGATGGACTTTCAAAATTAATTTTTGTTTATTTAACTGACAACTATCATCGTGAGAACTGTTACTAGATAACCGTTCTTGTAAGATATAGATTAATTTTATAGTTTTCACTCTTGTATAATGAGAACTAGAGGAAAGTATTCTTTCTTATTCATTGAAACCTGAAATAAAATAATAAAATATCCTTGTATTCCTCTCCAGCTTATAACAATATAACTTAATAACTCAACCTTTTACGTCATATTCTATTGCTGTCCAAAATATTGCTTACTAAGCATAGTTATCTGCGTAATTTATATAATATACTAACTCAAATGTATTTCTTCTTGCATTTAGTAATAATTATTATATAGTGTCACTTTTTAAATAACATATAAATTTATCCACTTTCTTTAATTATAAAATGGTAGGATTACCTTTAATGCTCATACGCCATTAAACTTAAAATTATTATATTCTATGAATTAATAATTATTGACATAATGTACGATACGAGAATTAAATTATTACAATTTAATAAAATTCCTTATATTCAAACATTATGTTACTAAGAAGTTATTGCTGTTTCGTTAATAATAATGATAACAATAGAATATGTCTTAATATCTTCCTTTTTAATTAAAGATTGAAGAATAATCGTATGTCATTCACAAGCGTAAGTAGCACGCAATCATATTAGAAATACAGCGAAAATGATAAAAAAAATACTGCAAGTATAAATAGCTTTCTTTTAAAAATTTAAACATATTTTGCGTTTAAATGATACATTATTGTACAATAATTAAGTTATTACACTGATGTAGTTATCATGATGTAAGTTTTTGTATCCATGTATACTCAAAATTCACAGAATATTTAAATTCCATTGTAATATCTATATATATAATTATGTGAATCAAACGAGCATTGTTTTCAGCATCAAACTGAGACTAGATAAATTTTTAAAATATTTAAATCTTGTCTAAAAGAGCTGATAACATATCCAACAATTTCCCACCGAGTTCTGGAGCTGTAATATCCAATAATTTCAAAAATAAAAGCTTCTGGGAACGTCTTCCTTACGTCAGCAATTAAAGTGGGAAAAAATGTTACAAATGAACGTACATTTCATTTTCCCACTTGAGAATTCGCAACGCTAAATTTTTCCAGCGGAAGACGCAACGCGAAGTCTAAATCTCTAATTAATGGGATTTTATTCCAGCAAACATTTCGCTTCTTCCTTGTCATCATTAAAATGAAAGCTGTGCCGTAACAAAAGCGGCATTGTTTAAGTTGATTTAATGGTAGAAACGCGAAGACGTGCATTTCCCATTAAATGAGCGAGTGATTTCGGCGCTTGGATATAAAAGCTGCTTAATAAAATGATGATCGCTCTTTCGGAAGGATTAAGCGTATTTTTAACATTCTATTATTGCAAGAATTTATTAATATTCTATTATTGCTTTCGAAAATTGAACGCATTGCGGAGGAACTATTTTAACGTTTTTCGTGTTTGAAAGTCTGGGCTCGCAATTACGGTTAATCATTGGAACGTAAGGGAATCCAATTTTTAACTGTAGAGTGAATTTGTTTCCTAAAGTAAATGTATGCGAAATGAGAATGAACAAATACTTCTGCGCATTGCTGTTAGCCATTTGATGTTTATGGACTATTATATGGGCATTATTACAATTGTCTGTTAATAAAAATGGAAGCATTCGCGCTTCGAAATCTAGAAAAAAAAGATGCTGAAAATTTAATTTTATTTACTATAGAATTTAAAATATTCATGCAAAAATACAATTAGAAATTATTTGTTTGAGGAAACTAGAAAATATTGTGAAAAGTAAATAAATTACTGCATGAAATATTAATGTACATAAATTTTGAAATTTAAAATTATATATATATATATATATATATATATATATATATATATATATATATATATATATATAATTTAATGTAAACACGACACCTTAACTATCTATTCCTAACTATAAAAAAATCGACGACTCAACAAAAATATATGTAAAATCAAATTTTTGTTTATCAGTGAATGTGTATTTGTGTTACATTTTAAAATTATGTTATTTCCTTTTGATTCTTATATTCCATTGTGTCTGAAATAAATCTGTGAAATTGTCCTTCTTTGGTTCAAGTTTTCTCGTCCTTTCAAGAAAATGATTTATCACTTTAACGTTAGTCTTTAGTTGTGTTATTTTTTATGGTACGTAAACTATTCAAGGAATGACTTAAAAACTTAATGTTCATACAAAATTTGTAATGTTATTGAAAATTTAAGCATTTCCTACCGAGAAATCCAGGTTTTTTTTTAAAACTCTATAAATTGTTTGAATGTGTTTGTCTCCCAGGATAAAAATATAATCATAAAAGTATAACTTTATTATATCTCTTAGGTTTAAAGCTTAATTTCTAAGGGTTTTAATGAACTCATATAGTACTCCCAATACAAAAAACATAAAAATAAATAGTTCATTTCTTTAAAAATTTATATTTAATCTCTATGCTTGAAAATTATTCTTTTTAAAATAATAACTAGAAATTTAATTACAAAGCATAGTTTTTTTCTTTATTTTGGTGGTTTATAGAAATATAAATTTATTGTACAGTTAATTTTTAATTTTATGAATTTAATTTTTGGTTAATTTTTATCTAAATATATTGAATAACCGAATGATATTTCTCGTTTATATATTAATCGAATTTTTATATTTGATATAAAATCATATTTAGTAATATAAAATACTCATTGTTAAAAATGAAAATGAGTTGTGCCATTAAAGTTGGAAAATATTTGTTTTGAAGAATTGAAATTATAAAACATTTCGTATTGCCATGTGTTTCTTCAATATTGTATTTACTATCTCTAAAAATAAGATTACAAATAATTTATAGAATAATTCCAAATTTTAAAATAGGCAGATGGTAATGGAAAAAACATAGAGGCGTAACACATACAAAAAAGCCATTTGAAGTTGTATATATATATATATATATATATATATATATATATATATATATATATATATATATATATATATATATATATATATATATATATATATATATATATATATATATATATATATATATATATATATATATATATATATATATATATATATATATATATATATATATATATGAATATATATGAATATTTTAAATTTTTAAACAAATTTCATCTTAAAGTTATAAACATAAATTTATTTAACGTAAAGTTATTAAAGAGTTAGTAGTTCTAATTATGAAATTATTTTCTCCCTATTATTTGATGAGGGGGTACACTCCTAACTAGAATGATAATTTCCATAATATATGGCTTAATAAAATAATAAGTATACCAAATTATTCTATTTCAGAATATTCAGACTGTATTTTAAAAAAATGACGATTTAAAAACTTACAAATTTTGTCAAATTGCATATCATAGTGCTATGTTATTAAATACTGTTCCTGCTTCTAAATTATTAATATTACAGCATCAATTGTTTAATATGTAATTTGATTTTATGAACATTAATTTAATTTAAACTTACACACATATGTTTTGATTTAACATTTTTTTCAATATAGATATCATTTTAATATTAACCATGACATTAACTGTTTCTTACTGAATTGGAGAAAAAATAACAGAAATCTTCTCTGTTCATTTTTATAGTATATTTGTTTCGTAAAATACAGCGCACATTCATTTTCATAATTTTAAATCATTTTACCACTTTACAAAATTTAACTTATAATGCGTATTAAAATTCCTATACTATATTTCATTAAATAATCTCATTTTTTAAATTTCTTGACAACATTAATTTAATTAATTTTTACAAAGATAGTATTCAAATTTTTAATATAAGACTATTTTAATTTCTGCATTAGCAGTAAACCATACACACTTCTCAATTACATGTTGTTTAAACTTTCACAAACGTTTCAATTTGCACCTGCAGGTATTTAAGTACAAGGGAAACTATTGCTCCAAAGTAAACTTAAATGCCGCCAAAAATTTTCTGTTAATGTCTTTTTATTATTTACCTACTTATTAATATCTTTTTTCTAACATTTTAATTCCAAACTCAGAGTATAGAATTTATTTAGAATTAAGAATGTGTATCCGGAAACTATCTGACACTATCTTGAAGACTGAGGAAAAAATAGCGTTTTTAATTTTAGCTTTTTTATTATTTTTACTATTAAGTTTTATATTAAATTTTTATATAGATTTGGCAACTGTAAATTATATATATATATATATAAATTACTGAGGCTAAACTAAAAACACTTCGGTTTTTACTTAATGTTTGCGAAATTAAGCTATCAAAAATCATTCTCAATTAAAATGAAGAAGTTCATTTCCCACGGATCCTTCTTCAGCAAGTGTGCAAGAAAATTCAATTAAATTCTCTCATACACTGCTCAGGGGGATGGACGAGGGGCTGGCCGAGGTGAAAAAACCGCAAGCTATAATACGCAAACAAATATTAACCGCTTTTAAAAACCCTCTTCTCGGCTTCCGGAGTTAATCGCTGATGATGCTATTTTCACCCTTGAGGACACTGTAACCGTCATTAAAGTCAGACAAAGAGTTTTAATTAGGGACTACATAACCCTGGTCGTTAATTTTAACACCTCCGCCCTCACACATACCCCCCACGCCACAGCCATATAAATGGATTTCAAAGTTGCGAGAGGAGAGCTCGGCGATTAGCACTCTCTTTTCTTTTTATTTCTTTCAATTACGAACATTTTTTTCTTTCTTTCTTTTTTCTTCTTTATCTTACTCTATTTTTTCTTCACTCTCATGTCGATGTTTACTTCATTTTTCTCAACACTGTTTCACGCTTTTTTTTTTTTTCTCTATTTCTTACCAAGCTGTTTCAAGTGTTGATTTTATTTAATTTTGTGGATTTTTATAAAGGAAGGTGTGGGTGTAAGTTTTGCTTATGTGGTGTACATTTACCTCTTTGTGATCCTCTTATTTATTTTGTTTTTGTGCCTGAATTTTATTCGCGTTTAGCGTGCTTTAATCAATCTTTCGAAGAAAAGTTGCGGTAATTTATTTATCCTCTGGGATGCGGCAGGGAAAGAAAAAGACACGTGTTAAATTTTTTGTTCACGACGCAATTAAGACTCTGATTCTTTTTATTTGTTAATGAAGTTAATTTATTAATTATTTTTTTATTCTTAAGGGAGCGGCCCAGTGTGTCTCAGAAATGTAATTAATTTAAATACATTAAAAAAAGTAAAAAAAGACTTTTAAAATCTGATGTATACGTTACTTTCTATCTCTATCCCATAAAAAAAATTATCGTCTTATTTTCGCAGCAATAATTTTAAATTCCATTTTAACTCACGGACTCTTAAAGTAAAAAAAAAAAGAAAAGAAAAATGCATACATTGAAAATATATTTAAGAATTCTTAGTGTATAAAATCATTTAATTTTGAAATAAAATGTTATTATTGTATATATTAAGTTTTTATAAACATATTTTAACATTATGACTTATTAAGTTGATTTTATATTAATTTATTTTCAAAATGTACAAAATTATAATCTAAGTTCTAAAGTAAAGTAAGGATCATTAGTCAGTAATTATGCTGAAATCTGATTCGACAATTGTAATGGAATTTTATTCGATAAAAGAGAAACGATTTTTTTCGTAAACTCTAGAAATTCAAGAAAAAAAAGTCCTAAATTTCTTTGAAAAAATTTAAAATGTCAGATATCTGTGGTTAGAATAAGTCTTACAAGCAAGATGCGAAACTGGAATATATATAGGAGAATATTTATGAAATATTCCATGATAGTTAACTCTCATTTTCTTAAGCGTGTTTTTCTCTCCAAATTTAATTAAAACCACACAACGATTTTTACTACATAGTTTTAATTTTATAAAATATATAGGGTCTTGTCGTTTTCTTGTAAAATAAATGCATTTTTACATTTAGTAAAATTTTGATTTTTAAAAAATTATAGAAATAAAATGTTAAACCTTTCATTCTAGTCCTTAAATTAAAGGACAAGTGATTATGCTACCTTAGCACATAAATTGCGGCTATTTAAGTCTCATTGAGCAGGTTTTACTAAAAATTATTTCTTTTAGAAATGTTTTTGATAAACAGTCATTTTATTAAGGCCTAGTTAAAATTTTTATTTTACTAAAAAGAAATTTGATTTTATAACAATTTATAAAATTTGGAAGGATCTAGAGAAAGGGATTTTAAGTGTTACATTAAAAGTGAGGTGCAATGAAGTTATAAAACTTTTTGGAAACTTTTATTCTTTATAAAATGTAATATAGGATTAAATTACCTGCAAAAATTTATATTTTGACGGATTGATAAGGTTTAAATCTAATTTAAAAAACCAGAAATCACATTATTCCTTAGATGTTTGGTCTCTAAATATATTTTTATGTTAAATGTGAAATTTTATTTATAAATATAATTAGATCAGAATACACTCGGGAATGAAAGATATTTATGTTTAGTAAAAAATTTCTGATACAAAAGGAAGTATAATTATTCTTTGAAATGTTTATTTGAGTTCGTTTCAAAAAGTATTGAAGTTTTAAATAATATAAAAATAATACAGATATATTTCTTTTTTAAGAAAATAAAATTACTCAAAATGTAGCACTATAAATTTTGTGTATAAATTTCACTAAAGCTTTTAAAAAATATAGAAATAAATAAACATATATTCATAGTAGTTACATAATTTAATGTGCTTAAAATTTACTTTAAATATTAAGTAGAAACATTTATTTTTAAAGACTTTCTGGAGCGAGTATTTGAATTTTATATCCTTGGGGAGGGGGCAATAAAAGTTCAACTTTTTAACTCTATGTTCGAGTATTATGTGTGAAATTCTGATCAAACTTATTTTTCTTAATTTGCATACTTATTTTGCATTTTTATATGATTAATTTTTCATAACATTATCATGTTATGAGATTGAATTTTTGTTAGTAGTTAAAGTAATGTGCTTTATTAAATCTATATACATAAAAAATAATAATGTATTTTTCCTATTGCATTAATCATTTTCAGTATTTTAAATTTTCTTAAAAATATGCTATATTTTCAAATCTAGAAAAAGTGAAATTATAGTCAATATCATTTCACACTAATTTTTCTTATTTTCACAGGATAAATGTTAAGAATGATAATTTATATATAGAATAAATTTTTTATTTCCTCACAATATTAGGGTAATATTTTTTAAGAAAAATTTATAAGAATAAAACAATTGTTTAATAAAAAGCTATAAAATATTTTGATCATAAAAAAATATAATGCACTTTCTTTAAATAAGTAATATATTAAAATTATAATAATATGTTATATATTTATAAACATTTAGTAATATATTAAAAATATGACGAAAAATACAAAATGGAAGGCATTTCTAACAAAAATTATTAAATAATTTTTCATCTTCAAATAAGAAATGTTCATTTTCTCTGCTCCTTTTTGTTTTAAATTTTAAAATTAAATAAAATTACTAAGGAATAAAGAGTATAATTTTACAGATAGAATTAACATAAAGAGAAATTTAACATAATATTGGAAGGATAACTTCATATCTATACACTTCGTAAAATCCTCAATAAAAACTGTTCATCTTTTTATGAAGTATAAGCTAACCAATTTTTTGATTCAACAAGTAGCTATGATGTAGCGAATATGGGATTTTTAGTGTATGAGTTAGGAAGTATAGTATATATCATGAAAAAATCACCGTGAAACATAGCAGACCAGCCCCTGCCAGGGACCCCTTTTAGTATGGAAAGGGTGACCTTATACGTAAGGCCGGAAACTAAAGGGTTATCGCCCTATTTCCCCACATCTGGAAAAAAGGGTCTGTGTTCCTTTTACCCCAAAAAGGAAACCCTTTTATCCTTGGCTTTACCTGATTCACTAACCCCCAATCTGACGGTTATAAAGGGTTGTGACATAAAAGTTACTTTATAAAATTAACTACTTCAAATTTTTTTTCAATTTATTTGACTAAGATTTTATTCGGTAAATTAAATTAAGTTTTAAAAAATATTTATTTAATAAAAAAAGTACTTCTTAGATTCTAAAATCTAATTACTTCTTAGATTTTAAATTCAATTCTTAACATCGATATTTACAGAAAATAAATTATAATAAACATACGTTTGTAGCATTTTTAATTATTTGATAAATTTAAATTATATTTATCAGTTTTATAGCTAAGACTTATGTATATACTGTTAAATAAAATAAATTTTCTATTAAAATAAAATAATAAAAATATTACTGTGCTTTCCTATGATTTGAAATGCAGTTCTGGGGAGCTGCATTTAAAATGTACACAAATAATAAGCCTGACATACGTTTTTTCAGAGTCACTGCTAATTTAAATTTAAATTTGAACAACGTATTAGCTTTATTATTATAAGTTTAATTCATAAATTACCAATTATTCAATAAAAATAAAAATCCGTATTTTGACTTTCTGAAATGTAATTTGCAACAAATATGAGTTACAAAGAGAAAAAAATTTAAGAAATTTTAAATTTTAATCCCTGTTAAATTTGAACTAAACTTTATATTTAAAGATTACAGTGATTTAAAAAATTGGAATTTATTAAAATATATATATAATTTTTTGTACTTGGAAAAAGAAATCAATCATATTGTAAATTAAAAACATCACATATCTTATAATGTCTTTTTACCTGCTTAAGTTAAAAGAATAAAAATCTTATTCAAAAATTCTTATTTTGGAAGGGGGAATGACAGTTATAAAAAAAAAATCTCTTTCTGAAAGACAAGAATAAAAATGACTTATAAATAAATATATAATTTAAATTTTTCCGTTTAATTAGAAACTAGAAAAACTATTGAAATATGATTACTAGTATCCAATTTTTGTGTAAAATTGCTGCGTTTTTTAAAATAGCTGTCTCTATAATATAGATAAAAATATTTCTATTAAAAAAGCAAAAAAGTATCTATTCTCTTTTAATCTTAATTTTATTCCAAACTGTTGTGTGATTATACAACTTTTAAAAATTCTTAAAAATTATATTTTATAAACAAAATTACTTCCTAAAAGACAGGAATAAAGAGCAGAATTATTATTTCTATTTGATCTCAATGTAATATTAAAAATTGTATTAATTCTGGACCTCTTTGCAAAACTGATGTTTGCTTACAATAGGAAATTTTTTTTCGTGCAATATTCAGCTCTTTTATATTTTAATATTTATGTAAATTACACTTCTTTAGTTTTTAACCATTACTAAATAAATTATACTATATAATTCAATGAATAAATTATAATGCAATATAAATATCAAATCATAAGGTCAAATTTATTTCGTTTTTAATTTTATTATTGTTTATAGAACATATTTAAAGTCTTTAATTTAATACAACGAATGAACAGCTTTAAATTCAATGACTTTTCTGTTTTAAATATAATTCCGGAAATATAATAAATTGCGAGTTGATTCAAAAGCGTAGAAACTAGTTTTGTTCTTCAGTTATTGATATATTGAAATCTTTATAACTAAGCAATTGAGATTATATTATTGAGCAAATTGCACACAGCATTTTCTTTAATAAAATCTTGTATCCGACTTAGTATTCATTAATAATAATAATTATAATGAATACGAAGAATAATAGTATTAATAATGAACAATTGTAAAAGTCTGTATATTGATTACATCACAAAATATTTTACCTATTCATCAATATTGTGCTAAAATGTTATTTGAGACTTCTTTTTTGATTGACAGATCAGCAAATCAAGGCAGCTGTAACAATCCTGATGTTTATTATTGAATAATTACCTATTTAATAAAATAACCAAACATTTCACATTTTGAATAAAATGTTACATATTGATTATTATTAGTATGCATTAAAAGCAATAATAGGACTTTATATATAATTTAATATGAAGCGTATATTAGTCTCTTATATATATATATATATATATATATATATATATATATATATATATATATATATATATATATATATATATATATATATATATATATATATATATATATATATATATATATATATATATATATATATATATATATATATATATATATATATATATATATATATATATATACACATATTATCTTTTCTAAATTGGAATTTTGTTTTTTCTGTTGAAACTGAGAGAAATGTTTAACTGCGACTGATTATAATTGGATTTTTTGAAAACTTTATCTCAGAAGACGTTGCATATATTAAGGGAAAATAACTCTCATCAGACTAATATCATTCTCATTTATTGAAGACGTACACACACAACCTTTATTAATTTCACAGTTAGAAAACTGCAGACTTTAGAAACTCAACTATCATAAATTTGCTGCCACGAAGAAAGGCAGGGACCGCATGGCTTGCACCATCGATATCATGGCTATTTTTTCTTTTTGGCTCACGACGCGTAATGAGCCAAAATGAGCAGAATCGCTCCCACCTGTCAAAAACTACTTTGATCTTGCTCCAGTATGAAAAAAGAGCTCAGCAAATAACGTATAACAAACCACTAGGCAGTTATGGTTCCCGAGCAAATGATAAGAGGATGGCACTGACGAAAAAAATAAAAATAAATAATTATAATAATAATAAACTGGACCCGCAAAACATGATGGGAAGTAAGGCAAAATCCATTATCTTAATACTCATAATCAGAGTTTTCCACCCAACAAATAACATGTATTAACTTTCAGAGATAGGAATTGATCTGGTGGGCTACACCAGCGCCACCTACTCTCCTTCAAGTTTTATTGTTCTGTCAATTTTGCTAAGGCGTCTCTGACAATATTTAATTCTTGTTCCGAATTCCAGCTTTAAATCGAAGCACGTGCACATATATCTCCGACTCGGATTTGTGTATATATTTTTAATTTCCGGCCGGATATCGTGAGATGTAATATTTCGCCATGATTCCGGCTTTCATCCCCACCCCTTCTAATCAAGCCCCCCCCCACTCACGGGAGAAAATAATCAGATAATAGATATTACCACTTCTTTCGCCGAAATAATCACGTAAAGCCAAGATAGCAGGTATTATTTGGCAGGTAGTCTAATGGAAAGTTCAATTTATAGTAGAATGCTGATAAAAGAATATAATTCCTTACGTATTTTTCTTCTGGTAAGATTATATTTCTTCCCCAGAATCTTGAGCTTAATTTTGTTAATATTTACATTTAAGAATTTCTTAAAGCAATTAATGAGACAGGATTAATATTTTTTGAACCACCGAACTTCATTAGTGCACTTTCATTGCCTTGCTCAATCACTCGATCAGAAACCCCGTTTTATAATAACAATAATTGCAAGAAATTTGTCGCCAGTTTGGTACTTGATGATTAAAGTTAGAATTTTTACGAACTACCAACTATTTAAAGTATATTTGAAAAGAAAAAGGGGAGGTCTTTCTTTGGGATTGTATTCTTAAGAAGGAAAATAAAAAAAAGTTATGTTAAATTAGTGAGTTATGCATTATATATCTTTAAATAAAAATTATTAACCCTCTTTTATGATTAGATGAAAAGTTCAAATATGTTGTCCCTTAAAGAAGAATTTCATTCACAGTTTGCAGCATAATGTACTCTCAAACCAACCATTCATTTAAAAAAAATAATAAAAAAGAAATAAATAAAAAACATGTTGGCAGAATTACTCTTACACCACGAAATTTAAAAGTATAAAAAAATGTCAAACTAATTTGGATTTATTAACTTTTTATTTTGCACTATTTCTAAAAATTACTCGTTTTAGTAACTGTTGCAATAATGTTTATTTTAATTAGCAGTTTGAGTTTATTTAGTATTCATCATTTATTTATAAAAATTTATTCCCTAATTTATATTGTGAGTCAGTTTTTTTTATATTTAACAAAATTATTTACAATAATTTAAAGACATGAATATAATCTGTTTTTTTAAGATATTTATTAATGATAATAAAATAATACATTGATAATTCATTTCGTTGAAATTCTGGCTATTTTTTTAAATAATGATTTCCAACATGTTTAAAACCAAACTTTTGTCGATTTATCACCAGTATTTTTTTCAAAAAAAATATTATTTAGATTAGGGCAATAGAAAAATGTAATATTTATTCATGTTATCAATACATAGTTTAAATAAACTGTGATAAAGAAAAATCAAAAAACATTTTATACTATTGTTTTAATTATTTGTATAATGAATAGCCCAATGTTGCATTGACTCGTTTGAAAATAACCTTTCTAAATATTCAGCCCTATTTCTTCAGACTCATCCACATGCAAAAATTGCTGTTGGTGCACAAATTGGTGCAGGAATCCAACTTTCGATCATGTTCTCTATTTGTCATAACGGACTCCTATTTGGAATTGTATCTGTCTAAACTATTATTTGAAGCAATTTGAAATCAATCTAGAATGATTTCCTTAAAATAACATGGCACATTGTCACGTTGAAAATTTTATCGTTAATTTAAGAAATCTCTGAAAGACTTATAATGATTTTAAAGTAATTAGTCTAATCATTCTTGGTTATAATTTGGTTGTGATACTGACTAGAAAAATTAATTCCCTTGCATTTTAAAATCCCTACCCTTATGTTCCATTATACGCTTGGGCTCCTGACTTCATATTGCTAATAAAAAATTGAATCTCTATCATCGATTCTTCAGTCGTAGTTATCGTTCTTCAGTTGTACTCTTATTCACCTGATCAAACAATTATCCAATATTTAACCAGCATATTTACAAATACAACAAGGATTGTGAGTTCGATTGTCTGTCTCATTTCATCAATGCCAAAGTGTCTTTACACACAAGTTCGTTGTACAGCTCTCATTAATTGTTCATGGCTCATTTAGACTGGCAATTCTCACCAAACGTCTAGTAGTCAAAATTAACTGCGTTATCGATAAATTATGTTAAGCCTGTTATATCTATATATTTGCTATTCACAGTGCTTTAACTCTTCTATTAATACAAGAATATCAAATATTTTTTGCATACTAAACTAATTACTGCTGATTGGGTGAGGAATTGAATAAAACTTTACAATATTTGGAAACTATCAAAACTGTTTAGGTTTGTTGGAATTAAAGAATATATATATATATATATAATTGGGTTTGCACATTATTGCTAATTTTATGGTTTTATGGATATTACTGGTTTTCAAACTTTTAATTTGTTTTACATTTTAGAATAGGATACATTATTTTTATTGAGATATGCATTATTGTTCGTTAAATTTAACTTTGAAGTAGTTTTACCCTTTTAAGAATCTTTTCCATATTTTTCTGATACTTAGTCATTATTTTTTTACTTTTCTAAAAATAGTTTTTATTGAGATGTCTTTTAAATTCACGCTTTTAACACGCTTTTACTGGGATTTAATTATGAAAACTTCTTTTAAACTTTAATTTTCAAAATCTACTGTCATATCATCTTGTAGTATTTCAATAATTAATATTTTTATAAAGCGATAAAATAAGTAAAATACTTTTTATAAATTTTAAAGGCAAGGAATTATTTTTAATATTTATAAAACAATTTATGCCTTTCCCCAAGAGCAAAAAATTATTTGTAAAATATACCTATAGCAGGAAAAAAAGAATAATTATATACATTATTTTATAATCTTTTTGGTTTTATGACTGAAATACATATTTAATATTGTTATAAATGCACCTAAATTTATATTTTTAACTAATAACTCATACGTTATATCAAAAATTTTTAAGCTATCTAACTTTTTCTCATAGAATTTGTTAAATTCAAAGAATTTATACATTCTATGAGATGTCTTAGAATGTATAAATTCTTTGAATCTAACAAATTCAAAGAATTAAATATGTAATCAATCAGTTCAATATGTAATTTTATATCTAGGTGAAATACTGAGGTTAGAGTCTAAGTTGGCACCTTTTTTACCCAAATATTCCATCAGTGAAGGACGCTGGCATATAGGTACTGTCAGCTAAGCCCTTTTTGGCAGAGACAGATTCTAAACTCAGTTACTTTCCAAATTCGAAAAGAAACTTACGCTAATATCCTATTTTGGCCTTTAATAAATAACATAAATTAAATTGAGATTTTCTTTTTATCAAGATATATTGTTTTTCCTATTTATATTTTGAAATTTCATTTCATTTATATAATGACATAGTTCTTAATGCTAAGATAATTACTGTTCACAGCCTTTTGTCACTGAAAAAAGCATCCTTTTTGTAAAACAAACAAAAGTTAAAATATTTTAAGCAAAGACAAATTTAATCAAGTTAATTATTAAATTAATTATCAATTTTTCACAATCAAGTAATAAAATTGGATTTAATTGAATTTACAATCTCATTTTAAAACTAAGTACATAACAGTGAAATATTATTATGCAAAACATTTTAAAACTTTGCATATAAGTTCTCTTGCAGCAAAAATTAAATTGTTAGAATTATAAATAAAAATTTCACTGGTAGGAATTATTTTCATAATAAGAAATATTCTCAAATAAAAATTACTCTCACACACATAAATCATAAAAAAATTTATTTTACTTAAGATAAAATTTTAAGAAAATTATTAAGCATTTAGTTGCAAGCAAAAGTATTCTAATAACATTTATGCAAGTGTGTGTGTGTGTGAATATACATAAATAGCTAAATTCTTTACTGTAATTAATATAAATGTTGAACATTTTCCTTCATAATGCTTTAAGTTCCATAAGATACACAAAGCTTGTAAAAAGTAATTTTCCATTTAAAGTTCTCAAAAAAAATTGATGAAACTGATCAAAATCCTTTTTTGGTTAATTAAATGAAAAGTCAATAATATTAAATTTTTGATTTAAAAGAAAATTTACATTTAAGTTATAGGTAAAAAATTTTTTCAGTTTTATGGAATGCTTAATAATACATGTTAAAATGCTAAAAATAAATATTTGTAAGTGGAATCCTTTTGAATTCAGTATCCAAATTAGACATTTCAGATGAAAAACATAAATTGAATGCCAATTGATGAGTTGTGAGTAGTGCAATGAGAATTAATTGCTATGCGTTAAAATGTGTGCAACAATGGCTTTTTTATCTGACTAAATCGTATATTTTAAAAATGCATCTTTGAATCAAAAAATATTTTTGAACGTATAAAAATATTTTAGATTTATAAGCAGCAATTTATTAATTTGGGATACTTTATTACAAATTTATTTTCTCTAAAGAGAAGCAATGCCAGTTGAGAGCTTTCATACTAAACAGAATACGCAATTTTTTCCATTTTCACTTTTTATTTGTTCCTAGATAAATTTTTAATAGTTTTTAAATTATAATAGTTAGAAAATAAGATTTTTTTATGTTTCCCAAAAATTTAAAATTACTCTATAGTAAATTCTAGATTTTGTAAGCAAACTATGGCAAATAATTAATAATTAGAAATGAAACTAGAAGTTACAAGCAATTGATTAAGAAAAATGTTAACTGTGCTTTAGATATATTTATTACAAAGTGCATTTTAATAAATGGACTGAAGAGACAAACACTTACGAAAATGAAAATAGTTGACATTGTGACAAAGTTATGCATATTTTATCCTAAGTGTTTAGCACTATAGATAGTAACAAAAAAGAGAGAAATCAAATATAAACAGACATAATAAAACTATATTGAGTTAATTTCACAGAATAATTCCAGTTTTAAAACTTTTGATGACTTTAAGAAATCGACTTGTTAATACTTCAGCAAACCATGATGATTATTTATCGTTGTAATATTATGGTTCAAAATTATTGTATTGAAATATTAGAGTTCAAATTTATCTTGATTAAAACTTCATTGAAGATAGATTATCCTTTCATAGATTAGTTTTTATTTAGAAACGCTACTTATATTTTAAAAAGCTTTTTAATGACACTTCAGGAAATGGTGTTTATTTGTTAGTATTGCAGCATTAAAGTACATATCTACCACAGGTGTTGGAGTTTTCGAAGACAAATTGTGTACACTCATATAATCCTTATTTAAGAACTTTCAAGCACACGGCTTGCATTTTATGTAATTTATTTAATAACATCTCAGCAAATGGGGATGATTATTTGTCAGTATTGCAACATTGGCGTGCAAATCTATCCCAGCTGTTGGACCTTCTTCATTGGAGACAAATTGTTATTGAACATTAAAAAAAGATATTAAGTCGTTTAGCTCATTTCCTTTTATTAAGATTTCACGGGTCATTGTAATATCGAGAAGAATGGAAAATATCAATCATTTTTTGATATCAGAGAAAGAATGAAGCGTTTTAGTCTTGAAAAATCACTGTTACAGCTGGTAAACAGGCTTATTCCTATAATTTATCCTCTATTTTCCTCCAAATCCCCCCTTTCTCCTCTCCTCCACCCCTTTGTCTTCATTTCCTTCATTCATTCTTAAGACAAAAAGGAGGAAAAAGAAAGAAATTCTAAATTGAGCAAAGTGTCTCACGAATTTCTAGAGGAAAAGGGAAAAAAATCGCCAATCAGATTTCTATTACTGGCAAAAGAAGCGCGCCAAGACAAGCAAAACTACATAATGTAAGATTGATAAGACATTGTGTTTCGTTTCCTAGGTAAAGAAGAATTAAGAAAAGAGTCCCGAGAGAGAAGAATGGAAGATTATATAGAGGAGGGGGAGGGTTGGCAGAGTGGCCCACCTGTGTCTTGACGAAAGATTAACGACTCTGAATTTCGATCGCAATTTATATTAAAAACGTAACAGAAGAACATTGTACTAAGTGTACACGCGCATGGAAAGGAGGTTGCATTTGATTGTTTTTTTTTTTTTTTCTAACCCTTTAACGTACTACCAACTTGTAACATCTTGGAAAATGACTAATGAGATATTTTACAACTCAGCTTTCACACATTAAAAGACTGAAGTTCGTTCTAACTTTAAATAGTAATTACACACTTCTAATTCCAGCGTTTATTTACTGGTAGTTTAAAATTTATTTTCCACAAGACAAAACATATTTTTAAATTTAACAGTAATAAGAATATTTTGAGGTGAGCTAGTTGACTGCGTTACCTTTAAAATCTTAAAAACAAGAATTATTTAAGTAACAACCGTGGAATAAGAATTACTAGATTGTCACTATCTTTAATAAAATAATAATAACTATAAGATGATTGCAAAAAATTATTATGCAATGCCTTAAGAACAAACAAAACGAATCCTTCTAGCTGACACTTTTATTAACTGAATCATTATTATTTTGAGTATTTATTTACTGAAAATTTTGTTTTAAGACCGATGTAAATAAGAATAGCTCAGATTTTAAACTCAGTATACGTACAATAAAAAAAACTATTCTAATGCTTTAATGAATACCAGGCTAAGTTATCAGAAATATTATTCATTATTCTCTTCGATAATAAGAGCTAAATTTAATAAAATGCGTCAAGTAAACAGCAAAGTGATAAAACAGCGATCTCCCCAGAGAAAAGCATCTCGCTCGAATTTGGCTTCGATTGAACAAGAGTTGGGTATTGCGATTTTTTTTCTATTGGGTCACTTATTTGGGGTGGGTGCTTGGGAATTTTCAGTTCTTTTCGACGCATAATCATTTCACATCATCTATGATCCAAAAGGCAATCAACGTCAAGTAAACAGCAAAGTAATAAAACAGCGATCTCCCCAGAGAAAAGCATGGGGCTCGAATTTGGCTTCGATTGAACAAGAGTTGGGTATTGCGATTTTTTTTCTATTGGGTCACTTATTTGGGGTGGGTGCTTGGGAATTTTCAGTTCTTTTCAATGCATAATCATTTCGCATCATCTATGATCCAAAAGGTAATTAACACAATCGGCATTAAAATGCTTTACAACAGCCTATGGCTGTTAGGCTGTTCACTCCATGGTGCCAAAATATTTAAAATAAATATAATATTTATTTAATAATACAAAACTGTTTTTAAAATCATTTTATTTGAGTATAAATCCTATTCAAAAAATATTTAACGTAAAAAAAAGGTTGAAAAATTTTTAAAAAAATGCAAAATTATAAAAAATTAAAAGATGTTTTTAAGAAAGCATGAAAGAAGATACTTTGATATCTCTATTAGAATTTCATTAAAAATGCCTTTAAAATTTAATCCCATTATAATTAAAAAATCAACATTTAGCTAAAGTTTTCATTAACAATATTCTAAATTATATGGAAAAGATGCATAAAATGCATTGTGAATACTTGACATCACTTAATCTAAGAAACTGTGCATACAGAGAACACATTAAAATAATTTATTTAAACTTAATATTTTGTTTGTGTGTGCGTGGACATGTATTTTATTTTTTCCTTAACGTTAATGCGATATGGAATTCTTACTAATCATTTTTAGGTATAAAATAAAACTTTTTTAATGTAAATATATGCTTTTTCCTCTGCTAAATCTATAGCATTCTATTTCCGATACATCCTTTACAAAATATATTGAACGATATAGAAAAAGCAATCGTTTCTAATATAAGAAAATACATTGCAATTTAAAAGCAATTTTTTTTAAACTAATAGATTAGTTTCTAGAATTCTTTAAAATACGTTATTCAGGTTTCAGAAGATATGAATTTTATTTATTAACCATAAAATAGTTTATTCTTTCGTTTCAATTGAAATCATGACTGAATCACTTTCTTACAATTCTCATTAAAAATATCCATGAAATTCGAATTTACATCACACATAATTAATTATGACATTGTAATGAAAGACGACGTCATAAAAAAATCTGTCTTGTCGACGAATTTGCTGCCTTCACATCGCATTCTTCGAGCAGCAGCAAACAAGGCGAAGTTTACCATCGAATGCCAGAGAGAATAGCGTCATTTTGTTAATAAAATGATTTCTTGTAAAGACCAAAGCATCGGTTTGAGAAGCCATTTTCCACAGATTCAAGCCGTTAACACGTTGACAATAGAACAGAAGAAAAAGCAAAACTGAAAATACAAGACAAATCATCCACTTTATAGTTAGCCTAAATTGGCAAAGACAATTTAAATTTAAAAATATTTTATTTTATTATTATTTTTTTTTCATTTTTTCCATTCTTTAAATTTTTCAGGACTTTAATTACATAATCTACCAGTTCAAATAACATAATCTTCATTTTGTAGATTATTTTCGCTTATTTATGTAATTTATACATATATGAATTTCTTACTTATTAATTTGTATAAAATAATAATACTTCTGGAAATTCTCATTTAAAGAATGCTTCAATAAGGAATGCATTATAGATCACCACGTGGTCATAACCACATTCTCACATGTTTCTTTTTGTTGTATTATATCATTATCTGTGTTTTAAGATATTTTACTAGGTTTAGATTTACATTTTGCTATTTTCTCGGTGCTTTCAAGTAATCGCTTTTCAATATATTTTCTAGTTTTGTAAAATGATGTCAAAAATTTCGAGAAATTCTAATCATTTTACCATGAGACACTGATATTTGTTGAAAACACATATACATCTTGATTAATAAATTATTTTTAATTTTATTCGATTATCAGGAAGTCATTGTTACGTAAATACGTTAATAGCAAATGTTTTCTTAATAACACTTTATGATTACGAAACTCCTTCTCACAGATTTCAAGTATTTATGGGTGCTATTCAATCAATACCTTCGGTCTACAACTCATTATTTCGTTTTAGATGCTCAATTTGAACTTACTTTTAATATTTTTTGTTCGAAGATTTCTTAAAAATAAATAAATAATAAAACAATTTGCGAAAACTTTGAAAATGTTATTTGTTGTGCTATTTCTTTTAAGAAACTTATGTTTGTATAGTTAATAAATAAAAATTATTTGTTATATTTTTGTTAAAAATATTAATTTTAGTAATTTTGATGAAAGCTAATGTATATTTTCTTCAATAAATGTATAACTAAATATTTCTTGGGAATATCAAAAATAAAAACTATTTTTTGGATTATATAATGTAATTAATATTTCAGATAATTAGTACATTGCACTCATTTTAATGTAATTAATATATTTGATTACATTAAAATACATTTGCGGTACAGAAAAAATTACTTTCATCCATAGCTTTTCATAAAATAATTAGCCAATCTTATTTATAATTAACCTATTTTTTAAATTTAAAAAAGATTTTTTCTCTTAATTTTTTTGTATTTTATTATTGTGCAAAAAATATATTATAATTATGAACTTAATTCTTTTGCGTTTGCCGTCGAGAAAATTAATATTTAAAGTTTCACAATCAATTAGTAAAAAATTATTTGGAGGGAAGAAGTCATGCTTACACTAAATGAATGAAAAAGTTCTTTTCTAGCGAAATCGATTATTTCTGCAAGTAGTCGACTCACAGAAAATCTCAGTTTGACTTCCAAAGCCATTTCTCTTAGTTATAGCCGACCAAACTACTCTGGGCCGACCATTTTTCTTGGGATAAGAGTTTTTATTTTATTTTTTTTATTTATTTTATTATTTTATTTTTCTTTAGCTTAATGCCGCGGAAAGATAGCAATGGTTGAAATTTATTCACTTTGGATAAAAAAGAGAGAGAAAGAAAGAAATTAAAAATAAAAAGAAACATTTCTTTTATTTTTTAGACAGTCCCGATATCAGAACAGAGGAATCTAAGGGATCTATTTTTGTATGCATGGTCGAGCTTGTGAACTCGTAGCTGATTGGTGGTTGCCATGGCAACGTTCGGGTGCAACACACCGATTCAATTCATGGCCTGACGTTTTCTTGAAATATTTCACTAGCTGTGCTCGTAAAGTGTAACGTTACGACCAGAAGAAAAAAAAAAGGAAACGATTAAAAAAATGTATCACGCAGCCGTGAGCTGAAGGAACGATGCGTTGATTAAAAATTAGTAGTTCAAAAATATAACTAAAAAAAATAACAGAATATATAATAATTAACAAAATGATATTTCCACTTCTTTTTTATATTACTTTTCATTTGTAAGAACGTGTCTCCCATTAAATTTTTATGTAATGTTATAGGAGTTTTCCTTCAACTAACGAGTAATATCGTGTTTCTAGTATACTATTCTAATCTATCTTGTGTGTGCTTAAACAAAGTTAATCACGTTGTACAAAAGAATATTCAATTGCATTAATATTTCCACCAATGAAAACATAATTCTGTCATTCGAAAATAGGAAAAAATATATGATAGTGTCGGTGAAAAATGAACTATAAGGAGAATATATAGAACAGTTCAAAATTGTTTCCCATTGATTACATACCACAAACAGAACTATTTTGTAACATAGAATATCATCTTCTGTTTTTGTAAGCTTTGTTTTAAAAGAGATTTCCTCATGCAAATAATTTTATTTGGTCTAAAAACACAATCTATCGAAATGTATTCTAAATAGCGGATTTATTTCCTGATTCTTCAAATTATCAAATATTTTTATCCCTTAAATTTGCAAGAGCATTAACTTTCCTTTGAATTTTTCATGAATTCTAAACTTTTAACTCTTATTTTTAAAAAATAGTTTAGGCAAAAAATTAGATTTTTCAGTGAAAATAAATTATTTTAACTAAGTTCATATACTTTCTTAATATAAGATTATTCAAAACTCATATATTAGAATTATTATTTTTAACTTGTTCTATTTATTAGAAAAGCTCTTTTTTTAAATCGAGATCTTTTCCCAGTTACTTCTTTCCATGGATATTTCCAATTATAGGATCTCATTAAATCATAAGGATCTGAACATTACATAAATAATCATACACTAAATAAGGTATTGCATACATTGAATGTTGTTAAAGGATTAAATCTATCATTTTAAAAATATAATTTGTTAGAAGTTAATAAAAAGATTTTTCGCTCTTTTGCTGAAATTTAAAAAGTTACTTTATTTTTTCTTCTTCTATATAAATCAAATCCTTATTCTATTTGTCAGTCGAATTAAAGGAAGACAACAAAGAATGGAATTAAACTTACAGAACGAAATTCATCTGTGACTAACTTAAAATGAAAACTATGTTGCAATTCAAAATTTGGATTGCAGCATTTGTATAATAATTAATCTAAAACATAATTAAAATGCTGATTTGAACTGTCCTTAAAATTCCTTATTCTGTGATTCTGTCTATTAATTTAAATAATGTAATATTCTGTTCCGGAGCTATTCTTGCTTCAAGAACAAGGTCTTGGACTCTTCCATCCTTTTAAAAGTCATTGAAATTTAACTGTTGGGAATAAAGAAAAATACTTTTAGCACCGGGTTTCTCATCCTTTTGACATTTCCACAGTTTAACTTTTTTTAAAAATTTAATTGAAACTGTATTAAATATTTTTTTGATTTTCAGAAAAGTGTTACTTTGGTGACTAAACGAACGTGCTTACGATTTTCCCAATAAACCGACGATCAGAAATGGATTGGATTTTATACGAGAGGTATCTCGATTTTAATATATGGTAATTTCTTAACCAAAGGAAATTTTCAAGTCGTGAAACAGCTCCTTCAATTTGTTATTTACTGATCGATACTAGCGATCACCTCATTTCATCCTGGCGTAAAATAGCGTTTGGAATAAAGCTAAGTCAATAGATAATATCGTTAAAATATAATATGTGTAAATAGCGTTATATTTATAACTCGCAATTTACTCATCAAATTTAAAGGTACTCATTCTCTCTCTCGCTCTGTATATATATATAAACTAAGAAACACAAGAACTGGCCAATTTACAATTTACTGATACAAAAATAAATAAAACATAACATTATCTAAGTTAACTGAGATGAGAAATTTTCTTTCTGTTGAAATACAAGACACCGTAAAATAGTTTCAATCCAATGAGAACACCATCATTCATCCACACAAACTTTAATTATTCTTACAAGAGAAAAAAAATTCCAAAAAGCAGGTGTCCGTAAAATACATTCTGCATTCTTGAAACACAACCGTTTTCTGTGAATTCTTCAGAACGTTGAACATCTGCTTTCTCGATGAAGAAATTACAGCAAGGAAAGGGTGGGGATCCAGAGCGTTTGAAAGAAAGCGTTCAGCAGAAGAAGACGTTGACAGAGACAAATCTCTTCCCACCAGCTCAGAATCGTGCAAACAAGCGCGTGTGCCTCAACCCACATTCTGTGACTGTTTTCATTGTCCCCAGTGAACAACGGCGCTGACATCCCGGTACTCCACTCAATTCTAGGCACGGGGATAATTTCCTACCTTTAATTATAATTTTTATAATTTTTTTTGACACGTAGTCAAAAGAGGTTGCGTGAGATGCTGCAATTTCATCTCCTCACTCTAATTTTTAGCCTCTATTTCTTAAGCTAATATTTGCTCGCTGCGATAGCTGCTTACAAAAGAGCGTCCCTCGGCAATTTTGTAAGGACCTGAGAACAAGATTCAATAGGGCTAAGCACCACAAGAAGTGTAATAACATATAATATCCATCAAAAGCTCAATTTCTTAGCCTTAATTATGTATTTGGCCTATGAGAAGAAATGATTAAGAAGCCAATTAATCATGCCATATTTATAATTTTGTTGCTTTGTTAGCACCACAGGGAATTTGGTGAAATGGTTTTATGGATATTTGGTAAGGTGATTTTTAATGGGTATCATTGCACATAAATTTGTAGTATATTTCTTCTATAAAACATGCTATAGACCACTGAATTAGTTTTAGTATAGTTTGTAATCTAATAAATGAACTATTTTAATTCACGGGATAAATGTGAAAAGTTTCTCCCGAAAATGCTTTGCTAGCTATTTTACCATTTGGGTGCAGAATTTTACCTGAAATATTTTAATTTAAAGCACCTTAATTTTCTAGGGATGTAAAAACAGTAGGCTTCACGGAACAATTGCTTTATGTTATATCAGTCATGATTTCATTGTTCCAAATGATGTACAGATTTTTTTAAAGTGATGAATGTTATATGATGTACCAGAATGTCATGACATTCCGGTACATCAGGAGTCTAAAATGTCAAGATTTACAAAATGGTAATATAAGACAACGAATATCAATGTAAATGGAATCCTTGATGTTATTGGTTCTTACTCTTATATTTTTGCAGAATTACACTAAAAATTTCATATTTTTCTTTTTTAAATAAAGCATTTTAAAAAAATCTAACAATAAAGATTTTAGAAGTTATGTTCTCGCTTTGGAATGATCATTGTTTGCTTATTTAACATTATTTTCAATCATATAGAAGTTGTTTCTTTCGTTACAGTTGATATCCTGAATAAGCCCGTTTATTACGATTCTCATTGGTTTAAAATATCCATTACGTCAGACAACGATTCATCCACTTCACATCGTATTGAGATGGTGTTGTAAATCCGACTTGTCCACGAATTTGCTGCCTGCCTTCCAATCACATTCTTCGAACGGGAGCAAGAAAGGCGAAGTTCACCATAGAATGTCTAAGCATATTGTTGAAAAATAATTGTTAAAAAAAATTTCTAATATAATAAGCGAAGCATCAGTTTGAGAAGCCGTTTTAAGCCATTAACACATGAACAATTAGAACAGCAGCACAAAATGAAAAATGCATGACAAAGCATCGATTTCATGGTTAGTTTAAATAGGCAAGAACGATTTAAATTCTTAAAAATTCCATTAATTAATAGAATTCTAAATCAATAATTGCAATACTTGTAAAGAATTTCTTTTGAATCTTAAGACTATTGCCTTATTTACGCCCAATTAAAAATCTTATAGTTAACTTTGCTGAAATAATAAAAAGCAGATTTGTAAAACAAAAATTCGAAAAGCTCGTTGAATGTTTTAAAAATGGCCTTTTATTTTTATTTATTTATTTATATTTTATTTTATTATTGTTTATTACAAATATCCACCTGTAAGTTCAATTCATAATTCGCTTTTTATCTCTAAATCCATGTGGGTTATTAAAACAAAAAGAATTAAAAAAAACAATTCAGATTCACAAACTTTGAATGGAAGATCAGAGACAGTTCTTAAATTTGGAGGAGAAAAAGGAGCACCCTGGAAAAATTAAAAATTTTGTAATCCATGCTGATTTTGATATTGATCAGTGGTAAAGAGCTTGCAAGTTTACTATTGTTGGGAAATTTTCATGAATATCCATAGATTATGAATTATAAAACCATTGAAAAGATTTTCGAAGATAGTTGCTGAATTCCCAAATCACAGAGAAAAAAACACGTGAAAACCCCGAGCGCCCACATCCCAAATAACATGTCAATCATTCATATGAGGGGGTTAATCAGTAATGAATGCAGTAAAATCATGCTTTAAAAACGCATAGGTATAAAGTAAAAAGAAATGAATACATCTCGCACGTTATTCAACAGTAACTGCACAATATTCAACAATGACTGTATTTCATATTTTCTAGGCCAAAGTGCATGAACTATTTATAAGCCCACGAGGAATTCTAAGTCAAAATTTTCAATTATTTACCGATTCAAGATAGTGTTTAATTCAGAACAATAATAGATTGCTTAATGTAATACCATTTAAAAAATGCACTTTCCTTAAAAATGTACTTACCTCATGATTATATAACGATAAATAAAGAAAAATGAAATCAATAACTACTACTGATTTAGGACTTATCGTGCTGAAATAAAGATGTTCAGGTTTAGAAATTCCAAGTAGTAGTTTGAATAAAGAGGAGGGGCAAGATGCTCCCATTGAGACATTCCAAGGTCTAATCCAGTCATTGCTGATGAATCAGTCTTCTAATTTTGATGAACGTCTCTGTTTCAGTGGTTGCTTAAGTGTTTAACAGTATTTCCTTGGAAACGTGGGAGCATTCATACATCTGTCTAAGGAAATACAGCTATGTGGGGTCAATATTTCTTTTAAAAATGAAATTAAAAGAATAAAATAAACTGTCGACTTTGAAAAAACTGATTAGTTAAAAAAAACATAAAAAATTATATAAATATTTCTCAAAATGTAAAATAAAAAAAAAAATTCATGTTTTTAACATTTTTTTAACGGTTGCTACAAAATTTATAACACGCATGAAAGATCATTATTTCTTTGTGAAAAATTTCAAAATTTATTATATATGAAATTTATCATAAGACAAAATAATTCGCTAGCGAAATTTTCCCTACAAAATTTATTGTTGTTGCTTATCCCCCCTGGTTTAGAATAATCTAAACCAGGTCCAAGAGATCAAGTCGCGAAATTAGCCAGAAGACCCTATACCCCTCATTCAACTGCTGCCCCACAGAGGCACCAATACATTCTAAGATATGAGAGGGAGAGGCGGAGCCTGAACATCGGCAGATAGCATAACTCTTCACACCACTACTAAACCTTAAACTTACGTGGCCAGTCCTAAGTCTGGATAGTGTAGTCAGCTGAAATCTTGAACTAGTACGTTGTAGGGACAGACCAGGGACCCAGCGGCATACCAAGCATGCCGAGGTGAAATCTTCCAAGTGTCATTTATACCAGCTAGAAATAACGAATGGATCTCTGAGATTCGAAGTTCTTTGGAAGGAGGAGTGGGTAGCTCACAGCCCTCGCCAGCAAGCAAATCAGCAACTTCGTTTCCGTAAACCCCAACATGCGAGGGAATCCACTGTAGACAGACAGTACCACTCTGGTTCAATGCAGCCAATTTGAGAACAATATCCTGCCCCAATTTATCAAGAACATTAGGCCAATTCTTTAAGTACTGGATGGAGCTCTTGGTATCAGTCAATATCCAAACATCATCCGCGTCAGCTTCTAGAGCCAGATTCAATACCTCCTTAATAGCGACGAGCTCAGAGCGAAAAACTGAACTGTAGTCAGGATTTCTAAAACTATATCGATGTTCTCCAACACTTGTCTTCATAAGAACACCACTGCCTGCTCTACCTGCATCTGATCGGCTTCCATCGGTGTAAAGAACGAGGGCCGGAGAAGGGATATCATTTATAACCTCAAGGGATAGTTGGCGCAGCCTTTCTGGGTGTTCATTCTGCTTAACAAAATTTATCTTCAGGTCTTCATAAAAACAACATAACTAAGAGTAGTGGTAGGTGTCAGAAAATTAAAAGGAGTACAGGGCTCTACCTCAATGTCCAACAAAGCCTGTTTCCACATAAAACCAAGAGGGCTATCCTTTTTCAGCCTCTGATTGTTTGTCCAATTTAAAAGGAAAACTGAATTTCTATTGTAGGGCCCGAAACTATTAAGTGGTGCAATGTACTTTGCACAATTTGCCTTTCTTCGCTGGGATAAGGGCTTGAGATCGGCCTCATAAAGAACTATATCACTGGGACAACAATGCCTAAGACCAGTGATAATTCTGCCAGCGCTAAGCTGTATTCTCTCTAACTTATTCAGATTAGAAGCTGCCGTTACCTGATAGATCTAGGAGCCGTACTCGAGTACTGGTCTTATGAGTGCAGTAATTTTGAGAGCTCATTCACTTCCCAATCCCTACCGGATATATATTTAAGAAGTTGCAGTCTCTTACAACCTCTCTCATATAGTTTATGGATGTGTTTACTGCAGTTAATTTCCGTATCCAAAATGAAACCCAAATAAGTGGGGGTCTTGGTAGACTGAAGCAATTGTTCATTAAGAAAAATCTTTGATTGGTAATTAAACAGATATCTATTAGTTGTAAAAAGACAACTTAGGGATTTGGAAGTATTAAAGTTTATGCTCCTTTGCAAAGCACTGTAATCTACTCAAGGCATCATCAAGAGAATTTTCTAGATGAGATAAATCTGAATCGTGATCCCAGAGCACTACATCATCATCAAAAATGCCTATTTGACAGGGGAGCTATACTTTTTTAATTCCAGCCATGTTCAGCGAAAAACGAATGGGGCTCAGTACTGACCCCTGTGGAATTCCCTGATAAGTCCTATAAATTCCAACATTTTTGAAATTAATTTATGAACATAATTGAAATTTAACTCTAAAAGAACGGTTGTTCATGAAATTAGAAATCCAAGATAGGGAGCGACCCCTAATATCGAAATCAGCCCAGAGCTTGTTCTTCTAAACCCTGTCAAAGGCTTTACTGAGATCAAGGAAAGCTGCCATAGTGTGCCTGCTGGGTTTTAATCAACCATCTACAAAATTTAAAAATACATTTGAAATTTTCTTCAAAATTATCTTTTCAAATTTACACCTATTACAGATTTTGTTTCAAAGAAATATTTTCAAAGAACATATTTGAAAATTATGATTTTTTTTAACAAATTATAAAAGGCTTATTTAAATTTTACCCAAGTAATTTTTAAAAAAATTCTTTTCAAAGCAATAAAATGTAAAATAATATCGGTTTGAAATGAATGTAAAGTGCAAAGAAAAATAATTAAAACAGAAAACAAAATAATCATTAATTAATATTGTTTTAATCGGTAAACTTCCTTCCATAAAAAGCTTTTTTTTATTTTGTTTGTGAAAATAGAACAGATTACATATTAAGCAGGAAAACATATATATATATATATATATATATATATATATATATATATATTACATTTTATTTTATTTCACATGTTTTATTTTATTAAAATGTTGTTTTTTATTAAAATTTTTCCCTCGAAAAGAAATACTTTCCCAAAATATTTTCGATTTAGAGTATGACTAATAAAATAATTTAAATCATTGAATAGTGATGTATAAGAAATAAAGTATTAAATTCATATTTTCTGATTTTCGTTACTTTTCACAAAAATTTAATCACATTTTAATTACAATGTGAATCGTTATGTAAAAAAAATTATATTGCCAGAATATAAATTATAAAATCGAATATTTAAATAAGGACTTCTGATTACTACACTGGAGTGCTTGTGAATAGTAATATTAATACCTTTTTTTAATCAAAGCAATTCCATTTCATATAGCACTGAAATAAATTTTTGTGAAAAATTTTAAGCAAAATGAAATATTTGAAAGGATACAAAATTTTAATACAGTTTATTATGCATTATTTTAATTTTCGCTTTAAATTACCAGCAAATAATTAATTATGTATTTATGTCTTTTTACTCAGAATGTATGTTACATTTTTAAGAATAACATTTCCAATTGAACTTACATAACATTTAATAAAAGGAAATTTATTTTAAAAAAAATTAATATATCATTTTTAAAGCCTAAAAGATCAAATGACTCACATCAAAAGACATATGAAGAAGTTTAAATAAAATTTTAATGAACCGTCTTCAGTAAAAAGTTTGTTGCTTTCAAAAAAAAGATGCAAAACACTTATTTAGAATGTCTTGCAATTAAATAAAAATATTTTTTTCAAGAAAATGTCTAACATTTTTATTCATTCATTAAGGTCTGAAATAATCTTTAATAGATGAATATTAAACATATATATGAAATAATTGTATGGCATTCAAATGAATTTTATATGGTCAATAGAAATCATTTTTGATTCAGTGTTTCAACATTTGGTTTAAGTTAACTAATGAATAATTACATAATTTTGAATGTATATTATATTTTATCTACATTTTATGTTAGACTAAAATAAATCTTTCAATGGATAAATGTTGAGAGACATAATACATCAAAAATAAAATTTTTTTTTATCCAATTGATAAATGAATAACTGAAATAACTTCTTTACTACTTATCGAGTTACAAGATTTTTTGTTCAAAATTTTTAGAAATCATTTGTATAATTAGATTTTCTTGACCAAAATATTTATAACTTTTCATTTAATTACATTTTAGATTAAATTAAGATCGTTTTCAATCACTCAAGAACCATCTTTCGAAAACGATCTTATGTATGTATATATATATATATATATATATATATATATATACAGAGAGTGATTATTTTCTCTTGCTTATTTTAAATTTCAAACAATTATGTTTTGTATAATTTAAATTATATTTTTGTGTGAGTAGAAGAAATTTAAGATTTATCTATTCAAAAATAAATCTAAAATGCAACGAAACTTTTTATTTGAATTTACAAATACTTTATTAAAAACAGTCCCTAGTGTGAAAGATAGTGCGTTACAAGTTTTATTTAAAATTCACTGGAAATAATTAGGTGTACTAATACAGCTCTAATAATACGTTTTTTCTCTGTGGAACGCCACATTTTCAGTGCATTTGCTATGTGACCTTTTTTCAATACGGCCGTATCGTGAAGTTTGTCACTCTTAAGCTACCGAAAAAATAACAAAATGAAGAAAAGAAAAAGTCAGCTGGAATTGAGAGTCAGAGGAGTTTTCCATTCTAGACAATGCTCCTGGAACAGAATGTCTTTGTCTTTAACTGTAACCATGTGAAATTAATGGGGAGGTGGAAGAGATGAAGGAGAGAGCGGGGAGTGGGAATGAAAAAAAGGAAGGACCAGCCTATCAATGGGAACATTCAGCGGTTCCGAAGAGTGCAGTTAATTAATGGCCGCCCTGAGAACCTCTGGAGTGGGATCGTTAATTACAGGGCCGCAGACAGTCACTGTAATAAAATTAATGCGCGGGCCGCATGTGGGTCAAGTTGGTGCTCTTCCTAATGAGACGGAAGGCTCGACTTCTAACGACGAGCAGAATCAGTTATCAGCACCAGGAAATGACCATTCTCCAAGGCAACTCAACTCAACTCGTTTCATGGCCAAAGTACGCGTCTCCCAATGTAAAGTAAATGTTGCATTGTTTCAGGGGATAATATTATCCAAGGAAATATAAAATTAGAGTAATTTAATGAGAGGGCTTAAATAGGATTGAATTAAAGTGAATAAATATAATTTATAGTGTGGAATCGAGAAGGGGAATTAGGACTGTTTTATGAAGGGCATTGTCCACGCTGTTTGATTAAAACTGTTAAAAGTTTGAGAAAGGGAAAAAAATTCAAACTACTGAGGCAAAATCTTGGTCATGCACATTCAATTCAGTTAAGTTGATTACAGAATGCATTCAGCTTAAACCTGAAAGACATTCCTTTCATCTGTTTGATTCATTCAACTAAAAGGAAAATGTTCATGATACCCCTATTTTGCTTGAAAAATCCCCCACAAGTTGAATGCTTAATTCAGCTAAATCCAAAATAATTCATAAAAAAAAAAAAAAAAAAAAAAAAAAAAACAGAAATATTTTGAATATACTCCAAAAATCTTCATTGGATTCGAAATTCGAAGATGAATATCGAAATTCGAAGATGAATACTTCAGATAAATTGGCACTTTGTTGTCTCCAGATGCTTTCGCACACCATCAGAGAGCATTTGTTATTGTTGTTTTGTACCAAATAGATTGACATTATGGGTTGAGCAGCTCCACTTTTCCAATTGAACCATATTTTGGTTTGGAGTACGACTTATTCAGTACACATGCCATATGCATTCTTTTATAGAGTAGGCACAATTCTTCACAACCCATTCATACAAAGAAAGGATGAATACAGGATAGACAAAGTACATCCATACCTGAACTGGGATTCGAACTCAGTACCTCCCTCTCCGCAGTCAGGCACTTTGATCACTAGGCATGGTGGGCGGTATAAGACAGCATTTTAAAAGATTAATACAGTTCTAATTTGAATATAATTTATTTTATTTATATTTCAGCTCTGTGTGCAGAGATTTTAGCTAACTCGTCTAAAATTCAAAATATCTTTCACTTGATTTCAGCAACTCAAATTTTTAATTACATTTTCATGCTTATACCATATTAAAAATGCTGGATTTTATGCTCATATAATACTAAAGTAATTGAAATGATTGTCCCATCAAAAAAAACATACTTTGTTTAAATAGCTGGAGTTAAAATCCTGTTCAATAGAAGGATCTCTAGCCCTAACCAGAGCTAAATTGGAGACTTATTATTCCATCTTCAGTGTAGTCCTTATTAGAGACAGATTCGAACTTGCTACATTCGTTACGTTAGAATAGAGACTTATCTCAAAGATGGTAGCTAAATGATACGCTTTCTAACTTTCAGTTCAATATTTCTCGAGATCAGTTTCGTTTCCAGTGTAACTTTTTCAGGTTGCTCGAAATTTCGAATTACCCTTCATGAGCAACAGGTTTTCATGTACTACAAATCAAATCAAGCTAAAATATTCCCCATTAGTTAGAACAGCCCAAAGAAAATGCTCCATATTTCCTATAAGAAATTTTCATTATAGGAGAAAAAAAGATAATAGTTTTTATTTAATGAAAAATAATGCAGAATATCTTAAAAAATTGTAGAATTTGATTAGATTTATAGAAAATGTTTCTCCTTCTTACACATAATAATGACTAAATTATTCCCTTTGTGTATGCTACAAAATAATTCAACTCAAACACAGTGTCAGCTTTCTAAAATAATTAGTTAAAAATTGTCCAGGTCACAAATTTACAGTCATATAATTATTTGATTATACGAGAAAGTATGCACATTGATAACACAAAACACTCCTTTATATTACTATGATGTTTTTAAACTTAACTCTCGGCAGCCTATAATTTCGTGCTTCAAACCAATCCATAGTAAAAAATAAGAAGCCCATTGTGATGGGGGAAACTTTTCTTTAGGCTTTAGCTCCAGTTGAAAAAATTTAGCATTTGATCGAGGCCTCAAAGGCTTGAAGCAACCTCATAAGCAGATGTGTTATCATTTTTTACCTTCTGATTGTGGACTGAATTAATGTAATATATTTTTGAAACATCTTATAGTTTAATATGCTCTCTCTTTAGAGGTAATGGTAACTAAAATTTTAGTTAGATTTTAATTTTTTTAATTTTTTTTGTCACTTTTTTTCGTGTAATGAAATGGAGAATGTTATTTAAAAAAATAATTAATAATAGAATTTGTTTAGTAAAATTCAAAGTATAGGAAAGTCATATTTTGATGATTATTTGGTTAACTTGTTGCCCCTATTTGTCGTTTTCAATTAAAGAGCTTGTTGTGGAAATTATTTCAAAGGCTATATTACACCCCATTATTCTTGAGCACTTTAATATTCACCAAGTATATTCTTATATTTCGAGGGAATACTTAATAAATAGGGCACAAACTGACACATAGCGGTTAAGGCGAGTCCCGGATTGTTACATTGAAGTTAACAGGTTTGAAATACCTGCTCATCACTAAGTGGTTCGTCATTTTGAGCCACGGTCAGGTGACGAGATCATACTTGAGCTGGCACCTTCCCCTTCACATCCACGCCATACCAGCGGAAGGTTTTTTGGAAGTCACAGATGAATATGAACATGTCCCGAACCCCACAAAGCTCGAGGAGCCCAGTGAGGAGCAGATAGTGCACTGCATTTCCCTTTCTCAAAGAAGAAAACCCGGAAAATAATCCCAACCATCCAGGCAGATGTGGCTGTAGAGAGCAGAAAATACAATATCCTTCTCCTGTTGTTCAAAACAGTGCCTAAAATCGAACCTAAGACCATTCATCAAATCGAACCTAAGTTACCACCTGTCCACGATTAGCCTAAGACTAATATTTGAGGCAATATCATGTTTTATATCTTAATACTAGTTTTAAGGAAAAAAATTATTTAAAAATAATAATTCTTCGATTTTTCATGAAAACATCTAATTTCTAAAGGATGGAATGTTCTTCAGTACGAACATGTCTCCAGAGAGAGAACACATTTTAAATATTCAGAAGCCAGGAAAAGGTTCTTATTTCCTAAAGAAAAAAAAAAAAAAAAAAAGAACGAAACGGTGAAAAATCCGTCAGAAATGTAGCAGTAGTACCATCTTCTAAAATAGAACGCGGAGAAAATATAACAATAAATTCTGGAATAAAAGGTAATAAACTGCTGAGAAGTTTGCCTTTTTTCCCAACAAAAGATATCGAAGGTTTTGTTATTTTATGAACCGAAAGCTTTTCCGCATTTGCATGCGATTAAATATTCTTCGTTCAAACCACACCCTAGAGAAATGAAAGCGAAAGAAGAAAAAATGAAATATATGCATATATATATATGCACATGCGAAATTTATATACTTCGAATTCTCCAACGAGCAGAATGTCGTGATTTCTGCGTGGGCGTTCACTGTTAGAGGATAATGTCCAGTCTGAGGGAGGAGTATAAGGGTGGTTTGACTTATAGCAGGTAACTCACCTTTTTGTCGTTCAAAAGTCATGCGCAGTTGATAGTACACTTGTTAAAAAATGGGATCGTCATAGCTACCGTACAAAATTAAACCACAGTCCACTTTATTTTAATTGAGAAATATTTAAGAGCCAAGTTATCTTCGAAATAGTAGAGATGGATCATCAAGTTTCCTGCCTTATTAGAACTTGTAAATAAAATTGCAAAATAGTGTGTTGTTAAAAAAATAAAAACTTCTAAATCATTGCATTAACTAATTGTGCACAACTGTACATCGTAACAAAAACGAATATTCCCGATTTTAAAAGCAACTGTTATCTTAAGCTCTATAAGGACAGCCTAGTGGTTAGGGCATCGGCTTTCCATCCAGAAGGACAGAGTTTGACTCCCAATACCATCAAAAACCTACCGAATACAAGCGATATACGCCCTCGTTAAATCTGTTGAATCGAAAGTCCTGTGGTCGGTTGTTGAGCACTTACCATGGGTTTAATGCTCTGGAGAAAATTTTCTCTCCTTCCAGATCAATCTTAAAATGGAGGAAATAGATGCTTTAGTGGTGCCATCTATCGGAGGAGTTTAGAGCAAAGTCGTAATTTCCCTTTCGTGGTGCTCTGGCTAAGTGAAAGAAAAAATACCACTCTACTGACTTCAATTCGCATAACCAACGGCATAGCGAGTTTGGCTTGTCCAAGTATCATAAAAAACAACGCTACTTGATGTTTCTTGATCACTCTATAAAAACGACGCATCATTTCTTATTTTATCATTTCAAATCTCCATGAAATATCGAAAAGGCTTGTCTGTCCTATACGACATTCACAGCATGAAGTCCACAAATATGGCTCTAGTTGGTAAGGAACTGTACTCGGAGAAATCTTTTTTTGACTAATAACCTCCACATATTTTGTTTATTTATAATTCGTTTGAATTTACTCAGATTCGATTGCGAAGTAATATATCTTTTCTCTGAGAAAATGAAACGGTATCTTTTTCATTTAACCGTAAATTACATGTTTTTTACAATGTTTAGTTGAGGAAAAAATATTATGATTTAAAACCTTTTGTCAAATTCAGCAAATACGAATAGAAAAGAAAAGTATTTATAATTGTCATTTGACTGTTTGGGCTTTTTAATTTGATTTGACGACTCTGTCCGTCGTCTAACGCATTTTGCCTTCTTTATTTTGAAGTAGAAAATCCGTTGTCCTTTCTCAGTGGAAAACAGAGTAAAATGTGACATGCTTCCACATATGACATGTCATTAACCTGGCACAATATCTCTGAGAACTTTATAAGACCATTGAAATTACATTTGATAAAGTAAAATTCTCTTTTTATAGAAATGTCGAATTTTTAAGTGAATTGAATGTATCTGTCGTTGGTCCCGTTGTTGTTACTGTTGCACTAACATGCTTCCCTGCACCTAGGCTTGAGTTGGACTTAACCAGTTAGATAGAAGTAGCCGAGTGGAATCTTCGTGATTTTGAAGCAGAGGCCAAGCAGAAGACCCACAATGCTTGGCCTGCCATCACCAGAAGTATCATTTCACTTAAAAGATATTGCGACCATGCCCAGTTTTGACGTGTCCTAGCCACCATTAATGAACACGACGGATCTTCGGTTTAGCTGCGATTCGAACTCACTACCTTCCGATAAAGAGAATGACTCCCTAACCAACCATATGAAAGCAATATTGTGAAAATTTAATTACTGTCATCAAATTGATCCAATTAAAGAAATTGAAATTTTTCTTATATATTGATATCTTAACATCTAAGCTAATAACCATGCGACTAAGAATCTTAAATGTGCAAGGAAAACATTTCAAGATATTACGAAAATCTCTAATACCTAACTGAAAGTTGAAATGTCCATATATTGATGTGGAATGCCAACTCGGAAGTCAACACCCTCAGTTGATATTAGTTCAAAGTAATAGGTTAGAAAGGTACTTTTAACAGGAAGTTTCGATAGAGATAACTAAATAGAAGCAAATAATAATTATAATAATGCGATTTGATTCATTTCGTTTATCACTCTACAATTATTTATAAACTTATAAGACCAGGAGCTATGGTTTTACCCAACGTGAGGATCGAACTCATGAACTGTTGAATGGAAGACAGGATGCTACATTTATTTTGCTCACAGCACGGTAATACATTTTAGTAGATGTTCAAGAACTTAAATAAATATTTAAGAAAAGAACATGAAGATGGTTATCTTCCAATAAAAATAATTTTCGTCCATGTTTCTTCCATTCACCCAGCAGTATACATTTTGTTGCATGAAATTTTGAATGCAGATTCATTTAAAATAAAATAAAAATTTTAGAATTTAATCGAAAATGTGGAAATTATTTAAAGCGACTGTAAAAAATTGATTCATTTTTTTTTTACCTCAGAAAAAATACCAAAATCTTATTAAAATATAAAACAGTATCTTTTAAATTAAACTTAGTATAACAATAACTTTTTAAATTTACTTCCCTGCATTTATATCCATTTCATGATTATTGATTTAAAATACATAATTGACAATTCTAACTCGATTTCTCAGCTTAACATAAATGGTGCATTGCATATTTTTCTTTAATTTGGTTAAAAGTCTCGAAACGGAGAGAGAAATTTGTCGAAATAAAACTACATGCATTTCGAGTAAGAAATGTTTTTTCGTCTTCATTTCCTAAGATTGCTCTGCGTTTCTCCAAAATTAAATCCATCCCTACCTGAACAATGGAATGACGGAAGGGATGCTGCAACGGAAGAACACTCTCCCCGGGATTAAGACGGCGCGAAAGCTGAATTAAGGCACACTTTTTAAACGCAATCTTTATTTCGAATCAATTTATAATTACTTTTCCTGCGATGATCGCGTCGATTTAAAACACAAGCGAAGCAATCCCTTAAGCACAGTGAAAATGAAGCTCGATGCGAAGCATTGTTTCTTCATTTAATAAGAAACACTTAATTTAAGCACCGATTGATTTTGAATTTCGTTTAAAAAGATTTTAGCATCGCATTTGCTATGTTAACTTGATTACTGGACTCGAATGTGAGAATGAGTTTATTGCATGAACTAAGGTGGCTTTTCTTGTGAAGCTACTGGACGTGGGAAAAGAAACAGTACATTCTTCAAAGAACGTGACTTCAATTCTTGATAAGTCTAAAATTACCCAATTAAGAAAGTCTTAATATTTTAGCAGTAACTTAGTTAATGGTTTCAGTTACTAGAAGTAACCAGACTTAAAAAATTCAGTAAAACAAATTTAGATGATACTGCAGAATCCTGATAAGAAAAGGGTCTTCCTCGAAGCAGGCAGGTAGCATGTTCGATACCTGACACAAATGAATAATGCTGTGAGAAATCCTATATATGTTAAATGTTCTATAAGATTTAATGGGTCTGCATTGATGTGGTGGATGGTATCAACCACCTTATTTGACAGAGGCTTAAAACTATTAGACGGTTCATCATGTTTATCTGCTTTAATAGGAAGAAATAGGAAGAGAGAAAAAAAAAACTTAGTTGTGATTGTTAGGATCTTCTTACGAGGGAAAATAAAATCCCTACATTTTTATCGTCTTTCCTTTGCGTTGGAGGGGATATATTTTTTAAAAAACGTAGACGTGGAGACATGTTTTTCTCAAATCTATTTAAATTCCATTATCCATAAGGATTTTTTCAATATTTTAATGAAACGATGGAAAATAATGATATATATGTATATGAATCAAAATAATTTTTACACTTCAACTATAAAAACAAATATTAATAGGAGAATATATACAGTTGATCCAATTTAATAAGCAAAATGAAATGGATTGCTAATCATTTATTTAATTTTGTGTATTTGTCGAAAATCTTCTAATTGTGTTTTGGGAATAACTGCTTCATTAATCAGAGCTCTGAAACTACAACTAATAACATTTGATGAGTAAACTTTCATGTAATAATTCTCTCAGTACTAACCCTTTAGTTGTAAGTGATATTTTATAATTTTAAAACGACGGTTAAATCTCTCTCGTGGGCATTAAAATACAAAGAAGAATATATTTTTATTAAAACATACCATTAAACTTATTTTGTATTGCAATCGTTTCTCTCTCACTCTGTCAGTCAGAAGTAATCTTGAAAGCATGCTTTCGAGAAATCTAAAGCAAAAAGTAAAATAAATGCATTTATAATAATTGATGAAAATGTAAACTTTAGCTAACAATTTGTATGTCAATATGTTAATTTTGTACATAAAACTGAAAATTTGAATGTTACAAAATGAAAATATGATTTGTTAAATGTTAGTGTCTAAAAACATTATTCTCTTTCTCTCTCTCTCTTTTTTGAAATTTTGTTAAAATTGAGAAAAATGAGTAGCACTACAGCTCAAACAACTATTGTTGTCAATTTATCATTCATTTCTTATCAACGAAGGATAATTCCAACAATAGATTTAAGCTTCATTGAAATTTCATGAGAATCTAAGATAAGAAAATTGCACTAATAAATAAATGGACGATCTTAAATATTCTCGGAAACTATTTTGAGTTCGGTTATATAAATAATTGAGTATAATTGAAGCACGAAACATTGAACATTCTTAACGATACGTTTCCCATGAAACCAAACCCTTTATTCATCACTTTGAAATATTTCTTCTGTAAATAAATACGTGAGAGACTTAACAACACCTTTGATCTTTCATAAAAAAAGTGTTATTAAAATGTGAGAATAAGTTCTCAAATATTCTCGTATCTAGTTTGATAATTCTTATAATTGCAAGTGATAGAAATATTAAATATTGAACACTCTTAGCACTTTTCTTAAAATAAAACCAACTTTACATCGATTTAAAATAGTTGTAATGACTAATACATGAATGACTTGCAATCTCTAGATCTTTCAAACATATATCTATGTAAATTAAAACAATCTCATTAGTCAGTGATTGTATAATCTATAATACACTCAAAACTAACAAGAACTTGATTATTTTCAAATAAATGAAAAAATTGAAAGAAGAAAATAAACATTCTCAACTACAAATGAAACAAAAGTATGAAACACTCTTTTCTACTTCACAGATTGAAAAAAATAAACACTCTCAACAATAAACGAAACTAAAGAATGAAACATTCTTTACCATTTCACAGTTTGAAAAATTTCTCAACTACACATGAAACAAAAGAATGACACATTCTTTAGCACTTCACAGTAAACCAGAGAGCTTTTCCGAACAATTAAGATAATGAACTGCAAAGTTTTTAAAGACTAGAGTTTCCATGTAAATCGAATAAAAAATTAATTTCTTACATCAATGTATATACGTTCTCGAATATCATCGAAATTAATTACATTCTGATCATTCAAATAATGTTTAAAAACAATTGAAGCATAAGGGGAAAAAATAGGAGAATAAGGAAAGCAATTTAATATGAAAACTGTGAGCTGCTCATTCACCTCTTTAAAACACATAAAGGAACAACTGAAATTGATTTTAAATATACATCTTTGTTTAAATTTTTAGTGTATTTTCGAAACTTTCTTCTCATATTTTCCCCTATTTGGTTACTTTTTAATTTGATTTACTTTAGGTAGAGATGATTTTATACATTTTGATACATCCCATCTATGTATGTATGTATATATATATATATATATATATATATATATATATATATATATATATATATATAATATATATATATATATCTAAACTTCTAATATTTAAATGAATGCTACTATTTTCATTCCACTTAGGATTAAAGGAATAATGAGGTGAAATGTATGCATTAATATTCCTCTCAATGTATAGGCATGTGATTCTGAATGGAGCGGGGGTGAAGAGTATCCAGTTGACATGAATTTCGTGCCACCTACTATCTGGATAAGGGGGTAGAACGTGGACTCCCTCTCCCACCTTCTCCTTTGCGGCCAATGACAAATCTAATCGATCGAAGTCAACTCCCACTTTTTCTCATGATTGTGGGGACGCATACGGTTGGGTAAATCCTTCCATGACGTGACCCGGTCACGTGATTCAGGACAATAGAAGCCCGCGTGAGTGAAACAGGGTGTGGGTGGTGCGTAAAATAATTAAACGGGGGCAACGGAGGAGATTCTGCCATCTGGAATACCTCAGCACAGAAGTCCATTTTGCCTGCTGCTTGACCACTCCTATTGACCTAACAACGTGACAGAAGGCAAACGGAGAAGGGAAGATTTCCATAAATTTAAACAAATGAAAATCTCAGTTTTGATAAATTAAGGGGACATTACAATGTTGTTTTAAAATAATGAAAGCAGCAGAGCAAATTTTTCATTATTTAAAGAAAACTGCAAGGGAAAAATTTCACCATTGATGTTATGAAAATACTCGATCCATAAAAACTTGATTGATCATTTTTCAACATCAGGAAAGAAAAAAATTAATAAATAAAATCTATTATATTACATTAAATATTATATTAAAAAAATAAGCACTCAGTATTTCTTACGACCAGCTATATGTGAAGGTATCCTCTGTAAAAGCACGAATATGGTGTTCATATTAAGACTAGCTATCTTTAGTGTGAAACTGAATATGTATCTATCTATCTATATAATATGTGTATATATATATATATGGATACAGGCCCTCGTAAAGCTTTGTTGTAACTCCTTTAAATAAAATCAAATACTCTTAATGAAATGCATATCAAGTATATTATAATCGAATAAATTTAGATATTGGAAGCAAAGATTTTATTTCCAAATAATATAGTTATACTGAAATGAAAAAATCTGTACACAATATTAATTCATACATTAAAATGTGAAAAAAAAAAGGAAAAAAAAATCCAGTATGAAAAGAATTGTAAGAGTGTGATGAAATACAGATAAATAAAAATTTTTTTATCATTATTGTAAAAATAAGGTTTTTTTGGTTAATATGCATAAATTCTTCCATGTGTTATGAATTGTAAAAATCAAAAATTAAAATGAAATGCTTGACGAGAAAATAATTATACTAACGTACTCCAAAATAATTCCTGTGAATAAGTCAGATAAATTATATTCTAGAATATGTAATTTAATATTAAATTAATAAATTATTATCTGGTGGATATAATTTAAAAGAAAGACGATCTGTCCTGTGTATTTTGCATATTTTTTTATTAATTATTTGTTGCTCTTCATGATTTTTGAAACATAGGACAAAACAAACTACAATATAATAAAAAATATTAAAAACAAAAGAAAAATTATGTAATAATAAGTACATGTTTTTTTTAATTATTTTGCTTTTACTTTAAGTGAACATGGCTTCTATAAAACGATTGATATATGTATGTAGTTTATGTAATTTGTTTTAGGCATGATGGATATTTATATCCCGTAATATGATCGATTTCATCTATCCTGTGTATGCAGTTTTTTTAGGTGTGTATGATAGATAAATATATCATGTAATATGATACATTTTATGTATCATTCATGCACAATTTTTTTAGAAAAAAATAAAAGCAATGTAGAATAATAATAAGTAATAAAAATGCGAAATGTACAGTTTTCGCATATTTATTTGTTTGATTTCTACTATAATCTTCATAGTTAGGCAAATAGTTTTTATTTTGTTTTTTGTTTTTTATACACATATATGTGTAGCATAATTTATTTATTTATTCAGTTCAGCAATTGCGTGCCGAAAATCAATTAAATCATAAACATTATTAGCTTAACTTCGCAAGAATTTAATATTATATTTATTTCAAATAGTTTGAGTTTCCATGTTTAGTAATGAAAAATACATTTCCAATTGAGTTGATTATAATGCAATCAATACGACAATCAACGACAATTTGGTCAGATTATATTAGGAAATATCTTAATGTTCATTTTTGCCGATCAAAGCCACTAAACATAGACTCATTCTTTTCATTATTTTTTGCAAAGAAATAAATTTAACAGTTGAGCTGCCTTTATCTGTTTCCTCTCCGTAATGGTACTTTGAATGTGTTTAATTAATATTAATGATACTTTTAATGTATTTAAAAGTTCTGAGCACTAAGGTCTTTGGTTAGTCGAGTATCGAACTCGTTATTTTCTGGATAAGAGAACGACACTTTCCCTTTTCTTTTTGAGTATTTTCTTTACCATGTTATCTCTGGACCATGAATTCTTGTTGCTTAAGTAAGGGGAAGAATAACTGATTTTTCTCCATCCCATAATGTGTTGTTGATTTAAAACTGCATTCCAGTATTATAGATACACATATTTCCATAATATCTTTCCTGTTTCTATGATACCTCTACATATGTAAAAACGATTAATTTGTATTAAATCAGGTGAATCGATATCTGTATTGAATTATTTTTTCCGGTTATATATGTGCATATTTAACTTTACTTAGACTTGCCTAATAGCTTCGTGTTCACATTTTCAATTTAGAAAATAAATTTATAAAATATCGTTTCCAATCAAGATAGAAGCAGCTGGGATTTCATTACACATGTAAGAGTATTTAAAAAATAACTTAATATGTATTAAATTAAGTATTTTTTCTATGCATATTTAATATGAAGTTTGTTTTATATTTGAATTTGTTTTAAGTTAACTTATATATTATGGCTGAAGTATAAGTTAGTTTTAAACTTGCATTATAAAAAAATGAATTAATTTATTATTAAAATGAAAAACCTTATTCACATATTTGAGCTGAATTTCTTTCATTGCAATTTAAAATGTCAGATATTAAAGGCAATTTTAGCTTTATAAAATAGAAAGAAAGAAAAAATGGTTTCTATTTATTAAGATTTATTATTGAAATATATGTAATGGAGTTTATGAGTCCCGAAACAAAATTTGAAACCCCAATTTGCAACTAGAGATTGAATATACACATTTATCACTTCGAACCTGCAAAGCTTCAAAATACAAATTCACTACAGCAAAAAAAAAAAAAAAAAAAAGTGAAGCATGCAGATTTATGAGTCAAAAATAAATTTTGAACAATAAATTTTGAAACTCGTATTTTCACAAATTTTGAACACTTTACATATTTCCAGTGAACCTTTTTCTTCAAATAAAAATTATTCCTTGCAAATTTTCTACAGTAAGAAACTTAACAAAGATTGAATACCAGGCCCAATATTTGAATCGCAAAAAATATTTTCCATTAATGAGAATAACCGGCTATTAATTTAAGCTCATTTGATGGATCTTGAATAGAGTATTGACAAATATTCATAAATGTGTTTAATATTAATTGCGGTATTATTATTTTTATAGTAATTATTATATTAACAATTTTAATCAATAAATTTTTCATTTATGTGAAATAACTGATATTTACGTATTAGAGTTATCGTGGCTTTTTAAGCCGAAAAATAATAAAAAAACGTTTCTTATAATTAGAAAATTTCTTCTCAGAATTATAAGTAAAATTTTCAAAAGTAGAAAAATGTTCAAATTACAGGTTTCGCGCTACTTAAGTTTTGGAAAAAAATTAGCTTCCGGACACTAATACGTAGGTATTAAATAATTTTATAATAAATAGTAATATTGCAAATGGTAATAAATACTCTTATACTTATTATTAATATGAATATCAGCATTTCCTCAAATATCTTCGAAATCACTTCTAAATTTGCAAATGAAATGAATTGAAATAGGCATGAAATCGATGCAAAAATAATTTAAGTAGGCTGCTGCAATATCATGAACGATATTTTATTTAAATAAATAAATTCGTTTCATTACTTAAATAATGCATTTAAATTAAGATTTATTGTTTGATTATTAATTTAATCTTTATCTTTGTGTTTAACTTGTGTAATATTCAGCAAATGTTCGCACATTGTTTTGATAGTCATAAGTACGATTTAGTATTTTAATAATAGAAATAGAAGTATGTAGCTGTTGAACGGTAGCCTACTTTATAAATGGGTACCTATGGAATGTGTGTACTGAGGAAGTTTGACTCCACATCAAATAACAGTTCAGTTGGAAAAGTGGAGCAGCGTACTGCCAACCTAGCTGGCACAATAAGAATAACAAATATTTGAGGTAATAACCAGAACAAAATAACAGAACAGAAGTAAAAATTTTAAAAAAATCAAAGAAAAGAACATGAGAGGTGAAATCTTCATGAAAGTTCTGGCTTCCAGTTCAATTTGCTATTCTCATTTATCGTTTTTTAGAATCTATGCAATTTTAGTCATGCAAGAAGATGTTCTGCGTTCATAATGCACAAATTACAAAGTTGCCATAAATTGAATGAAAGGATACTGATTTTATTTAGATGTTACGCCAAACAATTATGTCCTGTTTGGAGTCTCTTTACAGTATTTTGCCTAAACCTCTGAACGGGACTTTTGACAAAACTTTTTTCAAGTGTCATGAATGTCAGCACAGGGTTTGCCTTTGATTAAAAATATTAATGTTAAAATATGTAAAAATAATTATTGTCCGAACCAAGAAGGATATAAATCTAGGGAAATGTGATTACTGTCTCTATTGCATATGCAAAATTCGGTTCTGGATTACTTACGAATTTTTTGTGGCTATGAACTTTGGGAATACAAATGGCATATGCACGTAATGAAATCAACACTAAGTTTAGTCAACTTTTTTAATAAGTGATTTCTAGTTTTCATTGTCAAGTATTTACGTTTATGTTACTTTTAAAATATTTTTCCCTTTCATGGCCTTAAAATTTTAAAATAATACTATGTCCTTAAATTTACGACAATATTTTACTGTGTACGAGGTTTTGGAGAATCCTATTTTATTTTTTAGATATTTTATGATTTTTAGTTTTATGGAGATGATTTAGCTTGGCTACACCATCTGGGATTAGAAACAACAACAAACAACGAAAAAAAATATGTTCGATGCGAATTGTTTTAGCAGTGTCATGCAGTAATTTTGGAAATAGGAGCAAGTTTGAAAGAGATATAAGCGATAAATTTATGTATTTGAAAGAAAATTTAATTCAAGATATCTTAATTATTTCTAATTAAAGGTTTGTAATGTTTGCCAAACAAAATATGAAACTTGCCTGTTTTCAAGAAGTTTCGTCTTTTATTTAAGCTGAAACTATTTTACCTTTATGAAATTCTATTTCATGGTAATAAAAAAAATTATTTTCAACTTTTTACTGAAAAAAAATTGTTGAGTTTCATGAAATAACTTTCACTTAAATAAAGCATTTTATACGATTTTTCTCATAATAGAAGAAAAAGTAGTGTTTTAATTAAAGAGAGAGAGAGAGAGAGAGAGAGAAGAGTGACATCATGTTTTGATATTTATCATACTTTGATATCTCTAAATCATAGGATCCCAAAGTGGCCAGGTGTACCACCAAGGGCTCATAGGAGACCGCATGGGGGTCCACGTATATGTGGGGAAAAAAAAAGGGGGTCCACGAAAATTTTTCTGGTTTTCATAATAAAGAATAAAAATTTTGGCTCGAATTTAGCTATCAACATAGGTAGGTAGCATCAGTCACTAGGTAGGTAATCAAAAATATTCGAGATTCATTTCAAATACAGAATTGAATAAAACAACAGATAATAGTACAAGTGTACATGTCACAGTTCAAGGCTTGCAAAGTGCCGCCCCTGCGCAGTTTCATTAAAAGTATAACTATTTTTTATTGTTGATTTACATTTCAGAGCACATTGTTGATTGTTTGTAATAATATTTATAATTTTATAAATAGGTAAGTATATATTATTTTAATAAATAGGGCAATATATATATATATATATATATATATATATATATATATATATATATATATATATATATATATATATATATATATATATATATATATATATATATATATATATATATATATATATATATATATATATAAATAGGTAAGTATATATTATTTTAATAAATAGGGCAATATATATATATATATATCAAGAGAAATAATATTCTATTTACTTATAAGATAAATAATAAAGGAGTCAGAGCAGGAATAACGATTTAAAAATTTTAGAGATAGTTTCATATATCCATTATGAAGCCTTTGAGAGACTAACTGTACGCTATAGAAGAGGAAATAAACACTTTAAAGTATAAATAAAGTGAATAAATTCATTGATTACATTGCAATGACAAAATAATCATTATACTTGCATGATTAGTTTATTTATCATAAAATTCAGATTTTGAAAAAAAAAAAAAAAATTCTTTAAGAATATATTTGTTATAGATTTTTTAATAAATGGAAAAAATTTTTGACGAATCAAAAGCTATCATCGAGGTTCATGGAGCTTTCTGAAAAATAGCCCTTGATACGAAGGTATTTTTAATAATAGCATACGTAATAAAAATATGTACATGCATTATGAGGCGTTAAATAAATATCATGCTTCTGATATAGTTGAGATTTCCCTCCACAGAGGGCAGTAGCATCGATATTTCTCAATCCGCGCAGATTTCAAACCTGATAAACCTCAAAGTGGGTTACTTTTTCGACTTAAATTTAGTTTAGCAAAAGTTACTATCCGTCGATAGCTCAGTTGGCAGAGCGGTGGACTGTAGATGATAAAATAGCTATCCATAGGTCGCTGGTTCGACTCCGGCTCGACGGAAGTACTTTTTATTGAACATTCTTTTAAATTAAAACTTTCAATAATATAAATAAAAAAAGCAATATATTTTCCTGTATTTTTATTTCTCTAACTTATATCAAATTTAATTATTTAAAAGAAAAATACTAATTTTTCTTTCATTAATATGATTAATTATCAAAATTAAATAAAACTTTGCAAATTTAAAAATTATACACACTTAGTACGTTTATATATATATAAATTAAGTTATTAAAAATAAATATCTTTAAACTATAGTGTTAGGAAGCAAACCATTTGAATTTTTTCTCTCTTATTTAATAGAAGCATAGTTATTTCTTACATTTGGTACAGTCATTTTTCTTTTAAATGTTAACATTTAAAAGTTAAAAATTTAACAAATGTTGAAAAATTATTTTAACAGGTAGTTTTTATTCGCTTTTGAATTTACATTTTATATATTTATTTTAATATTAATAGAAAAAGCTACAAATTTTTCATATCATATGTGATTCAAAATTAGTGATTAACTTTAATAAAAAACATTTATATTCATAGACTATATTTTAATTATATATCCATTATAATGAAATTTATATTAATTTTTTATATCTGCAACCTGTGTTTTTGTAAAATGCGAAAATTAAATATATCTTCTTTTATATATTATAAAACTTTTTATTCCAGCACATGTTGTATTCAAACATAAAAATTAAAGTGTCTTCTTCCTGTACATTAAAACATTACAAAGCGAATCAGTGATTTAAAGAGACTTAAGCTTCTTCTTCTTTTTTTTTTTTTTTTTTCCTTTAATACGTTCTACATTGAATTAAAAACACTCCGTAACTATTTAAACTAAGATGCTGTTTTGAAAAAATCTTTTAAAGAGAAAATAAATAAATCAAATCAGTTACAGAAAACTTTTTTAAAATTTACAAATTGGTACTTAGCTTTATGATGAATAACAAATTTATTTTTTTTGCATTAGAGTATCTTTTGTTTAAATTGATAGTTTATATATACATAATTTAAAACTTAAATGAATTAATGCATTGAAATTGGAAATATTTATTTCAATTATTTTATAATATTTCAGAAAAATAAATTAAAATAAATAAATACAAATATTTAATAAAAATTTATAAAAAATATTTAATTATTACTAATATTTTTCATTTTATAATATTCTTATAAATATTATCAAAATTAAAAATAATCATAAATTACTAATTTAATTAATTTTTTTTTATTTTTTTGGGTTATAACTGACACATTTTCTATAAATTTTATGCTTATCACTATTTTTTTACAATTTAATTATATTATTAAATATTTATATAAGAGTTTTGAAATTACTCTTTCCTTGTAAAGAAAGATAATTTTGTTCAAAAAAAAAATTATAAACATAACTCTATAACTTTTATATGCAAGCTATATTCGAATGATATATAAATAAAAAGCATTTTTTAAAAAAATTAGCATAATTTTAAAGGTAATTATATAATTATACACAATATTTAAAACTTTATATTTCATTGTACGGGAATTATTTACAAGAAGCAATAGCAGCCCTTTTAGGTAATTCCACAACATAATTGCTGTGGAATTAAGTACATGCTCTCAATCAGTAAATCAGCCCATACTCTCTACTCTTTAAATAGTTAGTGTGATGTTTGCCTCCATATTTGATTTTTTTTAAGTATGCTTCCCTATATGTGACTAAAGTTTTCAAATCTGTTTTAGTTGGCAGGAACTTATAATATTGCTGTTGCAATTTATGTAAATATTACTGTAAATGAAAATAATGTGTTCATACACAATTTTCCGTTAAATAAAATTAGTTACATAGAAACAAATATTAATAATAAAAACAGTGGAATTTAAAATTCTTTGATATTAAAGTCAGTTATATTTGTATACCATTAACATGAATTTAAATGAGAAACAAATTCAATTTTTTTCATAATATATAATACAATTGTTTATGTATCTTCTATAAAATTATTTGACCTAAACTAATTAGCAAAATATATTTTCAAATATATATTGTATTTAAATTTGACCGCTAAATGTCACATTTAAGGAAAACTTCTGTGAGAATTCTTTCTTTAGGGATTTCGAAATTGAGAAATCTCTACTTAAACTTACATAACTTTTGTCTGAATCAAATACAAATACATATTGATTTATTTTCCATGTCTAATTTCGGTTCATTGCGATCCGAAACGCCCTCTGCTGGCGTAGTCTAGAGGTGAACGAAAAAAAACGTATACTGAGTGGGTATTTTAATATTCCAGTGCAAAAAATCGATGGACCGAGGGAAACATTCTACGACCCGATGACGTCACAGAGGCGTGTCTGCAATCGGAAGTGATATTATAATGAGGCTTCAATAAATAATACACAGTTGGTTACCAGAATGGGAAGCTCACACTGCCGCAAATAAGATGATGAAACACGTGGAAAAAAAAAAAAAAAAGAAGAAGAAGACCCTTCGAATTAAATAATAATCATTAAAAAAATGTCACGCTTGGCCTATACCAATGTAGCTACGAGTATTATTTCCTTTGCATTCTAATCAAGAGGTAGCTATATTTTTTTCTCCCCCCCCCCCAACACATAAGTGCAAGGTGTCATTATATTTTTATTACAATCTAGGGTTAAGTTAGGAATACTGCCTCCCAAATGTTCGCAGTATTGTTCTCTGCATTATTATAATCATAAGATTTTCTTTGACGCAGTGGGAGAATCGGACGTTTCACACATTACTGAGCACAAATTAACTAGGCTGGTTGCCTATAGGCCGATAACAACGATAAGATTGGAATGTTCTTCCCATAAGAGCTAACGTATGATTAAATCGTTTGAAATCGTATGTTCGTGTTCTGTTCTATCAATTCGCTTATTTCTTCTTTTATTTTTCCAAGTAATGGATTGCTAAGACTTTGATTGACAAGCCATTAAGTCACTTGCTTTGAGAAACTAATAAATTTGTCGCCACTTGTGAATGCTCTAAATTTTTGAGCAAAGGTGATATTTTTAGTTTGTGTGAAAGGTAATTCTTACACATATCTTGAAATATATTTTAATTATCAATGTAATAGTGAGATTTAAGAAATACTTTAATCCAGAATAGGATTGGCGAGCTTTTAACTCCTCTGCTAATAAATCTCGTAAATTTATCGCCACAAGTGAATGTTATAAATTGGCTAACGGAAAAGATAATTTTACATTATGACAAAGGAAACTATTACACATATCTTCAAAGATATTTTTATACATTAATGATAATAGTGTTTAAGCAATAAAATTCAAGAAATATTTTACTTCAGACCTTGAGTGGCACTCTTTTGATTATATTGCTCCTAATATTGATAAATTTATCGCGAGCTGTTAATAGAATTAGTCGATAAATGAAAATAATAATTTGGTTTGTTGCAAAGATAATTGTGAAACAGATTTTCAAAGGCACTTTTCAATTCTAATTTAGATGAGATAGAATTGTTTTCATGTAATAGCATGAATTTATTATAACCCACAGCATTTTGAATACAGAATTTCAGAGATAATCACAGCAATTGGCAGAGTGTGCCCGATTCACTTTGACCTGTTAGGTTTCTTTTTTCTTTCTTTTCTTTTTTTTTTTTCCCCCTTCTTTTTCCCTTGTTTTCTGCTTCTGATTCGGGCGTTGATGCAATAAAAGATGCGATGCACGAAAAATATATAAAGCAAGTGCACCTTAAAAATGTTTTTGATTCAAGCCTATAACAGTTTGATCTTTATTTTTTCGCTCCCCGGCGCTCCCCAATATTTATATGGATATCCTTTTAAATCAGTTATCAAGATGTTTCTTCCTCTTGATAAGTTAGGGCACCCTATTTCTTGTTTTCTTATATTAACACCGGTGAAGTAGAAAATTATTCATTATTTAAACATTTCATTTTTGCTTTTTTTTTTTAATTGAAGAATGCAAACATACGCAGTTATTTTAACACCATTTATATGTCCTTTTTTAGCATTAATTTCTTTATAATGAATATGATAAGATATTAGTTGAAGAATTAGCACTTTGGCCATTCATTCAAAGTTTATGGATTGGATGCCAACTTCAAGTTTGAATGTCTTTCAGGGGTTCAGAATCCAGTTTTGATTAATGATCCCGGTTAACCATGAATATAAAAATGTTTCTAATAAGACCAACTTGACCAAATCTCCTTACCAAATACATTTAAGGATTTTAAAAGTATTGAAACTCCTTATTTTCTACACAAAATGTATCCCTGATTATTGAAGATTAAGATCATATGTTAGATATTCAAGACACCTAGGATGTCAATATCATAAATCAATCTCCTAGTTTATTTCTTGCTGAAAAGTGTGTTAAATTATTACAGAACATAATTAAATTTTCTGCTAAATACTAATTTAAATTAAAAAATGAATTTTATTTAATTTTTTCCACATCAATATAAAAACCAATATATTTTCTTGCAAAAGCGATTTGCACGAAAATATATTGGTTTTTATATTATTTTTTAACATTTTAGAATCTAACAAACAAACTTCATAGAGTATATTTAAATAATCTAAAGGTTGAAAATAATTAATAATCCCTTTTTTGTTTATAATCAAAACATTTTAGCTTTTAAAAGCACACATATTAGATAAGTGCCTGTTACCATGGGTATTAAAATCAAAAATATATAAACTCATATTCATTCATAGTGGTTTCCTATCATTAAACATAGGCAGAGGAGGAGCTCATCATTGTTGTACAGAAGGATATCGTTCTGAACCGTATTTTTGGCTATACAAGCTATGTGCAAGATTCATTTTTCCTTTTTTGATAAAATAGAATGTAGAAACCACCAAAAATATTTATTAATTTCTATATCTTAATAAAATAGGAGAGGTGACTTTTCACAAAAATATATGCCTAAATATTTTTATAAAAGAAATGGTAACAATTTTTATATAAAAATAATTTTCTGAGAAATAGCCAGTCAAAATATTGTTTATATCTTTATTACCTTTCACAATAACACATAATTTTAAAAAATAATATTTTTACTTATTTATTTTAAAAAATTTTTAAATATTATCGTGAAAATTCACAAAGATATAAATAATGTTTTTATTTATTTAAAAAAACATTGTAATTACAACTTTTCAATGGAAATAAACTCTTATAAGTAAGTATTTTATTACGTTTAATATTCAATTAATAAATTCATTTAATTTTAAATAATAATTTAATCGTTTCAGTGTCTTATCAGAATTATAATTTAGAATCAAAAAAATTATAATGGCCATAAAGTTATCAGTTGTGAGTGGTTACATTACAGCACAGATTTTTTTTTTTTTTTTTTTTTTTTTTTTTGAAGTATTGGAAAAAGCTTTTTTAAGGCTACATTAAAATTTTAGAACTGAAAAAAAGGACTAAGATAAATTACGAAATATAACAGTAAATTCCTTAAGAGCATTTGATTATTTACGTACTTAACAAATTGATTAATGGTCATTTTATTGAAAAAAAAATACTGTGTCTTTTGATTTTATAAAATTATTTAATGGCTGAAGCTGCATGAAAATAGGGGACGGTCGTTAAAAATTTAACTCGATTCCAATATGGGATGGAGTTTAATTTTTTCGACATTTTGGCACGTGCCTGAATTTACCCGCAGCGCCACTGACCTAGAGGGATAAAAAGGTTACACTCTAGCGAGAGTTATGTAAACTTTTTAACGGAAAGGGTTAACCAAGAGGGTAAAGGGGTTAACCTTCAAATGCCCGACTGGAGTGGGTTAATGACATGCCGAACCAGGTGAAGTGTGCATGAGGTAGAGAGGAAAAGCATTATTCAATCCTAACTGTAAACCGGAAAAGAAGTAAGCAATTTGGTATTAGGCTAAAAAACTGCATGAATTTTCACAGCATTCAAAATGAATATAACTAATGACTTTTTTTCTTGAAAATAAAAATAAAGTAGAATCGTAGAAATTCTTTAGATATACTTTTTAACATATTTATCTAAATTTCTTACATTTTTATAATTCAACACAGCGTGAAAGATACAATTTGAGTATGGTGATCTTTACATTAAATATCGACAACTGAGTTAGCACCTTCATCTATAAACTTATACAACCACATCTGTGGTGGAACATTAATTACCATGGCGATTTGGTCAGACGATGGAAAATACCATTTTTTTAAACTTTTATTAAAAGGGATGAATTTAGACATCTTTCATTTTTTCTTAAGTTGGATTAGGTTGGAATTGTTACATTTTATCAAACACTTTTCTGTGCTTCAAATTAACAAATTAGTTCAAATCTGCATAACACAAAAAGAAATTTTATGATGATTTTTTTATCGATATGCATATATATAATATATAATTTTTATAATTCAAGATGATAAATCAGTAATAAATTAACAAAAATGATTAGAATCGAAGTTTTTGTTTTTTAGTTTTTAAATAAATATAAATCAAAATTTTGCTGCATACAATTTAAATTTAAAAAAAAAAAATTATTAACAGTTTTGAAATAATATATTTTCTAAACAAGACTAATCCTGATACGTGGGAATTAAAATGGGCATTCAAGCCATAGCCATAGCCATATGTGATTCCAGTACATGTTTAGCAAAAATAAAGCAAAAAAATAAATGCATGTTTACAAATATTATTTTTATTTATTAAAGGAATAACAATTTTTTTTATATATATTATGAAAATGTCGCTATAAACACATTTTTTTCAATACATATATATATATATAATTAAAAAATGGCATTTTCAAAAAACATTTTTTTTTCGGAATCGATTCTAAATTTAAAAATGATCTAAACTTGAACGGAATAAAACGTGCGTGTGATTATTTTTGATAGTTTGTTAGAACTCAGACTAACAGTAAAATCGAACTTTATTTTACTATAACTGAAATCAAAATATTAGACATTTATGTAAAACCTTATGTAAATATTTTAGTATGAATTTAATCTTTCTAATAATAATTGGATAAGTAAAAGTGAGTGTTTTTATTTTGAAATTTAATTCAGTATTTGTGTGTGTTTGGTGTAACATTTTTGTTTCAAGAATGTGCATTTTTTAAGAAGGATCAATTTTAAATTATCGTAAAATGACATCAAAAGAAAATAAATTAAACAAAAATAAAATAAATAAAAGTAAATATAAACAATTTTAAAGAAATTGTTTTATTCCTTACAATTTTATCTAAACCCAATAAATGCGTTTTACGTGAAAAAAATAAAAATAAAATAAAAAACAGCAGAGTAGTTGCTAAAATGAGATAAAAGGACTTTTGCTCATAAGAACAATAAAGAGTAATTAATTTGATGCATGCAGCGCCACCTGGTGCTAGAAACACTTGACTTTTCTGCAAAGTTAATAAAGAACGTTTACTTATAACATCTGAAAAACAAAGTAATATTGATGCGGGTAAAACACTTTTATAATTATTAAAACGGTCATAATAGTGAAAAAAAAATTCTCACGCAAGAAAAAAACGTATGCTGAGGATAAAAGCCAAAGAAATGAAGTGCACATCTTTGTTTTTTTGAGAAAGATTATATCCATGCTAAAAATGAATTTATAATCTCGTCAGTCTATAAAAACAAATATTTTCATTTGTTTGTGATTAACAGATAAATTTTATCAAGAATGTGCTTAATCATTATTATTTTATGCATATTTATAATAGCAGAGTATGCTTCTTATATATATTTTTATAACAAGATAAAGAACACTTGTAAATTTTTATGCAAGCCTTTAAATGTTAATTATTTTATTCACGGAAATTAAATAAAACTAAAGTGCAGTTTTTGTTTAAGTCTATTGAAATTTATGGTTGGATTATATTTACGGTTTCTTACTTCTGCTTGTTGAAACGCGTAAACACATTCAACCGACTCGCTACTAACTACCAAATGACAAAACTTTCCTCCAAATTTCATCTTCCTCACTACCACTGGGAATTTTTAAATTGGATAGGCCATCTTCAGGTGGTAATTTTAAGTTGAATCAGGTTTCAAACCAAAACATTATAGAGATGAGAACAAACGCTTCTTTTTCATCAAACTATTTTTCGTAGGTTGTTTAAAATACGAGATACAGTAATAAAATAATAGTAAAAAAGTTATAAAACAAACTTTATTTTCCAATCTAATTAAATTTTCTGAAAAATAATTTACACCGCGAAAAGAACCCTTTAACTTTCGAAGAAGGCAATTCCTTATAACATCCAACGCTTATTGGAGCATTTTATGAACAGTGGAATGTATTGACGTGTGATGCAGTAGAAAATTTGGAAAACACACAAGCACACACAAGTTAGATATTCACGGATTAAATAAAAATGCAAAATCCCTCTTTCTCTATGTTCACCAACTGCAGGGATCGAACTAAAGATCTTTTATTCCTAAGGCAGCATTCTTTTCACTAAGCTTAGATAAACCCTACAGAAACTGCATCAAATATTTTGAAACAGAGTTCACTAATATAAAATTTAATAGTTTGATCTAAGTTTCAAGAATTCACAACTGGCCAAGTGGTTAAGGAGCATTTTTAAAATTTATTAGATCGATTTTATCTAAAACAACATCGAATTTTAATCAAATTGCTTGGTAAACAAAATAAGAGATTTCGTTAAAGTGTAAATAGAGTGGCATTTGGAGTTGAATACAATCAGAGCACTGTTCATCAGTTCATGGGTTCAATTTCCACTTCAACTGTAATGATTTGAAATTCTATTTAATTTACAAATCTCACGAATCAGCATAGTTATTTCAGTATTTCTATGAATTCCATTTTAATAGAATTCGATTTATTTAATTATGATTTCTAATTCAAAATATCTTTGAAGTTAAGGTTTCAGAAAATATTATTAAACAAACAAAATAACAAATGTTAATAAAATCATAGGGAAACCAATCTATGATTCTAATAGTTATATTTCTCCCTTATTGAACATCATAATAAAAATATCATGACATTTCACATTCGTATGTATATCAAAGGGAAAGGTGATTTGTGGGGTGAAAAAAGGTAAAAAGTTCGGGAAATCTGGAGAGGGAAATGGAGGGGGGAACAACGCTAACCCTTTTTTTGTAGGTGAATGACACACATTTTTCGCAGATGTCCTCCAGTTGTCTGACTGTCCTCGATACTTGAGACATTTGGACGGAAAAGTGACACATTTTTAAAAATCATTTTTTGATTTCATACTTTAGTGCAAACTGGGGTGATTCTGATAATGATTCGTAGTAACGGCCATACTACATAGACAGAAGCATCTTTTCATTATTTTTATTCTCTTTACTCTCAAGAGGGGTTTTTCTTTTTTTAATGAATAATTTATCGCATTCGTTAAAAAAGAAATAAAATTTCTTTAGAAATTAAAAAAAAGTTTAATCGTTTAATTAATTTATAGTTTCCATATGTCACATTAAAAAGTGTTATTAATAATTAAGCATAAATGGAAATAATTTAATTTTCTGAAAGTTATTGCAATAAATAAATATTTTTGAAATATTTCTGAGAAATATTAATATTTTAATATTGTCTATGTTCCTTTATTTAGCCATATTTGTTCATTATAGGTCATTTATTAAATAATGATGAATGTATTAGTAATATCAAAGAAATTATATGCACATTAGACTTGCTAAAACTTTAAAATATAAATGTTAAAAAAATAATAATAAATGGGAAAAACAAGGAAAAGCGTTTTATATAATTGAAATATTCTTATTGATTTTTTCGCACAAGTCCATTATTTTTACTTGTTTTGTCTTTTATTGATATTTATTATATGTATTTATACTCAAAAACTTAAAATAAGAAGATTTAGTATGCATACATAAAGATTTGAAAAATATCAATTTTTTTTAGAAACTCCCACTAGAGCAAAGACGTTTTTTTATTATTTAATTGAATGTTTTATTTATTTTAAATTATTACACTCAAATTTTTTTAGTTGTTTTGAATTTAAACAAAGTTTCACTTTGCTTTTGTTGTAAGTAGAGTATATTTTAAGCTTATATTAAAAAATGTTTAATATATTATTCGAATGTATTAAAAATTGATCGCTTGTAAAGTGCTCTTTCTAGCTGCTTATTTCTGATAATAGTAACTGACAACTTCCTAGTTACTCACACCTAACTGACGAAGTCAACATCTGAGTTTGAACTCGACCCTCCAAGAATCCGCATTGTACAAGTTAGGAAAAATTAAGTCTCACAAAATAATGCATAAATCTTTTCAGCATGATGGTTTCCAATGGATTCAAGTATCGAACATGTTACCTACCGAACATCAGCCCTTCAACTCTCTAGAATAAGATAAATTACTTTATTATGATTGTTTCACAGTTCATATATTTTATATAAATTAATTAATTTAATAATTCTTTAATTATTTTATCCCCATCAAATTCAAAGAAATTCTGGAAGAGAAATTTAAGCCTATATATGCAAAATCTATTAGCTACCAGCCTGATTTCAGATGTCCTTATTTGAAATCTCTACATAGTTTTCAAATCGAATTTATTTTTTATGTAATTACAATCGCACTTGGCACATTGCCTGAAACGATACTTCGCATCCTTTATGGTATAAATATTCATAGATCAAACGATTTTTTTTCCAAATGAAAATATTTATGAGTGATTTAAATATCACTTTTATTTACTTTCACTCATTTGTTTTTAATTTTGTTTTCTATCCAAAAAATATCCATCACTCAATAAAAGAGATTGCTATTGACAACAGATTCAATCCTTTTTTATTTCCCTTAGAGATAATAAAATAAAATATCTTAAAAAAAGCCATCCGATATAGAAATAAAATAACATCAGGCAGTTATTAAAATTGATCACTCTCCGATCTTTATTAAATTAGCGCAAAAACAGAACTGAATGCCCATAAAATCCAATACCAGAAGGAAACCACGGATGTTGAAGATTAAAAAAAAGTAAGCAAATCGTCACATTATGGACACTTGAGGGTGGGGAGAAGAATATCGCCACACAGATGAGGCAATTACTTCCCTTTTTTTTTATTTTATCTCCGCTGTAATTTATCTGGAGCAATAATTTCTGTCTCCTCCTACCACTCCCAATAATAACTCTCAGTAATGATGCGTTCGATTTATAATTAGTGACGACTCTAGTATCGTCTGCGATGGTGTGTTCTCCATCCGAAATGTCAGCAGATGTATTTTTTCCCCATTTTCCTGAAAGAGATTATTGTTTCTAGTAAAAGTTCGAATCCTTTAGAAAACAGTAAGCAGTTACTGATTTTTGCTCAACTTCCTCAGATGTGTATTCATTAATAATTCATATAACAGCGCAATGAGGGATAAATGATAGAAGTGAACAATTAGAGTGTAAGATTCTCGGTTCGTTCGATCTAAGTTCAGTTGAGTTTAGCTAACAGTCAGATAATTTGTGCTCTGATTACGAGTTCAACAGTTCATAGATTCGAATCCTACTTTAGATTCAAATGTTTGTAAGAGTTAGACATCCAAACCCAAAGTAGGATAAAGGTTCGTTGTAGCCTAGTGGTTTGGGAGGGCATCGGCCTTCTGTCAGGAAGCATGGAATTCGATTCCCAATGCCAAATGACGCACCGAGTACTTGCGATATACATGATCGGTTGACCTGTGGAATCGAAAGTCCTGTGGTGGGTCGTTGAGCAGTTTATCATAGGTGTAATGGTCTGAAGAAAATTTCCTCCCCCTCCAGGTCAAAGTCAAAATTGAAGGAGGGGATCCTCTGGTGGTTCCATCTATCGGAGATGTCTTAGAGCAAAGACATACTTTCGCATTCGTGGTGATTTGGTTAAACGAAAGACGCACCCTACTGACTTAATTTCGCATAGTCAATGGTAGAGCGCACTTGGCTTGTCCAAGTGTCATACGTAATAACAACGACACAACAACAGGAATCAACTTTAGAGTATATACCGTAACCAATACTTTAAAGTATAGGGCCCGGTATATACTTTAAAGTGGAATCCTCATGTGCAAAAGATGACCATTGAATATTAAGCAAATCAAATTTTTCTACATTTTTGTCAGAAGAGAAGATTACTTCTGATATCACGTCACAAATAACCAAATCGTGTGGGAAGAAAATTTAGATTAGCATAATCTGCTTGGAAAATTCTCCAGCACTCACCTGACAGCTACAATTATAGAAGCATAAATTCTGTATGAAAATTCTTGAGAATCAAGTTTAGAGCCTCTTTTTTTATATGCATCATTGGATCATGGGGTACTTCGAGCGGGTTTCTTCTTTTTTCATTGCACATTAGTCGAAGCGGATACTTGAAAGTTTTCTCTGTTTTTTCTCTCCCTCAAGTGATGCAAGACAGTATCTGTACAACGAGTTTTCTGTTTCCTACACAACTGTTTAAGAAAATAACTTTTTTTCTCACTCTTAGAGGTATTTTCTAGAATTATTTTTCTTTTTTCATGCGATAAATCTCATTCATGATAATCATAAAGTCAAAATAACCAACACTTATATATAAAGCCAGATTTAGTATACTATTTGCCAATTTTCTTATAAATGATATTGACATTATTGTCAAATATCTACAACAGTTTACTCCAATTTAGGGCCATTTTATTCCAGTTATACCAAGAGATATAATGAATTTTCGATGTTATATTCACGATAAATGGCTGGTTTTATATTATTTACTTTTTGGCTAAACAAACATGAATCTCAAATTCACTTTTTCTTCAATTTAATGAGAGTAGTGTAAGTTACTCAACAGAACACATCAAAGGAAAATATGTTTGTTACAGATAATTCGGAACAGATGAAAACTTTTAGCAAATAAATTATTTGTTATACAACATCATATTATGTATTCTAATTGAATTCAACTGGAATTAATTTATTAGAAGTCCAAATGTATTATAAATTTACCACTGAGGTCAACTGTAGAACCACGCTTTTCTCACTGAAAAAGTACAAGGTTGTCTCTTAATACAAGGTAACAACAGATATGCTAATTTTATTAATTATAAAATGGTTATTTCTTTCGTTATAGTTGCGATCCTGAGTAAGCCACTTTATTATGATTCTCATTGGTTTAAAATATCCATGACGCCAGACAATGTTTCTTATATATTGCATCATACTGAGGCGGCGTCTTAAATCCTATTTGTCAACGAATTTGCAGCCCCTTCCTTCGAGCAGCAGCAAACAAGGCGAAGTTCTCTATTGAATGTCTGAGAATAGTGTCGAACTTCATTCTGTTAATAAAACGATTTCTTATACAAGAAGCAAAGCATAGGTTTGAGAAGCCGTTTTTCACTGATTTAAGCTATTAACACATTTACAATAGAACAGAAGAAAAAGTAAAAGGAAAAAGCAAGATAAAACATTCACATTATGGTTAGTTTAAATCGGCAAGCACGATTTAAATTTTTAATCATTTATTAATGAAAAACTACACTAATATATATATAATTGCAATAATTATAAACAATCACTTTTAAATCTTAAGACTATTATTTTGCTTTCGTCAACATTAATTTTTTTTAAATTGTTTTAAATTTTTATTTAAAACAATATAAAAATTTTATATTGTTTTAAATAATATATATAAATTTTTATTTATATATTATATTATACTATATATAAATTTTTATTTATATTTTGTAAAGGCAATTTCAAGTTTCTCACGGTTTTCTTTCTCGTGACTTGTAAATGTGACCTATTGTCAGTGAAGCGTCCACCTGAATGCTGCGAATGGTAGAAAACTTCTCAATAGTTTTCAGGGATTTAGCTATTTACCACTTTTTGCTAATGCACACCTTCAAATGCAATTGAAACTAATTTGTTACTGGAGTAAATACTTTCTGGTGAGTGGCTTTTCATGTTCTATTCCTTCTTCTTCTTTAATTGTCTAATTTTTTATTAATTTTGTTTTATTTTAGCTTATAATTTCTTACTCATATTAAATTTGAATAAATTTTTCAAGAATAAAAATGAAAAACATTTTTACTTTCCATTAAGAATTCTTTACGTTCTTCATTTCAACACTTAAAAGTAATAAATTTTAGTAAAGTTATATCATTAATTTTTTAAAATTTTGGTAAAATTACATTATTAATTTTAGTAAAAAGTACGATTAACAAAAATGCATATTTTTTATTATTTTTAGTAAAATTTCTTTAAATATAAATTAAAAGAAAAGCTTTTACTAAAAACAAATAAGTGATTAATTTATGCAGTAAATGTATTATTAAATTAAAGCAGAGTAATTCTTCTTATTTTCATTAAAAAAATAAGGAATCTATTAAACTATAGCAGAAATATCAATTGAAAGTATTAAGTATTGTATTTCCAGTGCGCATGGGTGATATTTTAATATTTTAAAACGCATAAAAAACAGTTTTTGATTTTCCAATTAAAACTTAACTTTTTGGTTGAAGCTTTTTATATTATTCTAAAAATTGTTTTCCATTAAGTGAAGCATTTAAAACTTATTAAACTTATTACTTTGGAAATTAAGTAAATTATTGATTACTTATATATTTCCGGATTTCATAATTTTCTTAATATTAAGGCACCGCTCATTTTCATATTAAAAATTATGATAAAATATAACATTTAGAAATCTTAATTAAATTCAATCGTACAATATTTTAAATTTAAGTTATTTACCACTTCTTCATAAATAAAAAAAAAATGAATCTTTTTTTTATTTATGAAGAAGAAATATCAAGCACTTATTATTTGAATTAACATTCTTTGATGAAAATTAATTTAAATACGCTATAAGTATGTATTATTGCAAAATAAATAAATAAATAAATAAAATAAAATATTTCTCATGACAGAAAATTTCCAACTATGAAAAACATTTAATAGGAGAAAATTTTCTCTGTTTTTGATTAATTTTACAACATAATTAATTTTCTACGTAAAAACAAAATTAAATATCTCGTCAACAAAATTAAATATTTCTCTTTGATGAATATCTTCAGGATTAATGAAATTATTGCAGATGCTTTTCATAAAACTACTTTATTCTTCGAAACTTTAATTTTCTTTGTTCTATTAAATTATAATAGAAACAAGCCAGCATGGAAGCTTTCTTTAGAATATCAGAGGAACATCGACTTTAGATATTTATCAAATTTTGCTTCAGTAGGACAAATAAAACACATTGAAGAGTTATTTCCCAGGGTTTATCTCTGTAAAATTCTTAAATTACAGGAAACAGATAAAAAAAATTGTATACCTCTTTACACTTTATATATTGCATATATGTACATCACTATATATTATGTCCTCATTTGTTACATAAAATAAAAAACTTGATGAAGACTACATAAAACAATATAAAAAAACTGATTCTCTTTAAAACTGCATTCGCTTAATAATTTTATTTACATTACTTCGTTTAACAAAAACTGTATTATATAATCTAAAAATCCTAATAAAAATATAAGTAAAACATAAAAATTGGTTAAATGTTTTATTATAATGTTTTGTTTTTTTTCAAATAAATTTTTATTCAGATGTAATTTTAACGATAGGTAAATTTTTTAATGAATGTTAGTATTAATAATAATTTTATTAATTAATAAAAGCTTTAAAAGAATATGATAAAAAAATTCTTGTTTGTGTCTTTCTCCTTTTCAATACTTCTTTTTATACATATTTTATAATTCTATCTTAAAGTTTAAATTGGCAAATGTCTGAGTTAAGTATAAACGTAGATCTATTTACATATACTGTAATTCAATTTTTATATTACAAATTCTGTAATTCAATTTTTTTAGTTCTTTTTTCAATGAATTATTCTTATAAATCACACAATCGAGAGTTAACTTTATATAGTTAAAGTTTATTTCCTAAACTTCAATTAGAAATTTTTGAATAGAAATAAATTATTTGAACTTTCCAGAGCATCTTTTTAATTGAAATTATTGCGCTTTACATATCATTTTAAAATTTATAATGTCTCTTCATTTCTTACGGATATTTTTGCTGTATTTTAAATGCAATTTAATAATCAATTTTCACGAAAATAACTATTGATCGTACCGGGAAAATCATAGTCATCTTCAATAATAAGTATGTTTTTGGATCTTATCAGTTATTAAAAGCCTGAAATAAAAATCACCAACATTTTGCAATCACGCCAAATTTGTGTCATCATTTGTAGATATTCAATATGAATGATGCTATTTTCAAATATCGCGAACTAGTTAAAGACAATTCATTAGAATTCAGTACTATTTTATTCTGACATTTATATTGAATTTCGACTATTATTCCACTATTTTTCAGAAAAGTAAAATTGATAAAACGCAAATATACTCTACATTATATAATGAGTTTATCTTTTCAATTTGGCAATGCATGCATTGGTGAAAATTCGGAAATGACAAGAGTTGCCAACATAGATATAATACCTTTTTTTTAAATTATTTTTAATTTAGACAATTTTAGAAATACTTCTGTTCTCTAATAGATTTTAGTACATATCAGTTGTAATAACTATGAATTCAAGAACGCCAATATTTTCAAGCTGTGCCAAATTTAATATCATTTGTCAACAAAAGATATTAAATTTTACATTATAGAAACTCATTAGCACTGTTTATTCAAACTGAATACTCTCTATTTCTAATATTTATAATGAAACTTGGCTTTTATTGTCAACATTTTAGTTAATTAAGTAAAACTGATCAAATTCAAGTTTTAAGCGTTAAATGGTGAAATTATCAGCTAGTCAATGATTGGGTTGATTAAGAAACAATATATTTCGCCAATAAGTCAATAACAAGTACAGTTTCTTTACATTTTTATTAGGATTTCTGATTATTTTGCAACATCATAGGAGGAAAAAAAAAAGTAGCGGTTTTTTTAGTGCTTTGAAAAGCTAGTTCATCAGCATTGAGAAAGCAAATACTGAACAAGATTTTATAGCGAAGAAAAATCTCAACTTCCAGGGTACTCGTTAATTCTGCAGCCCACCTTTTGTGAACGGAGCGACCTATGAGGCCCCTCTCCGTCATCATTATGTCACTCACGTGGTTTGACATTATTATTAGGACGCATAAAAATGTCCCAGGATGACAGTTTTGTCATGTTTAAGACAAGAGGACGCCTTTCTTTCCCGTCTGCCTCACGGCAAGGGAGACATACAGCGAGATAGAGCAATTTCTCCTAAAATTATGTGCGAGCTACATGAGGCAAGGCGGACGCAGTAGTTGTTAAAATTGCGGTAGGTAAAAACGACCCGTTTCGGAAAAAAATAACTCTCTTCAAAGGCTAGATGGGTTTTCTGGTTTCTAACAGTATCTCACTTTTTTTTTTTTTTTTAATAAATGAAAGTTTATTGCAACGTATTTTATTTTTATAGTGCTCATATAATGGTAAATAGTTTATTGACTTAGTAATTCATTTTCGACTAACACCAGGTGTTAATGAAATTATCGTCACATGGGCTATTATAAAGGATATAAATGAGATAATGTAGTTGTGTCTTTTTTAAAGGAGGAAAAATTTTTTCACAACCACATTTTCTATCAGTTAATTGTCCATGTTTTATCACAATGTTTGTTCTTCATAAAATTTTATAGTTTAAAATCATATTAATTAAAAAAAATTTTTATCAATCAAATTTACAAATTTTAAATTTTAATGTATCACTATTTAAAATAAAAACCAATGAAATTTTAAAAAACGGTATATTTTTTGCTAAATTCAATTTTAAATTAAATGAAAATTTATATATGAAGATGGAATTTAAATATAAACCATATAGGGAGGAATTCTCAAATTTATTTACTACTGAAAATTTTCATAGTAATATTTTTCAAATTTTTATAAATAATCTAGTTTAAAATTTCATCTGATGAAAATTGTATTTAAAGTTAAAAACAAATTTAAAATAGGATTTTTTAAATGTATTTCTCAGCACAGTTAAAATCAAAACAAATTCTGTTTCCTGTAATAATAAATATCTGTTCATTACTAATATTTCAATTTAGCAATGTGGTTGCATTTATTCACTGAATTGTGGGAATAATTTAATATCATCACCACGTGCATAATACTATCCAGTAAAGAATATAGCAATGAAATATTAAACTGAGTGAAAATGTAAAGTTTTTGAAATTCAATTCTTCATTATCTAAATTTTTTTTTTAAAAAAAGTTTAGTTAATTCTGATTTGAACTGTCTTTGGCTCAGTGCAGGAAGAAGGATGTTGAGGAGTCAAATACAATTTCGAACAATACAGTCTCTATTGACAAGCGCATATACAAATCATCTATAGTAGCCAATTAAGATGGCTTGTCCATGTTTGAAGAAGCCCAGATTATAATCCCACAGAAATCTTGACATTCTAAATGCCTATAGGATCCCGATTTAAGGGAAAACCACATACTAGATGGTTGAATGATACTGAAAGAGAGACCCCAAGATTTAAAAAATCAAGAATCTGGAGGAAGAGTGTTGTTGAGGCTGCCTTGGCCTACAAATGTCTATTGTGCTTCTGAAGAAGAAATTGTGACTTAAATTAAATAGAATAATAGGATTTAAGAAATTCAAATCTATCAGATAATCATTTATATCATCTAAAAGTTAATCTCTTTAACCTTGGAATATAATTTCATAGTTTTTGAATAATGGTTATTATAGGTGTCTAAAGTCTAAATTATTAGAATCAATAGAGTTCTAATTTATCAGATAAACCTATATATAATCTTGCAGCCAACCCCTTCAACTAGGGATACAACTTTAGCATTTTTGTGCACTGATTATTATTGGTGATGCTTTCTCAAAATTTTTTCCCCTTCCAAACTATTTTCAAACTAAAGAAAAATAGTTTTAAAGTCTACAAAAGTCACTTCGGCAGAAAATTTGCAATTCTATAAATTAAACTTTTAAACACCTGAACTATTAAAAAAATTCTGGGATTAAGAATAAGGGTTTAAAGGGATAAAAATTAAATTATAAAAAAATATGCAAATCATATTTGATATATTATACTTAATTAATCATTAGCAATTATTTAAATGAAGTTTAAGAGATCAAATTATATAAAATTTGATTAAAAATACATCTAATTTTAGTTTAATTTTCCAAAACATATCAAAAATTAAATTTGAAAAATATTCAATTATAATAATAAGCTATCATTAAAATTACTGGTTCTTTAATTGTTAGCTTATTTTATTATAAACCCTATTATAAAATTAAACTATATTATAAAATTTAATTTCTAGAATCGTATTATAAAGTAAAATAAATTTCAAAAGCAAAATATAGAAAATACCATGTACATTTAATATAAGCTGACAATTTTTTTTTAAATAACGTTTATAAATACATAAGATTTTTTATTTGTTTAAAAATTCTCAATTATTTTATAGTTGATAAGAAACAAGAAAAATAATTATTTTCTCTGGAAAAAGTTTATTAATGTTTAAGGAAATGAAATTTAAATGTGATAAAATCAATATAAAATTTAGCTCACAAAAAATAAAATTAGCGCAACTAGATAGAAAAAATTAAATTTACCATTCAGTTAATAAGCTGTATATAATATCAATGAAATAATTATGTTTCAGTAAATCTAAAAAGAGAGTAAAATTCCAGATAAAATGTTAAAGAAAAATAATTCAATTTTAATAAGTTATGACTAAATTGTCTTTTCTTAAATGTATTCTATTTCAAGATAATCAGAGAAAATCAAAATTTTCAAAATACTCTATAATTATTGAAACAATAAAAACATTTTATATTGGATGATTTTTTTCTGTTTGCTTTAAATAACATAATCATGAAATATTATGTTGATTAAAAAATTATTGTCGAATAAAATCAATGGAAAATTTTTGAAATTTTTTAGTATAAATGTTAAATGAAAAATGCTTTGAAGGAAAAATATTCCCTATTATTGAAATTGTTTTAGCTAAATATCATGATTTATTTTATTATACCAGGAAAAATTATTTTAACCTTTTAAAACCAATTTTTAAAGTAATTAAAAACCACTTATTAATAATTATTAAACGTTCCTTAAATTTTAAAAATCAAATTTTTTGAACTCCAAAGATATGTAACATTTTTAGTTTAATATTATTAGTCTTTATTTACCTGTTGATTAAAATAACTATTAACAATTATTTATTTGTAATTTCCAAGCATCATATTTTAAATAGTAATTAATATTAATTTTAATTTTTAATTAAAATTGTTTCCGTAATTGTTTATAATAGCAATTTTGCTTTACTAATTCATTTTATGTTAACTCTCGAATAAAAGGTCAATAAATTATTAACAACTGGGAAGTTTTGAGATATGTGAATTAATGTTTTGTGATACAAATGTGTGAGAAATCTTACTACGGAGAAAGAGTATGAAATACCAGTATCCAATACCAAATTATGTACCAATACTATGACTATCTAAACCAGTAGCAGTATGCACCACAGTTACGCGATACAAAAAAGCTAGTAGCTAATTAATTTTAAATCTTTTCTCCAAACTACTTATTATGATTCAAAATTTGACATTTAGAAATTAATATTTTTTTTTTTAATTATTCGAAGGAATTTCTTCGACTATCTTTTTTATATTTGAAAGAATTTCCCATAATTTACTTCCTGAATTTATAAAAAAAGAGGAACGTAATAAGGGTAAACCGGTAATACTAGTTTATCAGAAAAGTGAGATTCTTGTAAAATTCCTCGTATTCACTCGTTTCTCAGTTTTAATGAAACGTCTGAGTTTTGTAAGTTCGTCTCAGCCATAAAGGTCAAAGTGAAACAGCACTGAAGTAGATGATTATACTGGTTCCAAGTTCAATGATTTCATAGATTTTTTCACTGAACAACTGTTTCTTTATTTTTGGTGCACAGCCTTCAGCGTCATTTTTTTTTTTTTTCTCTTACCCAATTGGCGCGAAATTGCGCGCAACTCTAAGTGCATCGAGGTTAAGAAAATAATTTCTTAGTTTACTTATTTTCATTTTTTTAAAGGAAAATTTTAAATGTATGAGTCGAATACTATTATAAGTAAGAGAGAATAAAACTAATATCATTTAATAAACATCTGTAAGCAGTTAATTATAGTGGACTTTCTATAATATATCATTGCCTTTATTGAAATTTTATTGTTGATGCAAATATAATTCCATTTTGAAAAGATAATGAACTTTATGCCCAAGACATCATTTTATATAAATCTACCATTTTTTTCTATTTGAATCGAAAATAAATAAACTAAAAACACTAAAAATTTATTTAAAAAAAAAAAAAAAAAAAAAAAAAAAAAAAAAAAAAAAAAAACTAAGCTAAACTAATTAAAGTTTACAATTAAAAAAAGACTTTAAATAGATCTTGAGTTGATTCCAGTTACAGCCATAATTATTTGCAGCAGTTCAAAACCCGTTTTAAACGACAGATACCGATCATATTAGTTTTCGTATATAAAAATGAGGAACCAATCAAAAAAACTATGGACACTTTCAACTATCCCCATTGACAAATTTGACTGCGACTATATCATTCGCATATTATTGAAGTCGGCTATATTGCTTGAAAGAATTATACTTTTCTTAATAATGATGTATGCAATTTAATAGAAAAATACTTCCATTAAAATGCTATATATATTTATATTCATGTACTGTATACGCATTATGTACGCATTTAGAACTACAAAAATATGAAAACCGTTTGATCAGTGTTTATTCGTGGTTTCCGTGGTATGGATTCGATGATTATCTGGGATATACTTTGATTCCAATTGTTATTCAAGACATATATGTTATAAGTGCTTATAAATTACTAACTAAAGTCTAATTATAGCTTTTCGGAAAAGTTGGAGATTACTTCCTAAGGATAGAGATAATATTAAATATTCGGCACAAAATTCTTCTCGCTGTTACGTAAGGCTATGTTATTATTATTGTTCAATTTCTAAAAATCTGGCTTGAAGAATCTTATTATTCATTATTAAGATGTTTTTAAAAATGTTATCTGTAGTTTCTCCACTGTATAAAAAAGAATTTTTATCTATATCAATTACGACACTACACAACTTTTTTATTCATTTTTTAAAAATAATTTACAACATAAACATTTTTGTTGCGTAACATTTTTTCTTATGTGACCATGAAACATATTTGATAAGCACGCAGCTTACAAAGACGCCGACAAAATTATGTCATTCGCTTTCCTAGAACGCGGAGTCATTTCCTTTTTTAAAAACATTTCGGCACACGCACACAAAAAATAATGTGAAAAACAAAAAAATAATACATTGACAATGACAGTCAATGGTATGTCATTAATTTTCTCAGAATTTGATCTTGTTATATTACCCATAAAAACTGAAACCAAAAAACGAAATAAGATATTCACTATCTTGTATCTGATTTCGCCATTTTTTTCTCGAAATACTTTTTAACTATAGGTATTGGAAATAATTACGCATTGAATTATAGATACAAAAATTCATTTTGAAAGAGATATTTTCTCGCATTCCTTTTCGGAGACAACCAAGAAAGTTCATTATGAAAAAAGTTTCCCACGGACTATTCAGCATCTTTTGGAAAGTTAAAACAAAATGGTGGAATTTCTGCTCGATTTTGCATCGCACCGGAAGTCGTGGTCTCCTGTTGTTTCAGAGAAAAACTCATTAAGAACTAATGTATCATAGCCATGCTATAATATCTATAGTTTGTGTTGGGTAATTACCATATTTTGTTTGGAGGACTGTCTTTCCACCTTTCCATGAGTGTCAATCCTCAAATGGGACAGAATCGTCCAAAATGATAGCTTTTAGCAGGGGCGAAACGCTCCTTCTTTGGACATCGCGTGTGCAAAATGCATGTCTTCTTGATTCCGCTATCATTAGATGAGTATTCAGCACTTCGCGCTCTTCATTTTTTAAAACGACCATTTATTGTATTTACTGCTTTTCCTTTCTAAGTCTAGACCGCTTTTTCAAGAAAGACTCATTCTCTAGTTTCAGAACTTAATAAGTTTGACCTTTGTTAGTCATGATTTTTATTAGATTAACCTTTAAGCGGATTGAGTAAGGTATAATTTAAATGATCTTGCAACTTTAATACTAAAAATAAATATTATTATATAAATGAATAAAGAAACTGCTTGTGTTTGCTTAGCTGAAGGTTAAAGAAACTTAACTTGGGAACTGTTTCTAAAAAATGACTTTTATTAGATATACTCAGTTAAAATGATCTTGATATCACAATTTCCCTTAAATTGCAAACTTGGATTAAGAGGTTTATTAAAAAGATAATTAAAATTTTGTGGTATGATGTGAAAAAGCCATTCAAAAATGAATTATCATTTTCTCTTGGCATTTCTTTTTCTTAAGTTGTTTTTGTCTATAAAAATATATTAAACATACTTTCAATGTCATGTGATACATTGCAAATAACATGTAACAAATGTCATAGCACCTAGATTGTACCATTATTTAAGTTGACTGTCTTCAATCGCCTAATAATTTTACGTGAAAGTCAACTGACGAAATCCTTATCAGAATCGGCTCTGACTTCAGATCATATCACATCAAAGAAAGGACATTAAGCCAATACAACATAGACCTCTTCATCCCTATAGTCTCAAACACCCTTACCTTTGATTCAACAGTTAATGGGTTCGATTCTCCTCCTTGGACTTGGATGTCTTTAATGGTTTGGAATCCTTTTTAAATCGTAGGCAAACAAAATAAACCTTGTAATTTCAGAGTGAATTAAGGATGATTATCTTTGATCATTTTTTATACATAAGGGCTAATTCTACCAGGGTTTTATAAATGGATTTCGAAACATCCATCTTCCACACTTGTGGAAATCAAACTCACAAACACATTTAACTCAAGTAATTGAAATAGCCAGTCTTAATTTGAGAAATGAACCAGGGAAGATTCCTCAGACTGAAGAGATTCACCACTCTCAATATAAGTCAAGGTTAGCTCTTCTTAAACTTTGGTGTAGACGTAAGGTGTTGACCAATGATTGGGGGACTTGTAAACCCCAAATATTGGTAATCCCCTTCTCAAATACAGCTTAGGACTAGTGATGATTGATTCTCGAACTACCCCGACTACAGCAAAGAAATCATTTGAACACACTCCAACTGAGATTAATAAAAAGTGATAATTGATAAGTGAAATTGATAAAAATGATTCAGTCAAAATATTTAAATGTCTCTTAGTCATTTATTGTTTTGAAAACAAAGATTTTTAAATAAACACTTATACTTATTTTCATTTCATTATCAATTGTAAAATTAACACTGTTAGCGTACATTTATTGTATAAATTGGTTAATGAATATTAATTTTTTTCTTAGCAAATAAAAATATATTTTACACATTACTCTCTAGTATTATAAAGAAAGATTTTTGTTTTGCTTTGTAATAAGAAAAATTTATTAATGCAATTTTAGAGACGTTATTTTCATAGAAAACCTATTAGTTTTAGGTTGTGTTTTAACAAAAATAGCTCGTATACGGTTGGTATATATAATCATAATTTTTTAATAAAATTAATCAAATGCCAAATGAATTCATTAAGACTTTCGTCTGGAGCCACTGCAGAAAAGCTTTACTTTGTGCCACCCTCTGAAGAAGCTGGCCATGTACCATGTACTTCGTTTCATTTCCTTTTTTTTTTTTTTTTTTTTTTTTTTTTTTTTTTTTCTGAGCTGGCAGCCGAATGGTTAGCGCTCTTGCCTTCGGTTCAACAGTTCGTGGGGTTCGAATCCCACCTAGGGCATGGATGTTTGTAGTGGTTCGGAATCCACTTTAAACCGTAGGTCCCGGTCTAATTAGCTCTCGTGTGCAAAAAATGATCGTTGAGCGACAAACAAACCAAACCTTTCCCTTTTTTTTCTATGTTTCTTTTCAATTTTGAGCTATATATTGAATATATGTATTCCATCTGTTTAGCATATTTCGTATTTCATCATTATTATTCTTCATTTGGCATTTGATTAATTTTATAAAAACACTTAGAATTAACTAAATTTAAGTAATTCTATTTAAGCTGCTTTCACCTACCTAAATGTATTGCTAAGCGTATTTTTAATTTTTGTATTTATTCTTGCATTTTTTCAAATTTATGTTATGAAAAAATTCTATTTGCAGCATTTTCCAATACGTTCCTTTGCGACTGTCACGAATTCAATTCTTCAGCAGGACTCAAGACACATGGCCATTTGTTACAGGCCACAGTTACAGGAAGATCTCATCAATCACCCAAAATACCAGTATTAATCTCCAAAATCTCGTCAACGTTTTTCGCACGGTACGAAACCATTCAGATGTGCATCCGATCTCCTTAAATTAAGCGTGCAACCTCGGGTATCTATCATGTCTAGAAACTGACGCTGGGAATAAGACTTCAGTGGATGCCAAATGCCACGCCAACCTGTCCATTTCAGAAATCGAAATTTTTCTGCAAGAAGCATGCGTGGACACGTTTATTTGTATCAAAATATAATTTTTAATAGCGTCAAAAACCTATCATTTTCGTAACGGATGCTGATCTTTACTCTCGAGCATTAAGCAAAAATCACGCGATTCGGTAATTTTCGCCAAGTCACTTGGCGCTCGATGTTCAAAAAAAAAAAAAAAAAAAAAAAAAAAAAGAAAAAAAACCTTCATTTTTCCTTTTCCCGGTCAATACATCATGTCAAAATGTTGCCTCCGTTCCAGTTGTCCATTAGCCAACGGTCCCCTTGTACATAATTTTACGGACCGTTGGTCAGCGGAAATAGTTCTTTGGGCTTCTTTTGTTGGAGAAAATTCCACCGACATACTTAATAAGGAAAAAATTGCTGTAGTCTTTGGCTGAGATGTTAAGCGCTTATCGCCTGTCGACTGGCACCTGATGCGTGGGCACAATGAAACAATGTAACATGTCTCCGGTTAACAATCCCTCGGTTCCTGCCTCCTCATTGGCTTTTGGACCCGAAACAAAAAATTATCAAGATTATGATCCATCTAATTGGACAGAAGTTCAATTTCTTTCGAATCAGAGGTCCAATTAGAAATCGTTGAGGAGAGAGTTGGTTCCAACTGAAAGAAAAACCTCCCAATCCGTTAAAAGTTTAAAGCAGATTTCAATGCCTTACTTTTTCGCTCTCCGGTTGGTTGGTTTTAGAGCCCTTTTTTATATTTGTCAAAAGCTTTATTAAGTGGAGAAGAAAAATTGCAATCGTTATGTAACTATAGGAAACAGGAAACTTGAATTCAATAAAAATAAAAAACAGTGTTTTCTTAATTGCACTTTCTAATACAAAATCATGCAGGCTTTAATTCAATTTTTTGTACCTGAATAACACGCAATTGGCAGATATCAGCCGACTTGGAAAAGTGGGTTGGTTACTGCAAATGCTGAAAGCAGCAGATTTTCATCCCAGAGATGCAGCTGGAATTTGAATTTAACATCCTTGGAAGTGTATAACGTTTTTCTATTCGTATCAATAAAAAAGTATTTCTAATTAACATTGTTACTTACATTAAAATCGTTTTGGATTTCACTTGAAAAAATTTTTAACTCTCAAAATTTGATATTATCAGAGTTAAATTATAATGCAAATTATATAACCGAGTTTGTCACACATATTTTGAGCTGAAAATCGCAAATTATAATTCAGACTATTTCCATTAAATAGATTTATTTTATTTAAAATTTAAAACATTTCATTAATAGATATTCATAATATGCTCCACCAATATGCATTCAGAACTTTAAAGCAATTAGTTTTTATTTAATTCATTGTCCATTGAGAATTGTAAATTTTCCCTAAAAACACTAAACAAATTTTTGTATTTAAAAAAATTTTTATTATTTCCGAAGTAAAGAATTTTGTGACGCATACCATTTTGAAATTTCTGGATAATTTGCTTAATCAAATGGAATTTCTTTAGGTTTTGAGTTCATTAAAATCATTCTCTCTTCGAATTTTGAGTTTTCTTTTAAATTTTAAATTTTTATGGTTCATTTAAAATTAACATTGCAATGCAAATTTCAAATCCCTTAAAATGATAATTCCAAGTTAATTTTGAGTACATAAAAAATAAACAAAAAATAGAATAGTTTTCAAAATTATGCTTCGAAAATAGGCAATAAATTTGTATATTAATAATGTTAAAAAGATACAGTTTAATAAAAAAAATGGATACATATAAAAGAAATCATTCAAATATAAAGCTTCAAGTGAAAAACTATATAACTTAATAATTATTCTGAATAAATAAGTCTTATCTTAAGATAAGTAAGCCTGATAAAATTACTTTGAATAATTTAATTTCGTCGACTATTTTTGATAAACTTGAGCATCTTTTCGGTTTCAAGTTAATTTAATGAAATTCTGCAATAAAATGTACATTGGCTGAAATTACGATTTAAATTTCTTACCATACTCATGTTGAGAACATTTAATATGGGAAAGTTTTATCAGACAAACCAATAACTCGATATAAATATTATAGATAATATTTAGTTTACAGGTTTATTCAAAACATTTTTTTTAAAAAAAATTTTTAAATAAATCTCATATAAGCATGCTGCATTGATACAATGTTTACCTCTAAAATTTGATCTATTAGTCACAGAAAAGCTTCTAAATTGTAAAACGGTGCTACATTATTGATCTCTGACAAATGAATAAGTAAAATTTAAAAAAAAAATCCATTATAATCATTGTGATTCAGTTATCTGATGAAAATTTTATTTTTAGTGTAACATATTTTTTCTTAATTTTGATAAAATTGTATAAATTATTATTTTATGTTTCTAATTATTACCATTAATCTCGAATTATTAAGTTAATTTCTTCAGTTTCTAAGCATACGTAAAGGAATTGTTATTTATAAAAGAGCAGCTATAAGAAATACGATTGAACCGTTAAAATGTGTAATGATGTTTTGCTATGCCATCAAAATTCTCAATAATTTCCAAAGAAAAAGTTCTTGGATCTTTTTTGCAAGGGCTGAAATAATTTGCTCCCACAAGATCATTTGCTTTAATTCTTTTTGGAATTTGAAATGATCACAAGCATTTGATTCATTTCATGAATATTATTCTCTATTGCAATAAATATTTCCCATAACCTTAAATATATATTGTAAGCAAAAATGATTCTATTATTAGCTTATTATTCTTCATTCATCTGTTAGCATTGAGTTTATTTAATAGATCTACTGCTTTAATTTCATTACCATTTGAAAGAGTACAAACATTTGAATAAACACGAAAATTTTATTCCTTATCACAATAAATATTTAAGAACAAATGTAAAATTAGGCAAAAAGAAAAAGTATCAAAATTAGCTTATTATTCCCGATTCCTTTATTTGTTTTAATTCCCACCAAATCGATGGAATCTCAAGTTTCCAATTCTTTGTCATTTGAATAATCACAAGGATTAGAATAAGTGGATAAATATTGCTCTCGATTACAGTAAATATTTCCTACAACCTTTAAATCTAAACTTAGCAGTAAAATGCATGAATAAATGAACGACCAGCACACTCATTTCAAATCAAACGAAAGCATTTCAAACAAATTGATTGATAAAACGTGTCCTTATTCCTGAAGAGGAAACCGATAATGAGCCCGGCGTTTAAATTATTTGCAACCGCATTCCTTGAGAAGCTGCGAATGCTGCAACAGAGTTTTGGAGAGACATTTCCATTTCAAAGAGACTAGAGCCGAAGGCGAACTGGGAAGTAGGCCCTTAATTGTGTTTTATGAGCACCTTAAGAGTAGGGCGATGAAAAGGGAATGGGGCTACTTTTGCGGGCTGCTTTCCTGATCCATCTGGCCATCTTTGTCATCGAGAGATCGTAAATACGAAGAACTTTTGCGAAAATTTAGCCACAAATCTTTGCTATTAATCTTTTGGCTATACTTCCGCATGTTGGCGATAAAACTGTTTATGTTCTTTGCACACGCATCATGCTGCCAAAATTGGCGCATTAAACCCCAAATGATTCTTTTGAAAGAAGAGTTGTGTAACACTACAAGAGATATGAACAGATCTGATACAGAGGGTGTCTAATTTTATAAAATCAAAAGTATTTTAATTGTTGTCACGTTTATGATTTAGTAAAAAGTAAACATCTGAAGTTTAAGACTAAGGAGATCTTAAATCTATTTTATGAATTCTGTTAAACAAGTCAAAATAAAATTTGTAATCACATTACATTACTTACACCTGATATAAAAAGCATCTAATTCTTTAAATTTTCCTAAATCGTGATTACTGAGATTCTTATCTCTCTATTATGATTTAGTACAAAGTAAATATCTTGAAGTTTAAGATGCAAGAAACATCAAGTCCATTTTATGAATTTTGTTAAATAAGTTAAAGAGAAGTTTTGGAGGAATTATTTTAACATTATTTAATTTTGTGTACTTTAAACATCTCTAGTTACTTCAAATAATAGAAAACTAACCCTCAATATTATTTTCTGTATGATTTTTTTAAATTTGATTATCTTTCGATTTTTGAGGAAAATATGAAATTTGATGACCTGAACAGTGCCTTGAGTAATTAATAGGAGTCACTTAAAATAATTTAAAATCCAATGAACTTGACAGATTTTGAATAATTCAATTTCTTTATAGTGTAAAGGTGCATTCAATAATCTTATAGTCTAAAAGTATAGCCTAAATGTGCCTTCATAATCTTTTAGCAGTTTGTGTGCCATCAGCGAATGCCTTATTTTCCCACTGGTGACTTACCCACTGATGTGGGGTTTAGTTACTCCCGGGTAGTGAATCCGGTGAACCATAAAAAGGCAGATCACTCTGTGGATCTTAATCAATAACCAAATCTATTTTAATCGATCACGATCGAGGCGAACTCTATTCTAATAATCTTTTGATATAAAAACTGGAGAGGAAATGGGTGAGCTGTCAGGGGAATGCGATGCATCACGTGACCTTTGCTGACCTATCACACCCACTTCAGGCCGAGGGCATACATGTTCCTTCCCGAGCGCTTCATGTCCGAGTTCATCCCATTCATATGGATGAAGAGGAGATTCGAGCTCAGACGTGCAATTTTTCAAGCGCAAAATTAATTTTCAACATTTTTCGACTCATGAATTCGGGAGTTCCGGACGCACACGCCGCCAGACTTTAATGAGGGGCCTTCTTAAGAAAAGGCTTTCTTTCCAAACCAAAAAGAAGTATAAGAAATGAGGAAGCTAATTTTTCGCCAGAGCTGGAAGAAGAGGCCTTTTTTTTCATTCTTTTCCAATTCTAGAGTGATTTTTTTCTTTCTCTTTTTTAATAACTCGGATGGAGTAAGAGAACGATAACTAAATGCGTTGCATAAATGCACTCAGCGCATTAAAATATCTCTATTACTTCATTCTTAAAATAAAAGCCAGCATTTTATTCACTTACCTCTCTCATATTAATATTTATGTTATTCTACTCAGAAACGATAATATATAAGCAACTTTTAGTCTCATTCTTTATTTTATAGCAATGAAGAATTTTTAAATTTTCTTGATTATATACATATATATATATAACATCTTAGCGATAAATTTAAATTATGGTAACCTTATCTTTGTATAGTTTTTGTGTAGCGGTCAATTTATTAGTCACATCTTGGGTCCTATCTCGCCGCCAAAAAAAGAGAAACCCGATTGTAAACTTTTACTATATATATATATATATATATATATATATATATATATATATATATATATATATATATATATATATATATATATATATATATATATATATATATATATATATATATATATATATATAAGAGAAGTAAAAAAAATTGCTACTACGATATTATATTTAAAAATATATACCAAGCATTTGGTAATTTGAATTTTCTATTAGAGATAATTAATTAACCTCATAAATGAGAATGTATGAAGCAAATTTATATATATATATATACATTTGAAATTTTTTTTGCGATAGAAATTTCTTGCCTACTTATTTAGCCAGGATAAGATTCACTTTTTTTAAATTTTATAACAGATCATATATATTATTTTCAGGTATTTACATACTAATATGTAATACTGGATGTAATACTAATATGCAATCAGAATACCACTTTATAATTTAATTTTTCATACTGTAAATCATTAAAAATTTTATATTAGGGGATGGATAAATACATGTTGTATTAAATTAGTGTCGTGGTGTTTTTAAATGATCGAGTAATAGGTTCAAGGGCACAATACATTTAGAATGCTATGAAATTTGGGGTGAACAATATTTTCTTTTCTTTTCTTTTATTGTTTATCAATAGTAACAAATGTTATGTTCATTCCTTATACAAAGAATATATGTGAAAGTAGGTACATCACATATTCTTTGTATTTATTTATTTTCATTACACAAACACCGATATATATATATATATATATATATATATATATATATATATATATATATATATATATATATATATATATATATACACATACACACACACACACACACATATATACTTTTATGTAGCAATATTCGTTACCTTATGAATATTATTGGAATGTTAATAAAAGACACTCGTTACAGGATAAATATTATTTAAATTCAGGGAAAAAATGTTCAATGTTTCAAACTCAAGGAAAATTTCAACAAATACATTATTTACAAATTAACGCGATAATGAATTTTTCAATATTTGAATACAAAAACTGAAACATTTTAGAAGTGATTGCATATTATAATATTTTTAAAGTTTATAGAATTATCCTTCAGAAAATGTCAATGTAAATAATTCTGTGAACATTAAGTATTATTTTATGTTTTTAAAAGTGTGTCTTTAATTTATTTTGCAGAAATAAAAGCATTATTTGCGGTATTGTCCTTCAAAATAAATCGAAAATCAGTCACTGTGTCCAATTTATTAAGAATATCGAGAAAATTCTGATAGTGCACAGTCATAACTTCGGCTATTGAAGAGTCATTTCCCATAAAACGATTTTTATCTACTTAAAAATGTTAAAAAAATTGAAGAATGATACTATGAGGTACTGTATAATAAAAGAAATTAATTAATACATTAATTCTCTTATTATCACACTATACAATATAATAAAAATATTTGGAAAAGATAGAAGAACTTTAGCTGATCGAAGGAAAAATATTTAATGTAAACAAACATATAAATTTGAAAATCATACCTATTTTTAAATTTTGTTAAAAAAATTATGTGCAAAATTTTCTTAGTTTCTCAAAAAAAGAAGGCAAACATTAAATTTTACATGTACCATCAAAATAAGAAAAATTTTGATTTATGGAAGAATGACCTTAGATTTATAAATTATTAATAAAATATTGAATTAAAAAATTTTTTCAATATAGTGAAAATCATATCAACAAATCAGAAATTTAGTTAATAAAATATTGAAATGTGTTGCCATATCAATACTATATTTTGTTAGAAAGCATCCCATAATTCACTTCAACAAAGAGAAAATTTGAAGTAATATGTTTAGTAGAATTCGGAAATTTAAACCTTTCAAAGAAGAAATAAAAGAGCTTTTTTTATTTATTTAACTTTAACACGATGTTAAATCAAAGAAGTCGAAACTTTGTGATTGAGATACACTAAAAAATATTTTAAAAATTGGCGAGATCTTTCTTCTTCCCCTTTGCATTATATAATTTAATTCGATGAGGAGTAAATTTTGATTCAAAATGTCAATATAAAACGAGAAATTATGGGTTTAAAAGAAACAACGAATTGACGAGTTTTTTCATTTAGATAATTTAATGAAATGAGAGAAAAAAATTCACAAGATTAGAGAGAGAATACTTAGCAAATCCCATTAGATCAAGAAATTTTGCTGGTAGCTGTGCATGTATTTAACTATAAATAATTCATAATGTAATTCGCTCTTTGGAGCGCACACAAATACATATATGTACACATTTTCCAAATTGGGATAAAAGCATACACAAGATATTGAAATGAATTTATGTTAACATACCACAAGAAGAAGAAAAATTTGAAAGCATTATTCCTCATAGTTTAAATTAAGATAGTCTTCATTATATTCAAGAGTGAACCAACTATTGCAATGGTGTCCAAAGCATTCCTTACCCTTATAAACGAGGTGAAAATATTTGAATTAATTGCTTATGTAAGTAAATGTACTTACATTTAATGAAGAGGTGATAATATTTTTGCATTTTATTTCAGAATAGTAATTCAACTCAAAGAAATGGAAAAGATTAAGATAATTAACTAATCATTCATGCGAGTGAATAAAGATAACAGTCAACAATGAATAGCTGATGCCAACGATCGCTTTGAAATCAAAAACCATCCCATGATTCAATTATTTAAAACAAAAAAATCTTTAGATCATCTTGTTAATAAAAATAATCAAAGATTGATAAAAAAGAAATTTGTTATTTTTTTTATTAATTTTAAAAATTTAAATCAGCGAAGTAGAAATAAGTTACTAGGATTTTCAATTAAATATCAACCAACAAACAGAGATAACAGAATAATTAGTACAGATGCTAGTTCTTGCATTGAATTGCAAAACATAACATGATTCAATTCAGCAAAAACTCATTAAAATATCAATAAATAATAATAAAATATAATAGAGTTTTACGTGCAAACAAAAAATTGCTGACTACTTCTTAATTTCAAAATTATGATTCATTTCATCGAAAAGGAAAAATTAATTATTAAGATAGATAAAAAAAATTGAAAATCAACTTTTGTATTGAGTTCCAACGCAATAACTGTTTCAATAAAAAAATTAAGGATGCCTTCTAAAAGCAGCAAAACTTTTAATTTTCATAAAGAAAGAGAAAAAAACATTTTTTTTCCATATTATTCCTTAGTTATGCAGTTCAACGAAAAGAAAATTTTTTGATTAAGATATAATCAACAAAACGTGAAAAATGCCACCATTTTGCTGGAGTCAACAAAGCATTCAAAGGTATACAACTCAAACAAGTGGAAGATTTTCAGTTAGAGAATATGGCGCATTCAATTTTAATTTTCCAAGACGCTATTGCTTGATGAACGGTAATTGATTTTTATTTTTATGAGAAATTTCTTCGAAATAAAAATAACTCTGCACACATATCTTTAAATAGATGCGAGTGTGTGTCTTTGGAAAATATTTTTTTTCTCTCTCAAAGGGAAAAGGCACCTCTTCAGAACCAGCAGGCAGACACCCTTTTTACCCCAACGGGTTCAGGGCCGGGCGGACGGGGCACCGCGTGTGCCCCGGGTGCGAGAACCGATGTACTTCCGCTGAATTGTTGCCTTCGCGTCCCCATTGTCACCGAAGCCGATGAACTCGACCGCGCATGTGCCTGCAAGCAGTGCCGCTGCGCGTGCGGCGAGGGTGGCCGCCTTTCGGGTCGGCGCTGGGGGGAGGAGCACCCTCGCCACTCCTTCGATTGTCTTCTGCTACATTGTGGGATTTTAAATAAATTAAAAAGTGGGCGTGGTATCTGTGGAAAGAGGTAGAGTTTGTAGAGGTATCTGTACTTGAGAATGCTGATGAGTGCTTCAGAAGGCGGAGCTCATAAGTTTTAATTTCTATACAAATACAACAACTTTTAAGTGCCCTGAACGGTTATCACAATCTCTTTTTCTAAGCACAAAATAATTTCTTTATGCATTCAGAAATAATAATTTGTTTTTACTGTTGATATAAATAAAATTTAAATTTTTGTGCAAGAAAGGTAAAGTTACTAATTTATAACATCAATTTTTGTTGCACAAGAATAATAAGGTAGTGTTTTTATATACCTTAAAATATTTTGGTTAACATTCCTTGGTTTGTTAAATTTTCTTTGAATAGAACTTCCTTATTTCTTGTTACCTGTAAAAGAGACATAATTATAAATATTCAGATGTGACTGGAAACATTTTTTTAAATGCATATATTATTTATATAGAAATAAGCACTACACACACACACACACATAAACACAAAATCACACACACACACACACACTCACACACACACACACACACACACACACACACACACACACACACACACACACACACACACACATATATATATATATATATATATATATATATATATATATATATATATATATATATATATATATATATATATATATATATATATATATATATATATATATATATATATATATATATATATATATACTTGATCATTTATTTTTTATTAAAAGTAATATATTTCTTGTGCAAGACAAGCAACCTGAGAAGAGTATTGGCCTCCATTATACAGCTTTTTAAAAGTAAATTAAGCATGCTGTTAGGTATTTGGTCTGGAATATTAAAGTTCTTATGAAATCTAATACTTCAAAAATTAATTGTAACTGTAGATCAAATTGATAAGTATAGTTGCCCAACATTATTGGCTATTAATTCATTTTGGCAGAATTTCAATGACAGATTTGTTAATGAATAAAAGCATTTAGAGGTGAATTTGTTATCATCCCTATAGATTTATTAAGGGCTTCATTGAATGTTTTCATATCAAAAACCAGATTCGGTAGAAGGACTCGAAGTGAAGTTTTGTTATATTGACTTAGAATGTGTGAGGAAGTAATATTTTATACATTATATATATATATCTAAATAACATTAATATAAAACACATTATAGAAGTCTACTAGATACTTTCTATAACTGCTTAGACACATTGCTTTGTCATCATGGACCATGATCAAGTGACGAGATCGACATCTGAGTTGGTACATGCCTAACAACCGCATCAAATGACTAGACATAGGGAGATAGATTCACATAGATTCAATGTGAATTAAGCCTATTATAAAATAACATTTAATTTTTTTTTTCAGAATGAAAACTACTACCTTATGAGTGCGAAACATGTGATCTTCCATGCTGTGGCATTTTAAAGTATGATTATTTATGACCCTAACAGTTGTGGAAACATCAGTAAACTTACCTTTTTCTCAAGAGCTAAATATTCAAATCTGACTAAAGCATGAAATGAAATTTTTATTACAATTGCTGTCCAAATGTTTTGTTGACTTGTTATTAAGATAAATGAGCAATTCTGATAAAATAATTTTTTCTGATGTAAATTGTTTCCTATAAAATATTTTTGATTTATACTGAAATTTTTTCTTAAAGAAAATTTTATTTCTCAACACAAACATCTCTTCTCTTTAAACTACGCTCTAGTTGCTTAAAAGTTTAAATAATCTCTTTTAAACAATGAGTCTTGGTAAAGTAAGATATTTTGTATTAAAAATATAACAGAAAATGTCACATATGAATTATTTCAGAATTAAAAATATGTACCCATTGCAATCAGAATACCACTTTATAAAAGTACTTGTTGAGATTAGGTACAGCAGCGCATACTGTAAGGCGTGCACTGGAAATATTTTATATTTAGATTAAGGGGGAAAAAAAAACTAATATATTCTTAATTATATTTTTTCTAAAACTTGATGTATTTAAGTTTCCTTAAAATTGTCAGCCAATTCATCAAAAATTTCACTATAATTATATATATATTTAATAAATAGTTGGTTATTAATTTAGTTTTTTTTTATTTATTTTTTTTTATTAAGCAGTTATTTCAGTTTTATTAGGGAAGAAGTCTCAATTCTTTGTGTTCATACATAATAATGTGTAATACATGTGAATAAACTATAAATTCATTATTCCAAACATGGCGAATAGATTCCTACAATCATAAATGAGAAAAGAATTTTAAGGAAATATAAAAATAAAATATATAAAATTTGATCAATTCCCAAATAGTCTTTAATTTTAATAATAAGAAATGAAAAAAAATTTAATTTAATTCCTCTAAATCATTTTTATAATCACACATTTCACTGTAACAAGAACTAGCATACTTTGAAGAAAGTTCAATTGTCTCTTAAAATTCTTTCAATGTATTTTAACTGTATTACTATTTACATGGAAAAGTTTAATTATAAATATTTTTAAGATGCATATTGGACTTAATTTATAATTGAATAAGAATTGACAGAGATATCCCGATAAAAAATGACAATATATAAAAATGATAATAATTTACGTGAAATCTATACAAAATACAAGGTATTGGAATTTATTATTTATCAAACATTATTTGGGTAAGGGTATATATTTAAGAGCTAGAACCATATGAAAAATCTTAACTTTACCTTGAATATTATAGAGAACATTAAAAACTAAACTGTAGACAAACAATAAATGAAAAATACATGAAATTTGCTGAAGTTAATTATTAATTGATTTCTCTAGTATAAGAGTTAAATTCCTTAAGTTTTCTCTAAATTTAATGTTATATATATATATATATATATATATATATATATATATATATATATATATATATATATATATATATATATATATATATATATATATATATATATATATATATATATATATATATATATATATATATATATATATATATATATATATATATATATATACATATATATATATATATATATATATATATATATATATATATATATATATATTACAGACAATTTTATTGAATTTCTTAAAACGAATTTAATCGCTATTCTGGAAAATTAGTTACATTTATTTTAAATTTATTTTCGTTTGAATTATAAATAATGATACAATATTGTTTTAAACTATTGTTAAATAAACATTTCAATATATAATAAGAAATAATAATTCGCATACGCAAATAGAGAGAGACAAATTTCGCCACAATAAAATTTTACAAACGACTCTATTTAAACATTGTTACATATTTATTTCGTTGACTAAATTAAGGTACAGAAGACCTCTCCAAATGTAAAAGAGTTTATCTGTCGCAGCGTGTCTCAGGCGATAATCAGCCTTTTCACAAATAAAGGAAAGGGAAGGATGGGGTACACTGTGTTCTTTTCTGCTTTCAAGCTTTAAATGCATTCCGAGGAATTTCACACCCTTACAGTCAGCTTTGTGGTACCCGTTGAGAGAATGTTTCATAATTCAGGCCGCTCCTTCCTCACATTTCCCACTGGAAAATCACTCTTTGATTATATTTCGGGAGTAAATAAGGCTTACAGCAACTTTAAATAGAGCGGAGTGGAGTGCCTGCAACGAATATTTCCATCAGACACACGCCGAGAATCGTTTGCATTCTCTTTTCTGGCGAAACTGAATAGCTGTTCCAATTAGAATGATATTCCAAACCTTTTATCCTCGTCTGCTTTCATTTTCTTAAAGTACATATTTGGAATGTGGAAATACATTCAAAGGGAAATGCTGCTTATAACACCTCAGTGGTTGCGGAAATTTAAAATTATTGAAACAAAATGGCCGCATCTTGAACAAACTTGCAACAAATGATTAGCCTTTTAAGCAAAATTCACAATTCATTGCTTATTTATTTATTCAATATATTTATGTTGGTGCCTTAAAAGGGCATAATGGTGATATTGTGGTGTGTGATAAACTAGATAATAATCAATTGAATACATTCTGAATTATTATAGATTGATAATTATATACTTTGGAATTAGAATACAGTCTATATGAATACCTAATTAAAAATATTGCAAATAATCTTAGCAATGATTAAAATAAACAAAAATAGTCATCAAAAAACATATATAAAGAGAATTAGTCCGGTTGTCATATAACTTCATGCTTATCATTAAGTACTTATCATTAGTAATTAGTAAATTCTACGGAGTACCTTTCTAGGTACTCCGTAGAATTTACAAAAACTTGTTTCTAATTAGAAAACTCTTTTTTTTTATTATTTTTTTTATTATAACGCAAGGCGGTTTTTATAAAGTACCTAAAAAGAAAGTGGAAGCAAAAATATTTTTTCTTTAAAATAAAATTAATTCAAAAATTCGTAGTTAACATTACATATAGATATCTCCAACTACACAATTTCTGATATTTTAACTTGAAATCAAATACTGTATATATAAATGATTGTTTGCTAAATGAAAAAGTGACAATTTGTTCTAATTCAAACATATAAATTTCTGAACAGTTTACTTATTGGCCTTCATGTAACCATGTGGATCGTAACTCAAAACTATTATGATTGTTTCCCCATAGCATTGACATTTTAAATGATTCATTTTTTTAAGTATTTAAAAATGATACTTAAAAATAAATAATAATTTAGTGACATTTTTGTAAAAAGGAAGAAAAAAATGTGTAAGAAAATAACTAAGATTCTTTATTTGCAAAATACATCAAATAAAAATATCCACGTTTAATTCATGTACAATTTCTGAAATATGTATCAATACGCGCAAAATAATGATAACAATTAATTTAACTTGTTATTTTTGCCTTTTTAATGAGTCATCAAAAATATGCTTTTCATTTCCATAAATGAATGCTCACAATTATTTATCTTATGTTAATTAACTCTTGTGAATTATTCAGTTATATGTATTTATTTAGAGTTCTATGTATCTTACTTTAATTAGTAATGCTTACTTAATATCAGTGACATAAAATTTTGATCGCCAAATTTTCGTGTTTAATTTCTTTCTATGTTTACTCCATCACTTTCAAAATAATTTTTAAAAAATAAGAAAAAGTAATTCTTACTATTTACTCAATTTGGTTAGAATCGTTGTTTAAAGAGTAACTATTTTTAAATATTCCAAGGATTCTTTAAATATTAGATCAAATCTGACAATTCATTATAAAAATAAAATAACATGTAATAAATAATATCCTTAAGACTTCAATTTATTAAAAAATATGTGCACTATTTGTATTTAAAATTCACAGTAAAAAATATCTCCAGAATTTTTTGAACTAAATTAAAAAATATTTTTCTTATCTAAAGTTGTTTTGTAAACTAAAACTTGATTTTACGTTGATTACATATAATCCATATAAATAATCAATATATTTATAATAAATTTTTCATTTCTTATTTTTTCGTTCAAAATAAAAAATTTATGTAAAAATATTTTGCAAATTACCATAAAAATGAGGTTTTATCTTAAATATATTTATACCACAGTTATTTTCACACTTTCAAATTGCAGAGATGAAATGTTCCAAAGAATACAAAATTGGATTTATAAAACTGTTAAAACGAATGTCATAATGAAATCTCTTATTTCTTGTTTGTACATTTCATTATATGTGAAAAAGTAAAGGATACAAATTGAAATAGTAATATCAAGGATTTAAATTAAACTTTAAATACCTTAAGCTGTAATATTGTATGTAAATCAATACTTTAAGTTTTTTCTATTTCCAGTGCTGCAAGCGATTCACAGAAATCAAATCTTTATGTAATAAAAAAAATTGATATATATATATATATATACATATACATACATACAAAATATAAAGCAAAGACAGGAGCTGATTAAGAATTAAAACCTATAAAAACACATAAAATTAAGATGATGAAATAAATACCGTAAGTTAATATAAAGTCCTCAACATAGTAAATATATTATACGTTTATACAAATTTATTAGTAGTGTTTCATTTTTTTAGATGATTAGGAAAATCTCAAATGGAAAATAACTTATCTTAAAGTAATCATAAGTGAATAAGCTAATTTTTTTTTAAAATTAACGAAAATCTATATCTTTCTGGAATATATCATAATTCTAAATTTGTACAAAAAATCAATGTTAAATACTGTTATATTTGTTGCCAAAAATAATAATAAATTTAATCCTGTAAGTTTCACCGGGAATTTTAAAAAGAGATCCCTAGCATCGTTCAAAAAGAGTTAGGCAAATAATACTTTTAAATTAATTATAATTAGTTTTTGTTATAAAAAATTAATACTTATGTATTATTCCATTTGCTACTTAGAAACCTGTAATTAAGAGATTAATGTGCAGCAAATAACACAAAAGTTTTTGAAAACGTAAATGAACGTTTTCCTCGAGGGAGCAAGAAAAAATTTCTCAGCATTAATTCATTCTCTTTCACTTCATTTAGAGTGTTAATTGGCGGTTAGCAAGCACCTACTTAACACCTGTTGCTCAAATAAATTAAAATGGCATAATGCAAGGGAGTGGTGAATTAAGATTGTGGCAATTAGAAAGTTCTTGTTCAAGATCAAGATAGTTTTTATCGTCTTACGTTTGAGAGGGAAAAAAAGCAAATTCTTAAGATTTTGTATTTTATATTTGCTTCAAAATCTTTTTTACATAGGATTTTTACTTTATACTTATTTATTTTATGTATATATATATATATATATATATATATATATATATATATATATATATATATATATATATATATATATATATATATATATATATATATATATATATATATATATATATATATATATATATATATATTGGAATTTTGAACTTCAAAACCTGAAAAAAAACCCAATTTATGTTTTATACATTTTACAATTTTAGATATATTTTAGATAATTTTTTTTATTTTAAACTATATGAATTTATGGTATTAAAATTGCGACCCCTTTCCTATTTTTTTATTTATTTAAATCTAGATTCATTTTCCTATTTTCTTTTAAAATTGTTTCAACTTTTTATTTATTTCATTTTTGTGCATCTTTTTTTTTTATATAATTCTCTGCTTTTCTGCACTTTGTAATGATTTGTATTAATTTTTGCTTTGAGTAAAGATATTTTATAACTCATTCTGCCTTTGTGTTAAAATGGTAGTTTTGAAATGATGTCGAGGTTTGTACTTTCTTCTCCAAATCATGCCTGTGGAGGAACTTTAGATTTTGTTAATATTTAGCATACACAGAAACTATCAACTCTATAATTACTAAGTTGGTAAAGAATCAATTAATTCACCAAAAGATTCCCACAGTTTTAACTCTGAATATCTCTAGAGAGCTAAATGGTCTCTAGTCCAAATATTATCTACAGACTTCGGTGTTTAGTATGGAAGCAACTATAATACTTCTGCCTACTTTTGGCTCAAAAAAATGCATATAATACACTTTTATACAAATCTACACAATCATTTTATCAAGCAAATGCCTTTTATGAGACAATATTTTTTCAAACATACATAATGTTAAATTCCGCCTGTTGTTCTGTACCTTCAGTTCTACATTTTCTAGGGTTCAAATCCTACTTCAGACTTAATATTCGTAGTGGTTTGGAATCTGCTTTAAATTATTGGTCTCTGTCCTATTAATCCTCATGTACATAATAGGACACGAGAATATATTGAAAATAACCAACAATTTAAAAATGACGTTGTCAAACGAAACTTTTGAATGATTGTATCCCTCGGAAAACACTTAACAGCTGAAACTGATCTTCAGGGAGAAAATTTCGGTTATATTCGTCTCTGGTGGGACTATCAGTGCATTTATAGGATCAAAAAATTTATGAATATACCTTATCAATATATTGATAAGATAAAAAAAAAAACTTAACTGCATATATCCTATAAATGTACTGATACGATATAAAAGCACTTATTGATTATTGTTTACCTACTATAATCAAAATAAAATACTTGCATGAAAATTTGTAAAAATTCTCTCCGTAACTGAGTTAGCAAATTACTGACCCCCAAAACTACAAAAATAACTTTTCCAAAAAAAAAAAAAAAAATCTTAAATAAAAATGTATTTAAAAGTTTTGTTCACAGATCTTAATTTATCATATTCTTAAAGATAGAATTGGAAGAACAAAGTGTTTTCATTTAAGGTCAACAAATTGATATAATTAGCTAAAAATTAAAAGTTATAATTTACCAAACATCTTTCATAAAATTTGAACGAGTAAAAGTAAGATTCAAAACAAAAAAGTACAGAAATTAAGATTTATTTTAAATGGTAAAAAGTAGAATTTAAATCAAACAAATATCGAAAATATCTTGAAAGGTAGTTATATACTCGATATTTGATATTTGTATGATATCAATGAATATATAATGTTTTATACTTATAAATACATAAAATTTAAAGTGTTTTGGGTGATAATTTTCAACAGTTGCTTGTAAACTTCGTTTTTAAAAATTTGTATTAATACTTTATTTCAATTATTTAAAATTATAATTTGAAATTTTATCACTATTAATTACATACTAATGGAATATTCAAAACGACAATGAATGACGATGACACGTTTCAACATAGGTGTATCTTAATATTGTGAATAAATATATTTTGAATGAATATTATATAAATTTGTAGAAAAACTAAATATTGCATTTCTTGAATAAATGTCAATTTCGGTATTTCATAACATTGATTATATTTTCGTTACTGATTCAATTTGTAAGAAATTTATAATTTTCAAAAACTTCTATACTTTAAAGAGCATCATTTTGAACGTACTTTTTTGCATTAAGGATATATAGATCCATTCATAATATAAGAAATTTCAGAGAACACTCTTTTTGATAAGGGAACTTTCTATGTAATATATAAGCATGGAATCTGGGTACAATAAATTATACAAAATATTTGAATAAATGGTAATACATCATACTATGTGAGATAACAGTACATTTAGATGTTGTGTATACAATGAATAACTTGTGTCTCAAATTTTTAAAATATTATAGCGTGAGATGTAACATGTTGGATGTTAGTTTGTTTTGCAAATAATAATTTGAATTTTTTATATGAAAGAAGAATAAAGCAAAATTAGATTGTAGCTTTGCTTTAGTTTTAGTTTAAACTAGTAATTAACTTCATCTGAATGTTATTAAAAAAGAATACTTTACCGAAAATTTTATAAAGCTTTCTTTTAAAACATATAATGATTTACAATAAACGTACATTTGTGAAGCACTTCTATTAAATTATAAGAAAAATATAAATAAATAAAAAAAAACCCTTCAAATTTTCATTTATTTGTAAAACTTTATTATTGTGTTACAGAATACAAAATATTTTTTTCGAATTATATTTTTTTAGAGTACTTTCATGCATTGAGATATCATATTTCACTTCAAGAAAATAATTTCAAAATCATTTATTTAATCAGATAGTAATATTTTTTTGGAATTTTCACAAACTTAGTAATAGAAGATTGTATAGAAATTTTCAAGCAGGACTTCATTTTTACAAACTGTCATCATAAGCAAGTTTTCATTTAGTATGATGAATGGAAAATACTCTTGAAGACGCAAAAAGGGGTAACCACATAAATTTATGAATCCTCTTAATTTATAATTTTTGAATTCGATTTTAAAATTTCCTTACAAAAAATTTATAAGAAAATAAATTTGACCGAATTATATATAACTTTAGAAATTGAATTTTGTTTAATAAATGTATATTTTTAACATTATTATTTTGACAATGAATTAACATAAAAAATCCTTTAAATTAGTTCTATTAAATTTACCAATAGGAGAAAATAGTCTCAATTATCCATGACTATGAATAAAATACGTATTATGTATTCCATTAAAAACCTTTTATTATGTAAGATTCTTAAAAATTAAATAAAACAATAAAGGACAAAAATTAAGTTTCAAAATGCAAACATATCGTAAAATGTAATAAAATAGAAAAGTTTAAAAAGCACGTAATTATACACATATTTTTCTTAGTTTTCCAAGCACAGATTAGTGAAGCGGAAGAATTATTTTAAATAACATTTTTCCAGAATATAAATGTCATATAAAAATGAAATATTTTTAAATAGAAATTAACATATAATTATTAGTTCAAAGAAGCAAGACATACTATCGCAAGGTATTGTGTGCAACCCTACCTTTGACACGTGAAATGTTTCCTCACAGAAGCAAATATCCGAACGGCTCGCTCAAACTCTTGTAACAGAAGCAATAAAGGCAAATCTTCAACTATTAGACGCAAAAAAAGCGTTTTGTCTAAAAGTAGGGGGTCAGTAAGAAATGGGGATGAGAAGAGGCATACCCAAACAATAAATACACCTCGGGTCAGATACGGAAATAATATATTGACTCCGGCGGAGGAAAAGAACCTAAAAACAAAAGTCTTTTAAGACTTGATGAAGCAGTGGTTTTAATGCTTAAGGATGAGATGATAAGAGCGATGGGGGGGGAGAATAGCCCCCCTCGTCTTCTCTGAATTTTTCTGGGTTATTGTCGCAGATGAGTCAGGGTAGTTTCTTAAATCATGACCGAAGGGAGGAGCTGGGAGGATTTTTGGGGGATCGAGCAAACGGAATCACACCTGCCTTTCTTCAGCGGCGGGGGCAAACAGAGAAGTTGAGAGGGGGGTGAAGATGTTTCGAAATTCGACCTTTTCAGTTTTTTAGTGAGGAAACCAGAGAAGTATTAGGGATCTAATGAAGCCTGCTTCATCACTCTCCACTGATAAGGGAGTGCCAAGAAGTGCCGAACCAACAACTACTGGTGTCGAAGTGGTAACACAAGGCTATATATATATATATATATATATATATATATATATATATATATATATGTATATTATATATATATATATGTATATTACATATAAATATGGAGGAACTTCTTTTACCGTATCAAATTTTTAATTCTGAGAACAATATGAGTTTTAACAAAGCTGTGTGATAACGAATAAAAATTAAATTATCATCTTTTCATCAATAATAATCCATTATCAATACTCAATATATAGTTTATTGTATCTTTATTTTTAATATTTATATATTTATCTCTCTAGTCACACATCGCCTGATTTGTATAGGATTTTTATTATCATATTATGTTTGAAATTTCTTATGGAATAAGAAAATATTAAATTTTCTCTGGGAATGTAACAAACGGCTTAAACTTAATTCATTAAGATATCAATGGTTTAACAAAATTCATTAGTTAAAAATTAAAGAAAAATAACATGCATTTTTAGTAAATTTAATTCAAAAAGTTTTTTTTATCATTTTTAATGCTTTATTAAATGTTTCAGTTGTTACATTATCCAAATATTACTTTTCAAAAACAATCAATTAAAGTTATATAACTCTATAAATAAAAACACCACGTTAATGAGAGAACTTTCTCGCGAATATTTAACTACTTAAACTGTCAAAGAAACGGATTAAATTTGTGAAAGATGCATTTTATGTCATAACTGAATTTAGTATTTCTTTTTTTCAGTTCCAGTAATAAGCATCCTATAATGACAGTTAAATATTGAAAACTGTGTACATAAACTACAGATGTCGTCATAATAATTTCCTCTTGCAAAGAAAGCTGCCACACTTTGGTTGAGTATTGCCTGAAGCTGCTTTGCTTTTAACTTCTCAACTAACCATCTCAGGGACTAGAACAAAATATGTTATTGATGCTTTATTCTAATTATTCTAACAGCTGCTTCTTGATCGATAGCATTTATGCAGAATTATCAAGGCATGAACCACTATTACACCCTATAATATATTCTCGCCTGAGGAGATTCACAAAAAGATAAAAAATATAAATCTTCAGATGGGGTTAAACCTTAAATTTTTTCTTGTCTGTTTCTAATACATTTAATCAGATTTTAGAATTTAAGTTACGCTATTTTTACTTTATTTTAATACCTAGTAGTTATTTTCTCTTTACATTTACTATATTTATTAGATATTTATCCTATTTTATAACACACACACATTCCATTCTTTTGCACTTAAACTCCATGTGTGTGGTTACATAATTTTAATATATTTAAATCTTTAAGTAATATTAACAGTAAAGGACTGTATTATTATTGCATATTGTTTTATTGTACAATATACACTTTAAATAATGGTACTATTATTAATAAATTTATAATTATTATTAAATAAATTATTTTAATCTCATAGTTTTTTTAGAAAACCTTAAGCATTTTATAGCAAATTTTAGTATTTTCTGAGTCACACAAAAAGTTGATTAATACTGTAGAAAAGACATATTTTTTCCATTTTAATACCATAGTGAAAAATATTGTTCAGTCAAATCTTAGTAAAATAAAGAAAGTAATTTAATCAATTAAAAAGTAAAAGTTTCCTGAAACAAAAGTGTTTCTGATAAACATTTTAATTCCTACATTAATTTATGGTTAAAATTACAGCGCTTTCAGAATCTCAAAGTTGAATATCAATATTTGTTGATTATTACATTTTAATATTTCCATACTTATATTTTGGTAAAATGAAAAAATATATAAGTTATATCTTTTCACAAGATTATTTTTTGATAAGAATATTGAATTTTTCAATAAAATAAAGTAGACTTTATCATAAAAATAACCACACAATAAGTAGAACATTTATGCGAGGTATCTATACTTGTGCTTATCTTTCCTGATTTAATATAATTTTCTCTTCTTTTTTTTCTACAATTCTTATACTAAAATATTAATTCCTAAAAAAATATAGAAAACATTTTCGCTTGTTCCTTGTTTTGTTGGTGAGAATTTTGTCTTTCCTTTCGTTTCTCATTAATTTTTCTTTCCTTTGCAATAGTCCTGCTTTGAATTTCTGTTTTTACTTATTCCATTATTACTCGAACTACTTTCCGTTTTTCTCTAATGTCTCATCCTGCTAGAATATATAAATTTTTTTTAATTTCTTAAAAATATTTTATAATTAGAGCAATTTAAGTTATTTTAGTTTTTCATTTTTTATTCTAAAAATTCATAAGATATTTTATATTGTTTTTTAATTAATTAATTAATATTTAAATTTTAATTTCACCAATATATTTAGTTTTGAATAGTTATTAAATTTCTATTTTTGAGAAAAAGTTTTCTGTGTGATAAATTAGTTGAGAGGACTTAAATCATTTAATTGAAATAAGATTTCCATGTGTTATTATTTTTTTCTACGTTTTGATTTAAAGAATTTAAATTAAGCCCTTATATTTTCATTTTAAAATTTATGTAACTGATAAATACTAGATTTCATTTACCATGGTGCTAATAAATGTCTTCTCTTTTTCTGTTATTTTTCAATATTTCAAAAAAGACATAATAGTTCTCATTTGATAAAAAATATAAAAATACATAAAACACTTTTTCTAATATAATTCATGTCAATTCGTAGAGAAATGAAAAAAATAAAGAACGGTAGTTTCAAATCTGTCATTTCGTTTGTTGGTTCCGTTATATCTATCATTAGATTTTTCCGTTTTGTCAACTTAAACTGCATATTTCGTTTCAACAATGAAGGAAAAAAAAATTATATTTTTTTTGTGCCTTTAATATGTCCTTCCAAAGTCTCAAGAGGTTATCTTAAGCAGATTATCGCTGTATCGCGTGCTGATGGCAGAGATACAGGTGAACTATTTACAATTACATCAATCTCTATGTTTTACAACCTACTGAGGCGGATTCTTTCAGATACGTCCAGATTCTTGAAAATGTATGAGGTGATTACATAACACCCATGCGCTACCGCAAATAACAAGTGTCCAATGCTGAAATAAAAATACCTCACTTGAGGCACCCGGTACTATTTGGAAATACTTCTTTTTTATATGTGATTACGTTTAATTTTCAGCTGGAATTGACATCTTTGGCACCTGTTATTAACTTTCAGGAAATCTTGTCACATCTGCCGTAGCACTGGGGACAAAATATTTCTGGTTTAAGAACATGATATCTGTTATTTTATAGAAGCTTTCTTGTAATCACATTTTTTCGGCATTAAATGTTCAATGTAATAGCTATGCGACAACCAAGACTTGTGAAATGTCGTTAGAACTGTTATTCTGGAAATGCGGTTCTTTTTAAGTATCAGTTGCAGGCATTGTACAAATGTGCTTTGTAGGGATGAATTTATGGAAAGCATGATACATTATGAAGCCTGTTATGTGAATTTTAGAATTAAACTTAAAATTTCGTTTTTTTTTTTTTTCTACCAAAGAAAAGATTAATGGAAAAAATAAAGCATTTTTCTCCTAAAATCTTGCTGGATGAAATTAAAAATAACATTGTTAACTGCTTTGATTTTTGAGAAATTCTCACATAAATCTTAGTTTCCCTCGATTTTATACGATGCAATATTCCTTTATTACTCTTTTGGAGTGGAATTAAAAAAAAAGAAACCCATTTCCATTTGAAAAAATTTGGTGACTTTTTCTAGTATATGGGCTAATAGCTTAAAGTTGCTGCAAGAGTTATATTTCCGGTAGCCTATTTTATCTCATAAGAACTTTTCAAATGATAAAAATTAACTCTCACTATACTAATTTTATGAACTTTGATAGATTGTGTATTATATATAATTATATATATAATATATATATATATATATATATATATATATATATATATATATATATATATATATATATATATATATATATATATATATATATATATATATATATATATTCTTGCAAAATAAAAGAGTTATTGAAACTCAAAAGAAAATTTTTTCTTAAAAACTGTTCCATGAAGAAATTTTTTTTTCTCTATCTTAGATGAATATCCATGAGTAGAGAGTTGTATTTCTGTGCTACAATGGAAGAGATAAGAAAAATTCCAAAGGGTCTAACCCAACAGTTCTCCCCGTGTAATATAGAAGTGCTATATCAATCTCCTAGTCACACCATGCCTTAGTTATAGAACTTTCTTCGGGGTGGAAAATCCTGGGTTCAATTCTAGTCACTATTGATCAATGGGAAATGGACTTTTGCATTTCTATCTTCTGTTCTGTAAAGATGATTACATGCGAAAGTTCTGGGATTTTGCCTTTGTGATACGTGAATATGACCCATTTTCTATGAAAACTGTTCCAAGGAGGAAGATCTTACAATGGCTTTCATCTGTTATTAATCCTCTACGACATATACGTAGGAAACCTATGGCACAGTGCCAAATCTGGCACGAGGTACAGTTCTCAGTAACACTCTGCAAAGTTAAATAACTTTAATAAATAGTTAATGTAAAAATAAATATATTTAAATGGTTCACCATTAATATATAATAAAATTCTAAATATCAGTATTTTTTTTTGTCGACACTAATTCTGCATGAAGTACTACATTAATTGAACTATTTTAAATTTCTATTTTGCTATAGGGCACCCTAAATTATACAAAGAAACTAGTGCGGCACATCGTAACCGATTGTCAATATCAAAACAATAGATTACGATAGATTATTGGTATTGCATTTAGATCCTTTGAGTCAGAATAATGCTTTTGTACCAGCAAGCTGAATAATTTTCTGCTTAATTATTTATATTCATATTTTATTATTTTAAGTATTCCTTATTAAGGTGATGGAGGAATGTTGGTTATTTATTTATTTATATATAGAGGTCTAATTAAACCATTTTTGGCGAGTAAAGTCTGAGTAAATTAAAGAGGAAAATTAATTTATCTTATATGTAGGATATACGTATGTAGGATATATGCAAGAACAATATAAGATAAATTAATTTTCCTCTTTTATTAACTTCCTAAAGTTGGTCGAGAAATTACTTGAAATAGGAATTCAGATTAATATTATAATAATTTTTTTAATTATAACAGCAATTTATGTAATAGGAAATTTTAAACAATTGTATATATTATTGTTCATAAAGTATTTCTTTCAAATCGATTTGCTGAGAATAAAAATCAAAATTCTGAAAAACAAATCGGTTCAATTATCCAAATAATCACTTTTTTAATTCTTGAAAAGCCTGAAGTTTTTCGTATATTTCAAACGACAATTAGTTTAAAGTTGCACAAGTTTTTGAAATCAGTGGCAAAAGATTGCACAACTCTATCAATCATTTAATCTAAAATATCATTGTGATTTGCGATGAAACACTTTTCACAGAACTTTTCAGTTACCCCAATCAATTATTTTTTTCTAGACATGTAATCCAAGTAATTCAAATTGCTTTAAATCTGTGAGATTAACATAAATATCCCTCAATTTACCGCAAAGTCTAAAATACACACTTATCTGTTTTTTTGTTTTTACATATCAGGGAAAATAAAGCTTATCAAAAACTGTAGTGATGACAAAGTATTAATCAGCTCAATTCCGAAACGTGATTGGCCAAGCGTAATGCTGGGAGCCAATCAAAGTGGAAGTACATCACTTTGTTCCTTCACACTTAACAAGAAACGAGGATTATGCTTACAAATATCGGAAAAAAAGAAAAAGGCAATTTACTCAACTGTAAATAAAAAGCAAAGAGTAGTATATTAAAAAGTGATTTATAAATCTTTTGGTTCCAGTTGATCTCTTATTTGAATTGAAATTCTAATCATAATCGTTCGCCTTTATCCCATAATCACATGTTCTAAACTGGAATAACCAGTAGGAGAGACGTGGTTTCAACTGCTAAATGTCCATAATTTTCATTTAAAATACGAGAATGATTCTTATCTAAAGCAGATCTGATTTTGTCGAAAATAAGGTGAATTGTATGATTTTCTGTGTTGCTTTTGCAAAGGTTTGTGATTATACCAAAAGAATATTAAGGTAAAAATAAAGTGTTTCTTCTTAAATATAGAATAATGAAAAGAGGAATGAAATGCTGTACGGTTTATAAAATGGTAATTGTTGTTTTTTACATCATACATGAAAACCACGCAGATTTTAAACGTATCATCCAGAGAATCTTTGCGAAGCATAACTTTTGCTGTTGGTTCGGTCTTATTCTGCATGTGTTTTGGCACAGATGCCGTATAATATAGGATGCCAAATTCGGATTTTTGGGGTTATTTTTGGCTGATTTTCCTATGTACCGGACAACCTAGTTTATATTACGGCATAAATATAAAGACCTATCAGAATTATGCAAAAAATTCTATTTTGGCAACCCTAGCATTTACGTTATCATATACGTCACAATACGTCATCTTGGAAACATTTATTTGTCGCTAAAGAAGTTGAGAATTTGACATCCTGGATTATACGGCATCTGTGCCTTAGTTTTGCCTTTTTAATTCTTTGATAGTTAGCTCAGATTAAGAGTGCTCTTAGGATAAGTGCTTACTAAATCCACATTATTCTATTTACTCTTACCTGAAGTAGAAAACTACCATTGAATATTATCTTTCAATTGTGAACACGCAAATATTTTGGAAAGTGTAAGATGCATGGATAAGAAAAAACAATTTACAACTTTTTAAGCGATACAAATAGCAAGACATAATGAAATTAATTTCAATCCTAAAATTGAAAGAGGCAGGACATTCGATCAGGAGGGAGGACGGTCGGGTCACTAAAAAGATCTTCGACGCTATGTTAAATGGAGCCTCAAAAAGAGAAAGATCGAAGATCCAGTGGATCGACTATGTCAAAACAGATCTGGAAATTCTCAAAACAAAATATTTAGAAGAGTCTATCTCTATCTGAAAAGAGGGCAGTCTGGAAATCAACACTGAGAAAGCCATGGCCCACCCTGGACTAACACGCTACTGAGAAAGTAAGGAAACATAAAAACAATTAAATTCTATTTAAAGATATTCATAAATATATGAAATAAAATGGAAGAATTTATGATCTTCACTTATGGAAGAAAACATTTATATATACATATACATACATACATGCATACATACATACATACATATATATATATATATATATATATATATATATATATATATATATATATATATATATATATATATATATATATATATACACACACATATATATATATATATATATATACACACACACACATATATATATATATATATATATATATATATATATATATATATATATATATATATATATATATATACACGAAAACCGTTGGCTTAAGAGGTAGCGCTTCGTGCTCCCAAGTCATAGGGCATAGGTCTGAGGTTCGATCCTCGGGCTGGAGAAGGTCGAGTCAAACTTTCATTCCATCAGTGGTTCGAAAAATTGAGTACCAAGCATGTTTGGAAACTAATCACTGGGGTTTTCGCGTTAGGCTGACCACTTTTCCCTAAAATAAGTTTCTCACTCCATTGTCCCGCGGTCAGGAGAGCAGATACGGGCACTGTAGGCTTTGACTCACATATGGACTATCATGCCATCATATATATATATAATGGCATGAAAGTCATGATGGCATATATATATATATTTATATATATATATATATATATATATATATATATATATATATATATATATATATATATATATATATATATATATATATATATATATATATTAAATTTAATATTCCTACAAATGTAAAAATAAAGAAACATTTTAGGCAAATTTGAAAGGGAAGATAAATAACTTTATGTAAGAATTTGACTAGTGGCAACTAAAAAGCGAATTATCTTTTAATATAGCCAGCTGTGAAGATTCCATAGAAAGGTGATGTTTTATCCTGTTGAACGAAATTTAAAAAAAAGAACAAAACAAAACATGCATGCATATATACATATATATATGCATGTTTCAGTTATATATCTCAATATTATATAAATTTATTAACAGACTACATAAGCAATAATGAATTAATAAACTAATTAACATTAGCTTAATAGCACTTATTATAAGACAGATTATCTTACGTGATCTTCCATTTGATTATCGCAAAATTTATTCAGAAAGAAATTTTAAATTAATTAAATTCAGCCTGTGTTCATACGAAATAGATTCTGATCTATTCATCTCGATGATTACTGGACGACAGCTCTCAGCTTTCCTCAGTGATGCATATGAAACCGAAAGTGTATCGCTCTCATCAGATGTACAGAGCATAATTTCTGTCACCTCAACAAAAAATGTTTAATGTTTGAATTGGCCTCCTTGTCGATTATCTTTTGAATTATCACCCTCCGAAAGAGTTTTTCTATCAGTCAGCTCAGCTCAGTTGACAAACCACAGCAGCCGAAGCAAAGCTTGCTTACCCACAAACTTTGCATCTATCTTTTTCGTCATATTTCCGCAAAAGCTAAGCCCATCAGCGTGAAAAAAAAAAAAAAAGAAGCACTCCAGCGGCGGTAGAAAAGAAAAGAAGACGCTGCTGAATAATGAATGAGCATTCTCCAGGTCCTTGTGGCAGGAAATGACTTGTGTCAACAAAATTACAAGGTTGCCTGTGAACGAGTGCATAATGCATATTTCTTTTTTCTTTTTCTTTTTTTTTCTTTTTTTCTTTTTCTCATTCTTTAGAAGAACTTTTTAAGAACCTACAAATTTTTTGTTGTTGTTTTCTGTTGTTTCCGTCTGCTTTAACGGAAATTGAGATTTCAGTTGTATGCACGAGAGCTTTATTTTTGTTTTGATTCATTAGTGTAATTAGGCTTTTTAATTAAATTTTTATTAATGTTTAATATAGTCAAGCAATTAAACACTAGGTTATGGGCAGTCCATAATATAAACACTGAAACTATTCAATAACTCATGTATATCATCAATTCCCATTAAATATGATTTATTTAACTTTTCAATAAAATAATTATTAAATTCATATAGTTAAAAATGCTTTGATGTCTTCGATTAGTTCAATTATATAAATTTCTAAATAATATATATATATATATATGTTTTAATATGTTGTTATTGTATAATGTCCGACTATTAGGATTTCCACTTTTTTATTTCTTCAAGGAGAGGAAGTGATGACAAAACTTATTCGATGGGGAATGACATCATAGCCCTGAAAATCGTTTTTTTAAAAGCATGTATTTAGCAAAAGACCCCCGGACTTGGGCTGCCACCCTGAGAGGTAGCATTTTATATGGAGGACATTGCACCCACATGACACTTAACGTATATCAGCCACCATTAGTGAACAGGATGGATCTTCGATTGGGTGGGGAATTGAACCTATTATTTTCCGATAACGAGAACTAACACCAGAACCAAGCAGGCCACCACAGCCATCAGATATTTAATACAATAAACATAAAACCACAAAAATTAAATTCAAACTCACAACAAAAATGACTAAAAATATAAAACTTTAAAAATGTTTGAAATACTTGTGATTAGAAATTGGTTCATTCCTTTTCAGAAAAAGAGGAGCAAAAATATGCAGGTAATTATTTTTTTAAATATCTAAAGGATAAAACAAATGACAAATAATGCTCCCAGTGCTCTCACAGACATAAAGAAGTAAAATAAATAAAAGCACAGAAATGTGGAAGGATTTAGAAAACATTCATTATAAATTGTATTCATATTTGATATAAAATAAAATTCCAATAATGAAATGGTAAATAGTAGGTTTAGTTAGAATTAATGAAACAACGAGATTAGAACAAAAAAGTAAAAAATGTATTAAAACAGATATTAAAATAATAAGGAATATTTCATGTAAAAATTATTTAAAAGACCGAACACACTCAAAACTTGAGAGTGCACATAATTTACTTTAAATCATCATATAACTTGTGAATACGTATAAGCAACAATATTAAGCCTATTATTATTTAGAGTAATTAATTAAAAGTTTATAATAATGGATACTGTGTGTGTTTCAGATCATGAAAAGGAAGTTTTGTAGTGGAAATATCTGTCGTGACGTCATTTCATGACATGTCGTAAATACACGCATGACATAATTTTTAGGCTAGAATTAGAGCTTCTGAAGGAAATTTAACGGCAGTTTTATTACCAACTGAACTCACACACAGAATAAGTTCAATTGTTGGCTTTCCTTCTCCTAATTGATTTTTTTTTTTCCATTTTACTTCTTTATAAAATCTTCCCATCTAGTCTATGCATTTTGGCATTCCCTGCACACGCCTCAGCATAAAAATCTACCACCAGCTTTATTACATATTATTGTAATTAGACATTTCGCTCTCTCTTTCTCTTTTCTAACGTTTTTTGTTCTGAAAATTTAATTTTTTTATTCCTAGGACGAGAAATTTAATTTTACTTTCTTTACTCTAAAACCACCTTCAAAAATTAGACTTTTTGGCAAAAATTGGTCAAAAAATCTGATTTTTTATTTATTAAAAAATAAATTTTGTCTTCTGTGACAAAAATCATGATTTTTTCGATCACATTTTTCATTGATCAAAAAAATTTAACTTCACACGTTTTTTGATCAAAAATTTAATTTACCTTTATTTTAAGAATCGTTTTGTTTTCAGTCATAAGTTTCTTTTTAATTTTTTTTTCATTTTGTCAGAAATTAATAAACATAACCTATAATGGTGAAAAACTCAATTCTATCTTCATTGGTCAAAAATTTAATTTATCTTCATTTTAAAAATACTAAATTTATTTGCATTTTTTTCTAGTTGAAAAATCTAATTTTGACTTCAATGAAAAAAAAATTAAATTTTTTATCCTAATTTTGTCATAAAATATTTATGTACAATGGTCAAAAATTTAACTCTATTTTCATTGGTTAAAATCGTAATTTTATCTTTATAGATCAAAATAATTTTTATTGATTTATTATGCTTAATATTTAATATTTATTGATTTATTACATATTTGTGGCACTCCATTATGGACGATGTTTACATCTCAGATTACATCATTATCTCCTAACTTTCACATCAATAAAACGATATTAAACTTTGCTAATGTCTTGAATACAATGACTCTGTCGTAAAAAATGGTTTTGCTTGTATAAGTATTAAACCTGATAAAAAAGCGACTTTGTTTCTCTAATAAAAAGGATATGATTATATGTAATGAATTCTTTTGGTATAATATTACACGTACTTAAATAGGGGCATTAAATAAATGTAAAAAAAATGTTCGCATAATTATATTCCGTTCTGTTTGTATTTTATTCTTGTTTTATTATTTCCTTGATGTCATGTTCAGTTACATTAGACTTGATGTCATCATACCATGCCATGATGTTATGCCATGTTATTAATATTTGTCTAATAATAAATGTTTAAATAAAAATAAAATTAAATAAATTTTATGTATTCCATATAAATATATAATTCAAAGTTATACATCAAAATAATAATAAATAATAAAATGTATAGTAATAATTAACTTTAAAATAAATATAAATCACAAAATCAAAGAAAATTTTATTTTCTTCTTTCAGCTTCAATTCTATTTTATTTCTTGAAAGAGTTCAATATTACAGATCATGAGATATAAATAGTTTCCATATGCCGATCAATTTTTTTTGTTCGAAACATCGATAAATGTATCGATTGATACTCATTACATCAATGTATCTGCTTCTTAAGCAGATTTCAAATCTTCCAAACACCTGCTCGATTGGAGGCCATTGTTCTTTTTCAAGTCGTCGAGATAGCCGCCGACTCCTCATCTCAAGTTTTTAACAGTGGAAGGGCAAAAAGAAATTTAACAACCCTTGCAATGAATCGCAGTTTATACACATGCAAAAAATTGATTTATACTTCAAAAAAGCGCTTTTTCACGATTTCGCCCCCAGACACGATCATGACCTCCTCTCCCTTCCTCCGAAAATTTTGCACTTAGCACTCATTATTAAATGAGTGTTTTTTTCCCTACCCCTATTTCCTCTTTTTAACCATTTACTGCAACCGTAGTTGTGGCCAGCCCTTGTGTAATCCATAGTATTTTTTTTATAAACCAACAGAACTTTCTTCAGAAAGAATCGTGGGTCATTACAGAAAATTTCTTTTATTAAATACGTACCGAAAAAAAATATCCGAATGCAATTTGGGTCATACACTTGAATTTAGATGAACAAGGGTTTCTATTGTTTTCGGTTTGGACGTGTGTTTTGGGAACAAGAGATCTCACTTTAAGGGTTTTTTTTTGCATCAACTACACATGTTGTATCTGCTGCTCATGCTATCAGATTTCCTAGGAAGTCCACCAATGAAGTCAGTTGCTGATCACGTGAATTAGAATGCCATTCAAAATTTGCGAATTTAAGATTTTAAAAATCATCAACTATAAAAATGTAAATATTTAATCAAAATATTGACTAGTTTGTCGTTCCATTGATATTTTTTGCAAACGGAGATTATATTCCTCAAAATCCAATGTTTAAAAGTAATTTCGGTACCACTAAAAATTTCCTCACTTTGAAATTGGCTTATATATTTTATTTATCACTGTACGGATGTCTTTATTGACATGAAATCTGATTTGATCGGGGAATCAATTCGAAATAGCCTCCTGTCCATTACAAACATCCATGCTTGATGCTAAACTTCAACTGTTTAAATGGAAAACTAGAATGGCTATCCATCTGGTAATCAGCTCAACTGCCCTCAAGTGGGGGTGGAATTCACGAACTGTACATCTTTAAGAAAAACTGATTATAAGTTTTTCCTGACTATCCTTTATATATATATATATATATATATATATATATATATATATATATATATATATATATATATATATATATATATATATATATATATATATTATGTAAATATTTGATATTTCCCTTGAAATGTTATCCCACAAAACATGATAAAAATATTTAATACTAAAATTATGGTTGGAAAACCGACCAAACTCATGCCATCCAAAATGGTATTGGTGCCCAAAAGTTATAACGACCCACTTGAATGGAAAATAATCAGTTCTTATTCCCTCCTTGGTAATAAATGTCATAAGAAACTAATTATTTTAGTTGTGATTTTTAAAAATGTTGAAATTCATTAATGAAATAAAATTGTTATTAAATACAAAATATTCATAATTAGAAATTAGGCTTAAAAATTGATATTTATTTAATACTTCTCAAATTATTTTTAATGCGTGGGGCGCTGGGCCGTAATACAATTATTTTATAAACTTATTTAAAATACGAGTATGTACTTTATTGTAAAACGGAATCAAAAATAAGAATTTTTTACCGATGAATTGTCATTATATTTATCAATTTTTTCCCTTTATATCATGATTTTATTTATTATGATAATATTTTCGTTCTGTACTATGATTTTCATATCCATCTTATAAAAGGGTTCTATAAAGCTGAAATTACTGACGTTAAATATGTCTTTAAAATGTCTAAAATTCTTCAATTTAAATATCATTTTTAAAAAGTAAATTGCCTTTTCATATTAAAGTAGACGAAAAATTCCATCAATCATGGTTCAAAAATTAAAAAAATAAACGAAAATAATTGAATATTATTTAATTTATTATCATTAAAAATAAAGGGAAATATTTTATTTAAATTCATTAATGTTTGCTTAATCTAATTAATGATTAAAGTAAATAATTTAATCATTAATAGATTAAAAACACCAAACAAGAGGAATTAGAATTTCACTATCATTTATATTTACAATAAGCCTATACGTTTCGTCCTTAAAAAATATCTTTTGAAGATTAGATAGTTATTTTTATTATATGAAATTCAATAGTTATATTTTTATTGTAAGGTAATAAATTAAATGTGAAAATTATATATATTAATTAAATTTACACTTGCGGTAGTTAACAAAAATGCCAAGCAAGATACATTAATTTAATTTTTCTATAGCATCACATATTTTTTTAATTAATCACTAAAAAAATTTTGACTTAAAAAGCACTTGATAAAATGAGAGTTGTTAGCATATGCAATGTTTGTTTTATGAGAGGACTTTTTTTAGATAATGGCCGAATTTTCGGTTCGCAGTGGAGGAAACCCCGAAAATGGCCATTTGAAAGATTTGCGTATGGAAAGCAGAAACACAATGCCTTTGTCTCGTTTTTTAAAAATAGTTGATATTGATCCTACGTCGTTCTGTTGTATATTTTAAAAACTGGATAATATTGAGCCTAATTGCCAAAAGAAAAAATATATATTTAATCTGGATACTGAGAACTATGAATATAGTTTGAAATTGTTGGGCTTAAAATCATCAACAAAAATAAATTGCTTCATTTCAGATTATAATTTTAATTTAATATTTCATTTGAAAGAAACAAGTCGTTTCAGTTTGGATATTTTTAAGCATTGTTCGCTGTGCTTTTTCTTCCTGTATTTTCGCATTAATCTTTTATTTATTAAAGGAAAAATTTGCGAAATTCTTTCCAAGCGGAGAACACAATGGAAATCTAATAATGCGCGTTGCCAAAATAAAAAAACAAATAATGGAAAAAAATAAATAAATGAAATCTTGCTCAACATGAGGTAGAGCGCAGAGAGAAAGAGATTTTAAAGAAAAGCTTCCACCAAAGATTTATTTTGGACAGGGAGTAAAAGAGAGTGGGCCGAGATACCTCAAACTTATGAGTTTCTTCTCTCAGATAAATGAAAATGGCGTCTTGAGTTCATTTCTCGGGTCCCATTTTTTCCCCTTCTCATTTTATTGTCTTAAGATTCGCCAGGAAAAAGAAAGATTGAAGAGTAAGAAGAAGAAAAAAATATTTTCTTTGGCTTGGTTTTCAATCTCTTTTCTTTCGCGGCGCATGTGTTTCTCTTTTCGCTTTTACTGTAAACAGAAGACTGACACAAGACTTTATAGAGTTTTTCTTTCCTTCTTTTTTTACTTGGCAATAATTTTTCTTCCTTTCTTTCCAGGACTGAATGAACTTTCATCCTGATAATGCTCGCTATTTATCCTCTTCCTTGCCAAATCCAAAATGAAAGACGCCACTGAAAATTAAATTAACATCTTCTGTGCATCTTAAACTGACCTAAAAATGAGTTTTTATCTCTTTTTTAGTACTGTTTTACTCAACTAGCTTGGATTCGGAGTAACTTTGCACGATAAGGAAAAGTTTTAGCCGCGTAATTATCTTTGAAAGTTCAATATATATTATTTTAAAGTAAACAAAAGCCGAACCATTATTCATTTTTATAAATCTAAATAATAAATTCATTTTACATTAGTTAGTCAAATTTTTATCAATTAATTTTGAATAAGCTAAAAGAGAATTCAGAGCATTTGAAAACTTAAAAGTAGCTGTTACTTAATAGTACTACACTTACTTACAGTACATACTACACTTACTTACAGTACATACTACACTTACTTACAGTACATACTACACTTACTTACAGTACATACTACACTTACTTACAATAGATGTTATATCATTATTTAGGGAAGAAATTAAAATATTTGAATCATCATATTCTTTTCTTAATTTATTCTTTTACATTATTTGTGTTTCAATAATGTTGCTTGATTGGTATTTGGGCTTTGCAACGAGGGTTAGGTTAATCTGACCGACACTAACAGTTTAAAGTTTATACCAAACCACCACAAAGATCTATGCTTGAAGTCAGAGTCAAACTCTCAAACTCCTGAGTTATAGCCATAATACTAATTATTCATCTGCTACCTCGGTATCGTAGCAATGTAGTGAGCTTTATTGTATATATATATATATATATATATATATATATATATATATATATATATATATATATATATGGTTATGTATGTATTTATTCTCAAGAAAATCAGGATTTATTATTAAAAAAAGTGTCAGGTTACAATAAAGTAAGTAAATTCAAATATTTTGTAGCGAGTATTGATTCACTATGAAATTTTAATGCCTATTAGATTAGAATTTGAGCCATTGATTCATCGGGAAAAAAACTAGACCATTAATAATTGGTGTTTAGAGCTGCCATTTTTTTCTTTCTGAGCAATTTGTGGCCTTGGGATGCTTGTTAAAAGATATTCCTTCTAGATCTTCTTTGAATGCTTGAGGATCGTGGTGAGGGCATCTTTGCAATTTAAATGCTCATAAAGCTAAACGCCCTCTCCCTGGTATGGCGGTGAGAATAAACTGACTCACATATTATTTGGCACTGCGGATCTAATCAGTGTAACATTTTCTTATTTATGGAATATAATCCTTTACCAATTGTAACATTCTGAAATTGTTCCACATTCATTGCGGCTGATAAAGAATTTTCGAAACGTACGTTTTGAAGGAAGCTTTTTAATTAATTTAACTAAGAAAATCTAATAAAAGATATTCCAGGACAAAATTGATTTAATCTTATTATTTATTGTGTTTAATATTTGATTTTGAGTCGGATGTCACTTCACTGCATAATAAACTAAATAACTAATTTGGTTAAATAACAACCTGTTTGAATTGCTTTGTTTCTCAGAGTTTCAATATATTTTTTTCTTTCCTTCCGAAGAAGATAACTAAACATGCATGTTTGTATTTTAAGGCAATATATTTCCAGAAACAGTTTCACTATCATTGCTAAAATCATTAATTACTTATTCATAAATATGATTCATTACTAATTCTACCATAATAATTATCTCATTCATTATCTCTATTTTTAGTAGTTAATTAGTTTGCATGAGTCTCTTCAAATATTATATTTCTCTTATCCTTCTCAGTTTTAAAGCTTGTTTTAGGGGAATCAAATAAATGTGATGTGCTTTTAAATATCACCATACGAATATAGTTTCACTAGTATCACAAGAATATTATTTTTTAATCATAGTTCTAATAGGTAACTATTTAGTATATCATGGTTTCCACATTCATTATTATTTTTTACATTAATTAATTTATTTGCTGAAATTTTCTTATAAATACTTTTCAGTTTTGACATAATTCTTTTTCATAGGTTTCTTTTATATATCTTATGATTTACGGAATTTTCCGATTTCCAAAGAAAAATCCGTTTATAATTTTACATGCGTAAGCATATAAAATTATGGAAGAATACTACCTGCACAATTTTTTATTAAATTATACATAAAATCTTATGAATTCATAGTATTGTAATTAAATAGCGCAAAATTACTGATAAGGAATATTGCAATCACAGTAATACAATATTACTAATAAGTAATAACATAGTTTTATGAATAAATGTAGCAGAATTAGAAAAGTAGAAAATGAAAAAAATAAGGCGGCATAAATACTGTTTAATTAAAAACAGACATTTATGTGAACTTTCTTCATGGAAACTGAGACAGACTCACAGAAAATTGTTGGAAACAAAAATGGATTCGTTAGAAATTGATGGAAAATATTTCAGATGACTATAATTATAACTAATGGTGGATTTTTGTCTAAGTAGATATCTTGAACGAAAATTTCAAGGTAAATTTCTCTAAATTCTTGTAGGAAGGTAAGACTTTCATCTTGGCGATCAAATTGTATGCCATTAAAAAGCGCATTGCAACAATGTATTTTGAATTAAAATAGTAACAATTGCATTTTGTTTTCGTGCGTTCATTACAACAATACCACACGACATGATCTCAGAAAAGAATGTTGAACCGTAACACAGAAATATTATCCTATTCTATTAAGTGTGCTGAAAATGCAAAGCTAAATGTGAATTGTTTTTAGAGATGAGAAAAGACATTATTGTACTTCGAAAAATTAACATTTAGTTTTGATAGATATTGTTATATTTGTATTACTTTTAATTTCATTATAAAATTCAAAAACTATATTTTGCTTACATTTTACAAATTGTGTGAACAAAATATTACTCAACACAAAATTTAAAAGATTGAATTCTATACTAAAATAATGATAATTTGAAATTTAAATGTACATGCAGCAGAATATTTTAAAAATATATTTATTAAAATACACTTTATACTATATACAATTCAGATACTTTTATTCTTTCAGTGTAATTTTTTACAAAAATAATTATATATCATGCAATAATTAGTAATATAATAATAAAAAATTATATATACCAACTTCAATTCAATAAAGAGAGTTTCAGAGAAAATTACAAATAATTTTATTTTAAATTTATTTGGTGAAATTTTAAAGGAAAAAAATAACAGTTTTAGGTAAAATTCTTTGTGGAAAACATGATGTGATTAAATATTATTGTCGTCAATAAAATTGCTAAATTCTCTGACAAATACCTCGATTAAAAATCCTCAACTGCGTCTTATAATCCAGAAATATTTACTTTAATAGTAAATATTTCTAGATTATAAAACACAGTTAAACAATATCATCACATACGAGGAGCCAATATTAGCTAATTTATAGTAAAGCTATGACATGTTATTTATTATAATAAATAAAAAAAATAAAAAAATAAGTTCAAAAAATAATTTTTTTAAATATTTCTCCCACCTAAGGGGGAAAAAATGAAGAAAATAAAATAAAAAGAAGTATTTAATATCGGAAATCCACGATACCATGCACGGCAGTCAATGACTCATGTAGCGACATCTATCGGAGAGAGCGCGAATGTTTTTCATTCTAATAAACAATTTTTCCTCCTTGCGTTGTAGAGGTAAAATTACCCAGCATGCATGGTTGTTTCTGTTCCTTTCGAATTAAACGTAAGTAGTGATGATTTCCTTCAATTAGTGTTTATGAGACTAATTAATGATCTCGCCAGTAACAACGGCCGCGGCAAGGAAGAAAATTAATGAATGAGCTTTTACACCAGGAAAAGTGTATTATTTACTCGATTGAATACTTTCCATTCCTTGTGCATTAATGTAAAGGGTTCAACTGAGACTGCAAAAATTCAGATATTATGTTTCAGAAAAATAAATGTTACGAATCAAGATGTCACACCTCTTTACATGAGAAAAAATTTATTAATACGTTGCGAAACTTCATTCGCAAAATAAATTCTCGTTTTTATTTCATAAACATGTCTCGCGATTTTTATACTAACGAATAGTTTTAATAAAATATAATTTACTCTAATAATATACTATAATAATAATTTTACTAATAAATAAAATTATTATTATAGTATAAGTAGTTCAAAATGATACATTTAAATCAATTAAATTAAAAATATTTTTTAATAACAAATGTTGAATTAAAGCTAATTTTCGAAAAGTAATTGAAATCAATTATTCTCTAGAATTTATCTTTAATTGAATTTTTTCTGAATATTTTTTTTAAAAAAAACGTCTTTGTTTTTAATTTTTAATTAATTAATGTGTTCTTAATGATTATAAATTTATTTTCAAATGTTCTTAATTACAATTGTAACTAATACAGCGAGGATATTTTAAGCTTCATTTTATCATCCTTAACTATATAATATAGCACATGCATGCTCAGAAAAAATAATTGTATTAACTCATTTCTTTGAATGGAATAATTGTATTAGTTGTAACTTATTTCTTTGACTGGCAGCAAAGTGTGGTGTTAAATTATTATCCATTCAATCATCCCTGCTGTTCTTATCTGAAAGTTCAACAGTGAAAATAATGACAGATGAAATAATATTGAGTAAATAATGATGCAGGAGTAATAATGATGAAATGCAGATGAGGGAAAATCTTGTAGCAAATTACCTAAATACTGGAGGCTGATGTATAGCAATGTTTTCGGTCTAGGGAGGAATTTTCCGAGATATTGTATTTATGCATTTGAAGAAAATGAAACCCTTAAAGTACTAATTTTGAAAAATATTTATGCAGAAAACAGAAATGTTCCATTGTCTTCTCGTATATAAGGATGATTGGATACGAACCTAGAATTTTCATTTTCAAAAAAGAAGGTTTCTACCATTAATTTTATATATTGTTGTTGTGTTGTTACTTATGGCATTTGGATAAGCTAGGCCGTTAGTTATGCGAATTGAAGTCAGTAGGATGCGTCTTTCGTTTAATCAGAGCACCACGAAGGTGAAAGTAATAAAAAATGTAGTTCGAGCACATATTTTTAATTTTTAAATTCTTGAAGTTTTAATTTTTGGTGTAAAGATGTTATAAAAAATAAAATCACCAATGCGATTATGAATCATTAATCGCCAATAGTTACAATAAAGCATTGCTGAATAAAAATCACTTTTTTAATATCTTTCTAAAGAATTATTTGTTATAATTTCAACTTGTTGCAATAATGCATATTATAAATTGCTAAATATGTAAAATAATGTATAAAAACATTCTACTTTAGTAAAATTTAGTGATTTCAAAACTGATTTTTTTTTTTTTTTTTTTTTTTGCTGTCAAATATTTAAAGTAACATTTTTTAAATAGGTGACTTTTTTTCTTTTGCCTCTTTCGTAAGAAATACATGCAGTGGCGAGAATCTCTCTGCTGGCGTATACTTTGGTCAGAGTGAGAGGCATTGCAAATCCATTTATGTTATTATACAACTCGTAAGTAGTTATTTCCGTGTCAAAGAGAAAGGTGCTCTAAATATTCCCTCGCACGAGAGGAACCTCATAATGCCAGCCCATGCTTTGTGAGCTACGTATTCAAAAAGGAAAAGCACCGCCAGCTAAACCGCGCCCAAAGTTTAATAGATTGAAATTTTGGGCAAGCGAAACATTGCCAAGCTACCACACCCCCGCCTCACACCCTCGCACTTCAGCAAAATGAACGATCTTCCACCAGAGGGGGCGAGTGAGTATCGGAGGGCGTTCGGAATGATTGGGTCACGGGGATTCAGTGATCAGGGGGTCGAAGTGACTTACTGGACCCGCCCGCTATTGCCTTTTTTCAATTTTGAGAGCGTGTTTCGTGATGAGAACAGTTGCAAAAAGTCACACTTTTATGAGAGCTGCTTTTACAAAGTTATTTATGACACGTAATTGATCTGATAAAAATTTCAAGAGGGCAAAATTTCAGCTTTTGTATCTTTTCCCTAATATGTTTCTGAGTTTTTTTTTTTTTTTTTTTTTTTTTTTTAAAGGGAATGAAAGTTTTTCATTCAAGATTTATATTTATTAAATTAATTTAAGAGCTTATTCATTCTCAAAGAGTGAACTATAAAATAATGATGATAGTTTGACTAATTTATAGTTGATATCAACAACTGTGAAACACTGCCTAGGAAGAATAACTTCTCAGCGAGACTGAATGACGAAGTAAGAACGTATGATAAAAATGACTGCTTATGTCACATTCTTATCATAATATGAAGTATCTTTACGTCTATTTTCATCATTTTTTCTTTCGTATGTCATTTTTACCTGGTATGAACTGTATATAACGATATGATATCTAGTCATTTTTTACCAGAATATGAATTACGAAATAACTTATCTTGATAACATGACTTGGAACAAAAAATTTAATGCACACGTAAAAAAAAAAAAAAAAAAAAAAAAAAAACACTTTAGAAACTTACTTTGAATAAGTTCTTATACAAGAAAAAAATACAGCTTATACTTTGTAAATAAACAATGAAATAAATATGTATTCAAAATAATTCGTTGAGATAAACATCATTGTCATGATTGGAAAGTTCTTGGTTCGATAATGGACGCATTGAAAGACCGTTATATTGAAAGAGTCTATGCACGTCAATCTTTCTGATGTCTAAAATCCACCTGTTGATGCGGGAGCTTGAAGAGGATGATTCAAGTGTTTACTTCGGTCCATTGCACATTTAAAACATCTCTGACCAAGGACGCCTAGTTCTCTTCTTAAAATTTAACTATTGGTTTCCATTATTTAATATTGAAACATCTTTAAACATAAAATTCAAGTGAATCGGAAAATAGTAGATGCATCATATTCCTCAAATTATCGGCTTATAGTCTCTTTTAGAACATGAAACCATCCAGAGCACAATGTTAACTATATAATTACATATTCTAAATGCAGTTTTCTTTCTCTCAAAAGTTACTTCTTGAATTCCATTAATTTAAATTGTAATTACTTTATGTAGTGCAAATTTAAGCGGATAACCTTTCCTCCGACCCAGGATGAATTTTATGTAGAATAAACTAAATAAAGTATGATATAATACTGATTAAAATTATAACTTAACATCTATGATCAAGAATGCATCATTCTATGTTCTAGGACACCGTTATTTTCCTCAGTGAACTTGATTAAAAATAATTAGAATAAACTAAGTGAATCATGATATGATCCTGATGAAAATCATAACTTGACATCTATGATCTAGAATACATAATTAAATATTCTATATCGCACTTATTTTTCTCCTAGAAGTTCATTAAAAATATAAATTAAATGATAGTGAATTATTTATAACTACTACATGTCCATACAAGATTCCTTTGCAGAGCAAGTAAAATGCACCACTTGATGAAAAAGAAGATGAATTCATTTGCGTTCTTTACATTATCTTTGTTTTTCTCTCAAAAGCTGTGTTTAAATGTGGAAAAGCTTCAAGAAAGAGCTCTTTTTCTTTTATTAACATAAATTTGGTCTTAAAATATCAAACTCAATCATAATGGAACCATTTCATGTATTCCTGATGAAAATTTATTCAGAAATTTATGTCAAATAAAGAAAATGTATAGTTAAACCCAAGCTTTAGAAGAGTTAAATAATTTCCACACACAGAAATTTCTTAGAATTATTTTCCTAAGAAATTTCTGTGTGTGGTATTTTAAAACAAAGTGGGAAAAGAAAGTAAATAAGCATTGAATTAAGTGAAAATATATTATATTGCTAAAATAAAAATTACAACAAATAAATAATAATGTATTCAGCACAACTCAGAAAGCTTTCACTCTTTGTCAAGTTTTGTTTTGAAAAGGTCTCTAACCTATCCGGTAATTATTTTTTTAATTTATAATTTTGAAAATAAAGCTACATTCTCTGAGATTCAGTTAAAATTACTTAATGACTAAGAATTCGGTAAATTTTAAGAGCACGAGGCATTCAATCATCGAACCTTCCATTTCTAATCGAAGCTTAGAACATTTAATAAGAACAATCTTTTTTTTTTTTTTTTTTTTTGGCAATACCAAGATAAAACGGTCACTATGATGAAAGAGGTCATAGGCTACGAGTAGAAGTTATTATTTCGTAAGAACTGGAGCAACAGATTTGTGATAAAGTTGGCTGCCAAGATAGGGCAAACAAAAATTGTTAAACATTAGGGGTGTGTTTTATTTTGATTAATTAATAATTACTGCTTTTTATTTTTCGTTTTATTTGGTTTGTGGTGTTTCAAGAGTTGCTGCATTTATGGAGTTGAAAGCTGTGAGGTGTATTTAAGGAGTTGTTTATAGTGTTAGAACCAAATGCAGCTTCAAAAAAATAACACAGAATCTAAAGATATCAAGAAAGGGATCTAAGAATCAAATTTGTAGTTTTACATCGTTGTTAAATAACAAAAAACTTTAAACGACAATCTACCATTAGAGTGTCATGTCAAATCACTGAAAAATAAAAGAACATGTCAATTATTACATAGGACATATGATATTTCAGTTTACAAAGTTTAGAACATACTTAGGGCCTTGGTAGCTCAGGGTTAGGACATCCACCTTTCGTCCGGAATGGCTGGGGTTATTTTCCAATGCCGCAAAATGCCCACCGAGGTCATGCGACATACGTGCTCGTTAAATCTGTATAATCAGAAGTCCTGTGGTCGGTCATTGAGCAGTTTCCATGGGTGTAATGATCTGGAGAAAATTTCCTACCCCTTCAAATCAAAATCAAAGTTGAGGGAGTGGATCTTCTGGTGGTGCCATCTATCAGAGGAGTCTGGGTGCAAAGACGTCCTTTCAACTTCGTGGTGCTCTTATTAAACGAAAGACACACCCTTCGGACTTAATTTCATTGCTGTTGGATAATGAGCACGGCTTGTCCAAGTGAGTACTAATAACATAACATACTTGAATTTAAAGACTAAGCTAGCAGCTGAAGGATTGGATAGAACATTGTTAAGCACCATATTTTTAAACCAATTGAAAGCCTTGACTAATTGAGGTTTCTGTAGCTTGATGTGAAAGATGCAGGATAGGTAGAAAGTTCTATGACTAAGCTTGCAATAACCGTTATGTTGAGAGGGTAAGTACTCCACGGGATTCAGTGTTCTTCCAAGAGGGTATTAGCTCAAGTGTTGATTCGACAATTCATCGCCATCTAAAATTATGAAGATATGGGCTAAAAATGGCTTTAGAAATAAGTGAGTGCCTTTTATAGTAATGCTTTATATGACCAAATAGGCTAAGAATATTTCTAGGAGATCCATGATTTATTGCTTTCAGGAAACATTTCCTCAGTGATGAATTCTTTACAAACCTTAAAAGGGAGTGGATCTGGAAAATGTTTTGGCTCCTGATTTTCTCCTTTGTAACTCTCGTAATAAAGCTCCTTTTTACAGCGAAAAGTTGTAATATGCTTTTTTCACAGGTAGTTTCTACAATTTTTTTGTTACTTTCTATAGAAGATTTTTATGAAAATATCGATTCCATTCTTTCTTTTTATTGATTCTTCTTCTTCTTTTTTTTTTTTTTCATTTGTCTCTCTAATGGTATACAATAATTATTTATCTTTATATGCTTAATCGTTTTGAACTTCTGCTTTGTTTAAATTGAACCAATCCTTTAATCTTCTTTCATCAGTATCGAAGCCTAAATCTTAGTAAAGTCTTTTTAGTGGAACGTAATGAACTTCAATTAATTAGCGGTACTATAAGCTTAAATCTAAAATATTATTTACATTTTCTTGTTTTAAGTCTACTGTTATAAAAAGTCAAATACGTACGAATATTATAATAGATTTATTAACAAAATTTACGATAGAACATGGGAATTTTTACTTCGAAGTTAGTCATTATGTGTCAAAATTGAGTCATAAATTAGAGCCAAGTAAAGAGTCAAATGGAGAATGCTGAGGACATTTTATTGGTTTGCAAGATTTTATTTTTCTTATATTTCTTCAGCTGAAACATTATGTAGTCTATGGTAAAATTTGAAAATTTGTACATCATAGCATGAAATAGCTCAAAATCTTGATCGGTCGAATCAATTTCCGGTCGAGATTAACCTTTTCGGTATTCCCATGGCTGTCACGTGACCATAGCCTCCCCGTTCATCTTCAAGAAGTCACCAAGAAGATTAATAGGGATCGCGTGCGGGGTGAAGAAATAAACAAGACACCCCTCACTTTCCCCCTTCACATTTTATTGCTTTTTCGCGCCTCCATAAATACCTGCCTCCTTTGCTTTCAATCTCTAACAAGACCGCGGGCGACCCCCCACGATGTGATTACCAATCTTCCCATGGCTTTGGTTCTCATGTCAGAGCACAATCCAATACCAGGGCAACGTGTGACCGAGATTGTGTGTGAAACAACCATTTATTTATTTATGCGACTCTGATGAAGTAAAATGAGATGGACCCTCCCAGCTGATGGCGAAGGACTTCAAAGCGACACGCGATTTCAGTCTTTTGTGGGCGGGTATTTTCCAATTTCCTACCTTGTCTCCACATCGCTATCTCCACGATCTTTATGAAAAGTGAATGAGAACCTCCTCAAATTCTAATTTTGTAATAAGATTCATTGTCCGTCTTAAAGCACTTAACGTATTGTTGCAGTTCTCTGAGCAAGTGTCAAATAAACATTATTATTCTTTTTTTTTTTTACCAAACAATAACAGAGTATTCATTTTTTATGCTGCATGGAACATTAAGAAAGTTCTATGGCTTATTAAAACCCTGTCTTATCATTATATTCAATTTCGTTCCAACAAGGAAACATGGCTCACTAAATTCTTCGAGTTGAAGAGTCTCAAAATCACTGAATTCATCGCCATTGTTCGTTGAAATTTCTATTTACAGATAAAACACGCCAGTATGACCACCAAATATAAAGCCCTAAAAACTAAAACTACACAAAACGATAAAATCATTTAATATTCTGAACATTTTAACCCAAGATTTCATAGAAGTATCTTTAAAAAATATCTAAAAAAAATATAAAAAAAAATTTATATATTACTCTGTGCTTTTATTCATTGGATGTCATATTTTATGGGATGACATTTCTTTGAGATTGCATTTGCTTGAAGGCTGTATCACAATATCTAAGAAGTAGGAATTATTCTTGCATAAAAGTAATTTAAAGTAGAGTATTTTAAGGACTTGTTGTGATTATAGTGACTATAAAATAAGATTTATCACGATTTTGCAATCGAGTCAAATTATTTGGTGATATAAATTTATGACACTATTTTCAAATATCATCGGCAGCATATTAATGAGAATGTGCATTTGAACCTGATACCCTATTATTTTATTTTTTATTGTATTTATGAAAATTTTTTAATTTCACAATAAAAACTATTGTATTATTCCTTTACGTAAAGTTAATGGAATACACAAATTCAACACAGTGTAATCAATTTACTGCATCGATTAATATCTTATCAATTTTCGTGTTCACTATAATATGGAAATAAAATCGACAACTGTTGGTCTTTTCAGTGAGCATTGAGAGAAATTTATGGATGGAATGGACGCCGTTTTATGACACACACACACACACACACACACACACACACACACACACACACACACACACACACACACACACACACACACACACACACACACACACACACACACACACACACACACACGAATTAATGTATGGAATCATATTTTTAAAAACATTCTTCATAAAGTCACTGCATTTAATACTATGCAATTTCTAATTATGGAAATGATTTAATATAAATTAACGAATTTATCAGCCATGATTATTAATTTGATATATGCAAAACTCAATCAATAGAATTTCAAAAATATATTTCTAACTCATTGGACAACTTGAATGCAATATCCAATGATGGGAACAAAATTTTTCATCTATAAATTTAAAAATGTATCAATCTTAATTGTTTGTTTAATTCAATCAAAGCCCAGTCGGCGGAATTTCACTCTCAGAAATACATCTGTAAGCCATTGATTAACTTGTATGCAATGGCCAATGATGGGAACAAAAAGTTTCAGTTAAATTCACGAATTAATGTTTCTCGATTATTTATTTACTAATTGAAACAAAAATTTCAAGCTATAGAAACGCGCATTTTTTTAAAGAAAAAATGTATATTCAATTCGCTAAAATCTTTGCAATTTCCGATAGTAGGGACAAAAGTATTGAGATAACTATAAATCTATCAATCTCGATTATTAATTAGTTCAAGCAAATTAAAATTAAAAACTCATTCTCTGTTTTTGAAAAAGGAAAAAAGAAAATATATCTTTAACTAGCTAGAATTATCCCTATTCAATTTCCGTTGATAGAGACATAAGTATATGGTAAATTTATATGAACTTATCAGTCATTATTACTTAATGTAAACAAATCCCTTATAAATTTTTGCTTTTAAAAATGTATTTCTGTGTTACCATGCAATTTCCAATAACATTGAAAAAATGAGTTAAATTTTAACGAAATTATCAGATTTACTTATTATAGACAATGTATAATTTCATTTTCTTTAAAAATACATTTCTGAGCCATTGGAACTAGCTCTATGCAATTTAAAATCATTGAAATACTAAAAGGATAAAATTTATCTTAAAACTATTACAATATTAAATGATCGAAAGGTATAATAACAAATAAATAACAACTGTCTTTTCAATCAGTCTTGTTTAGATGTTCAACACACTACACAAGTCTAATTGAAAATTAGAAATTGTGTAATTTTCCTTAGACTTTTCCAAAAAAAGAATACCAATCGCTACACTACTTGCTCTTTGCCAGTTGCTCCTTTTGACAAAAATCGCTTTGTTTCTAAATTCATTACTGGAATACTCTTATTTATTTCCTCAATTATGTTTAATATATTCTGTGATATATCATACTATGATATACCTCATCACGATATATTAGAGTCGTGAATAAATCTTCAAATTTCTTATGTATTCCACATAAGTCATTTCTTTTCTTTAAAATATGTAATATAAAAAAATGAATTTCACTTGTCGTGATTAAATCATTGCATGCTTAAAATCTCCTTACATGAATTTTTATCAGAAATGTTTGAAAAGGTATTTTCTTTCAAGAATTAATTTTAAAGGTTTATGTGATACATAATCTGAAACTGATTGAAGCAAGATTTTTTTCACTCAATGAAGTTAATTAAATCGAAGCAATTACACTTTCATAGAGGTATAATATAGCTTATTCTGATCTGAAGAACGTAAATGGGGCGATGACTGCATTTCTTTGTTACGAACATAGTATGCACGGTGATTCACACTAAGCTGTAACGGCGTCTGAATGGCTATACGTTCATCTGACAACTGAAGGAACGAGAACAGTAATTGCAAAATTGTCTCAACACTTGTCGAATCCCCTTCATTAAAGAGTCAATGTCAATTACGTTCGATTACAGAGACATCTGCCGTGTCGCTCTGGAAGAAGAACCCAGCTGCACGTGAACGCGACCGTGTCAACATAGGGCAAGACATTCAGACACATTTTTCTTTTTTTCCATTTTTTTTCATCGCCAAATATTGAAATGTTGAATGATGACGTTTTTTGTGGAATGACAGAATCGAACTTTTTTGTTCGGTCAGAACAAACGTTGCAAAAAAGCAACGTTCATCATAATAAGGATGCATGGTTTCAAGATCCAGTGTTTTGAACGATAGGATTTGTTTTACGATTACATAAATCGAATTTAATTTTGATGAGAAATTTTGTCCAAGTATTATAGATGATTTTCCTTGAGAAATTTTGTTTTTGCAGCATTTAATTGTTTTTTCTTCTTTTTTTCCTAATTATTAAAATCTTGAATCATAGAAGTTCCCATGGAATAATAGGCAACAAATGTTTTTGTTCAATTAGAGCAAATATTTGTACTTATGATGAATGTTGAAAAGAATGGTGTTCATCCTAACAAATATATGCTGTTTCATGAAAACATTTTGCTAGAATGTTTTTTTCATTATGCATATATTCAAATGGGAGATGTCAAATATAATGCTGAATAAACCTTTTTTTTTTTAATATTGTAAAAAAAAAAAGAAATTGTCATTAAAATTTTCAGATTATCCAAGCATTGAAATATCGAATAGTGACGTTTCTTTGGAATAACAGATTATATATTTTTTTCTTTTATTTAGAACAAATTTTGAAAACGTTTTAAGTAGTAAGTACTCATAGGTTTATAATTTGGTATTCCCAAAAACATTTTTTTTGAAATTTAAGATGTTTTAGATTCTATTTTGAAAGGGAAATATTATTATTAATTAACAGTTTCAACTAAATATCATTTCAAAATTAATATTATTAGATATTGAAATTGTTACAAAACTTTCAATTTCTTGTCCTTTTAATTTTTATAATTTTTCAAACATATTTTTTAGGGAAATTTTTTTTTTTTTTTTTCAAAAATTGAAATGTCCAAGGAAGAAATTTTCATGCAATGATGGGTGAGAAATTCTATAGTTTAATTAAATTATAGCTAGCTATTGCTATAATTAGACACAGCTATTTAAATAAGTGACGTTTATCTAAATAAATATGAGATTAAAGATTCAGCATTCTCACAATTTTTTTTTTTTTTATTTTTTATTTTGTTATGCTTGGGAATAGTGAATTTCAAACAAAATAAAAAAGAAAAGAAAATTTGTTCAGTATCATAAGAGAAGATGTTTATGTGAAATTTTCTACACAATTTTTAAGTGCATTTGTCTTTTTAGTCTTTTTTCTTCTAAAAATTGAAAGGGTGATTGCTGACATCTCCATGGAAAGGACAAGCACTTTCATTTACTCAGAACAGAAATTGAAATAAAATAATGTTTATCATAATTATTAGGCATAATTTTATGATTTAGTTTCCTCAAAAATATTTATTTATTTTTGGATATGTTTATTATAAGATTACAGAGTGTCGGGTAGATTAATAAAAATAACTCGCCCAGTATTATGAATTCTGATATTCGTTAAAAATTTTAACTTGTTGCTTTTTTTTTTCTTAACACTGAAATATCTAATCTTTACAATGATATAGAAGGATTACTTGATTTTTCATTATTTTTTAAGAATTAGATATCTGCAGAAAGGAAAATAGTTAAATATATTTTTCATATTGAATGATAGTATTTAAATTAGTTTGCTGAATCAGAAAAGGTGCTGAAAAATGCGGCGTTCGTCAAAACAAGAATATGTTGAATCAAAACAGTTGATAGAAATGTAATGTTCGTTATAATAAGGATACATAGTTAAATTATTTAATATTCTGAATTTCATTATTTTTATTTATAGAGCTTTGATAAAAAAATCTTGTCAAGAGTTATAAAAAAGTGATATTTCCTTAAAATTCTATAAAAAAATTTTCTCTCATACTGACAAGAAATATCGGATTATGATGCCATTTTCAGGAAAGAGAATTCTTTCATTTCTGTATTTTCTTTCTGTTCAAGCGATGATTCAAGTACACAGTATTTAAAAAATATATCATTTTTGCTATGATTTAAGATAGTAAATATCAAATATAATTATAAAAATGTTTAGTATTATAAGAGTTATTTGTCAGAATATTTTTTCTAAAACAGAGAAGTGCAAATAGTGATATTTCCATAGAACTACAGAAAATGAATTATATCGTTCAAAGAAATGAATTATATCATTAAAGATATTCGTCATAGGGAGAAAAGATAATTTAAAAATCTAATATTTTCAAAAAAAATATTTATTTTAGAGTGCATCAAAATATAAAATTGAATATAATTTCAGATTTTTTTTAGTATAATAAAATCAGAAATTTACTTAAAATTTTATTTTCCAAGTTTTTAATTTCTTTCCTCTTTATTTTTTTTTCAACCAAATGCTGAAATGTCGAATCGTTACATTTTTATGAAACGACGGAAAACACATGTGTTGCTCTTTCACAACAATTATAGATAATTTGAAAACGTAATATTCTGCATAATTAGTCTCAAAAAATGATTTATTTTATGAAGATTAGAGAATAGTATATATGAAATCTAACTTCGAAAATAAAATAAACCCAATATTATAAAATGGTATGTTAGCTTGAAATTATCTTTGAAATTTAAATAAACGTTTAAAGTTTTTAATCAATATCTTAAAGATAATGGATTCAGTTGAATACCTTTCACAGTTAACGACAGCACATAACTGAACAAAGACAGATCCTGAAGCAGCACTTTAAGTATGTATTCATTTCATGTCGTCTCGGGAGAATGCGAACACACGTAATATGATAAATCGTCTCATTTAACTCATATAATTAAATTAACACTCTTGAGTTAAAACTAAAACGAAAAACATTTAAGAATGGCAGGTACAGACAAATGGAAAGAGGTTATTGGTAGAAACGAGATCCCCTGAAATAATTCCTTTTCGAACAAAACTGAAAATAAAGAAATTCTATTTAGAAGCAAGAACCAAGTGATATTTTACCTCACAGCAGACGATCCTCATCTCGTATTCCCACTTCACTTCAGTTTGAGAGAAATGTGAGTTCTTTTTCATCCATTATCCCCATTCAAAAAAGAAGCATGTTTGACAAAGAATTAATTACAGCCATCAGAACTCCCTGGAATTTAATCTGTTTGTCGGAGGAGGTGAGATGTTTAGTGGGATCAATCCATGACGGAGAAAGAGGGGGGGGGGTCATTCTCCTCCATAGAATTCTTTTCATTAGTAAAACAGAACGGAAAATGGATTCGAAAGAACTGTAATGTCTCTGTCTGGGTTTGTTAAAACCGTGTAATGAGTACTCGTGATAAACAAACGGATTGAAATGGGAGAAATCCTCAACAATTTCGATTAATCCGACGTAAATGAGAAATCGTGTTGTTATTCTAATATTTATTAAAGAAATAGTTGTTTATTTGTTGTTTCGGAAACAGCATTATTAGTTACGTAATCTTACTCAACAAACCTCTTGTAAATCTCATAAAAATAAAAGTTTTAATTTCAACTAAATACTCAAACGATGACAAGATTCTATATAGTTTAGTAAATAAAAATGAGCAAATGAACCCTTTCTCTATAAAATGAGCTTGCGCATACATTTTTGCAAGGAATTCCTTAAGCTTATTAGAAAGCAGTTTATAGTAAAATTTTGAAATAACAGAAAATTTTAAAGATAATTTAAGCAAACTTTCATTCCTTTTAAGCAGGAAACGTGCGTTCTTATAAATATTTTGAAAATTTATTCTGCTTATGATAGATTATTATTTTATTCTGTTGTCACAATATTTCTTAAATATAATTTATAATTCTAATAAATTGCAACAGTATAAAGCTTTTCCAACTCTTAAATAATTCCTTCCTGCAATAACTTAACGATACAACCAGCCAGTATTATTGAACTTTCTTGTTTTATGCACTCATTTTCAAAGTTGGAATTAACATTAAAATTAGTTTTATGGATTTATAAGGGCCTTCATTAGCCGTAATTGTTCAAAATACAAACAAATTTATTAAATTGAATAATTATCACTGAATGCAGCAAAAATTTGATAAAGAAATTAATAATAATTTTGATTGTGAATTAAGAAACAAAAAATTATATTTTCTCTAGATAGAACTAACCTTTTTATAATAAAAGTAATCACTCTAAGATAAGAATAATAATACAACAAGGTAAGAAATAATAAAAATAAAGCAGTGTAATATAAGATGAATGAGACAAATTTAATTGAATGATTAAATGAAAATGTAACCTCATTAAATATTTACCTATAAAAAATTAAAAAATACAAAATAATATAAATAATAAAAACTTAATTTTATTTTGTGTGACAACGCTGTCAATTTTAGTATATAAATGTGTGTAATTTGAATGGTCAAATTAAAACAAGCCCTTCAAATTGTTGCGAGAATTGGATAAAATTAAAAATGCTTCAATTTGTATACTTATTTAAATTATTAATATTATTGAGAGCACTTATATATATATATATATATATATATATATATATATATATATATATATACACAGACACATTTATATATATATACACATACACATTTATATATATACATATATACACACAATCCTATTTTGCGGTTCCCTTTTTTAATACATTGTTCGTAATTTCTTAGTAACTATTCATTCATTAAAATTCAGAGCATTAATCTCACATTATGAATTAAAATTTTTAATAAAAAGTAAATTTTACCAATTAATCATCTTGTTCTGTCTTCAGCTATGTCCTGTTTTTCCAAGGAAAAATATATCTTAGTATACCTGGAAATAAAGACTGAAAGTATTAGAAAGATTGAAAGAATATTTTTACTTTGATATCTTGAATATTTTAATAAATACATGATTTGTTTAAATAATATATATATATATATATATATATATATATATATATATATATATATATATATATATATATATATATATATATACATATATATGTGTGTATATATATATATACTGAAAGTTTACTAAAAAAATTCCAGTACATAAATTATTTTTAATTTTGGAAGTTTGTTTTGTAATGTAAATCTTAAACTATAAACGGAATAATTTAAATTGCAGGAATATAAATAATTATTTTATAATTGATGTCCATTAATTTCTGGCAAATATATTTTTATTTCTTTTAATTCTTATTTTGAGGTAAAATAGTTAAAACTTTGATTACCATTATATTTTTTTTAAGTTAAGATTTTCTGAAAAAATATATTTTCTAAGCATTATATATATTATGTATTTTTGTTCAAGTAAAGTAATAAGATAATTAAAGCTTCAAAACCATAAATTGGAAAATTCTCGCAAAATAATATAGTTGGTATAAAGAAAAAGAATTAGGAAAATATTTAAAACAAATTATTGCCCATACATATTAATTCAATTTTCGTCAATCTATCTTGGAAGTTAATATATTGTTAAAGGGAATCAAATAATTCTGAATAGATATTTGATAAATTATAATGAAATATGCATATATATATATATATATATTAAATTTTCCTATTTTATTTTTGATTTTAAATTAAAATTAATTTTAACTGTAAATGATTAAATATAAAAATACTAAAAAATATTATGATTTTGGATTTTTTCTAGCTATCAATATATGTCACATGTTAAATTCAATTGCTAATTAACTTTTCTCCCTTAATATTACCGAGACTGATGTATATATTTTTCGATGCTGTATGAAATAAGAAGAGAAAGTTTCAAATTTTCTTTTCAACCATATATTTCTTATTCATCTAATTCTATGTCCTATAGTAACTTAATTTTATTTTTTGATGTGCTTTATCATAATTTCTATAAATTCATTTTCAAAAATTTCCTATCAGGTGTACTGAGAGATCAAAATGAGCGAAAACATATTCGATGAAGTCAATGCCAGTGCAGAGAGCATTCATCGTCATTTGAATGATGGCATTAAAATAAAAAGATGTGATAACTTAATTACAAGAAACAAAGCAACATTGAAACTTTGTCGAAGTGCCCGTTGTATGAGTAGTAATCATGTCAGTATGCAGACATTTTGACTGATAGCGATAACTTTAATATGCAAGTCATTTGTATTTTTGTAGCCTGATTTTCAATATTATTTCTTCACGATTGGTGATTTGTTGAAATGAAATGTTAATATGTGAGAGATTGTATTGCTTGTGCTCATAGAATGAAAAATTGAAATAACACATTTGCTAAAGTAATTGATGACTAATAGTCGTTAAAATACATACATATACATATATATATAGTCCCGGAATGTACCTTTAAGTTAACGGGTTTGAAACATTCGCCCATCATCAAGGGCCTCATAATTCTGAGGCACTGTTAGATGATGAGGTCACACCTGAGATGGAAAATAATTAATGCAGTAGAAATGATTGTCCCCTCGATTATTGGATTCAAAATTTTTGTTTTCTTTAATTTGTTTGTCACGCAACTGATATTTTTTCGTGCACGACGTCTCATTAGACTGGTTCGAACTGCCTGAAGAAGATTCTGTATCACTGCAATTTTTCATACTTAAAGCTGAAATCGAACCCACAAACTGTTAAAAGAAAAGCCGGAGAGCTCATCTCTCAGATGCCGTTAAAATAGGGGATTTTATTAAGGAAAAAAAATAATTTCGGGGTATTTTTTATCTGTTAATGGTATATACATATAACAATGTGAAGTTAACATCAAATTAGTAATTTGAAATTCTTAACTAATAACCTAACTCTTGAACTTGAATTCATAATGAAATTTTTAATAATCTTAAAAAATAATATGTCACGCAATTTAAGCATATTAAGCAAATGTAAATGTAAAAAATAACTTCAAATTCAGAAAAAAGTTTGCTGCGTAGGCTCAGTATTTCATCTTATACATTAAAATATACGAGATAAAGGAGAAAATAAAATACGTAAAATGAAGAATAAACTTAGTTTGATATCAATATCATATTAGTGAATATGAATATATAGCTTTTTTATTATGCTTTTTTAAATATTGATATAACTTTTTCAGTATGAGAGTACTGGTTCATGTCAAAACATATTTTCAAGAATGTCAATTTGAAAAAAAGTGCTTCATTTTTAAAATATAATATGCTTAATGTGTAAAATATGCACAAATAATTAGTCTTCGTTTTCAGAATTTTTTAGCATTTAATTTTTCAAAATATCTGAAGCACTTTGCATGTTACTATTACGTAATAACAGTTACATGTGTTTTGTTTCTTACTAGAATATATTTTCGTCTTTCCATTCATATTTAAAAAAAAAAAATAAATAAATAAATATGCCTTTAAAGTCTTTTTGGAAAAAAAAAACACAGATAATTAATTACAGCTTTTAAAATTTGAATTTCAATTATTAAAAAATAATATGTTTCTTTAGAAAAACGAAACATTTGATAGAAATTTTCCAAAATAATACTAAAAGGTGTTTTATTCATACTAGAACATTTCTTCAAGAACTTTAATTTAAAAAAAGGAATAATAATACATCATTTTCTAAAATCAAATATGAGAGAGAAAATATGAACACATAATTTTGACAAAACAAACGCTTCCAAAACACCAAAGTCATTTTGTTAATGGAAACATTTTCTAATATAAAGTATCGTGTGTCACATAAATCCCATTTTCAAGTTTCCATACATTTGAAAAACAGTAAAAAAATTATTTTCACAAAAACAAGTTGTACAAGAGAAATAAGATCAGTCTCAGTATGTAAAGGTTGTTGCAACTACTGAAAACTAACATCTTTTAGTAGATATTCTAAAAAACATTATCTTTTTCAAAATATTCTTGTTTCTGAAAAATATATTGACTTTCAAAACTTTTTTTCTTATCTTGTTGAACAATTATCTTGATTTACTTATATAAATTTATGGTTTGTGAAGGGGAAATGCATTTATTGATAAAATAAATAAATAAAATAATTAAATAGTTTATGAATTAATAAAAAAAATAAATGAAAACTACACTATTTATATTACATTGATTTTTTACACGTTTAATCCAGGTAAATGATGGGGAATCTATTCTGTACACTTGGATATTGCGAATTTGTAAATAAATTTAATAAAATTTTTATCTTTGTAATTCAAATCTAAATTTTCGTGATTACAAGTTTTTACAAATTTGACTATTATTATAAGAAATAATTTTTATTACTATTATTATATGAAGTAATTTTTATTGACTTAAAATTTGTTGTAAATAAATTTAAATTTTAATAATTAAAATTACTACATAAGGTTGTAGTAATTTTAGTTATTAAAATTTAAATTTTTTCCGATGGTTGAAAATAACATTACTAAAAGAATTTTTTAAAAAACATAGGAGAAATAACAACTATAAATGCTCAGAAAATAAAGAATAGAAAATAAATTACAAATCAAAATCTTGGACAATTTCACTATATTTTTCTCTATTAATTTCGTAAGAAAACATAAGTAGTTCTTGTTAATAATCACATTCAAATGAAATACATCTATAATTTATGAGCATAAAACAGAATTTTGTTCGATAAAGCGCCTCTTTTTAAATTTTAACAAAATGATTTATTTTTATAAGATATCTTTATGCAAACGGCTATAAGTTATCAGGAAGCCCATTTATGGGTTGAGAAATCAAAGATCTCTGAATTTCTTTGAGCCTTATAGAACACCATGTGTAGGAGTACTATGCCCCAGTTTCGATCCTAGTTCTCACTGACAAACAGGAAACATATAAATGAAAAGTAAAAATCCATAATGGAGAGTACAAATGGTGAAGATTGGCAAATATTGACAATAGAGCTACCTTAGCTACTTAGATTCTAACACATCTTAGTTACCCTATTATAAGATGCCTTAGAAGATTTATTTAGAACAACTAAATTAATGATAAGTTGACAAAAATTCAAAATAAGAAATATGTTTCTTAATCTTAAAATGTCTGTAAATTTTTTAAAATATAAATTTTCAGTATAAAAATTAATTTCCTAATTTCTTAAGCATAAAAATTAAATTTTTTCTTTTAGATTAATTATATCTAATATAGTTTTATGCAATATTTTGCATACATCAAGTTAGTATGAATGATAAAGGCAACACAATCTTCTTAATTAATTCAACATAAATTAATTTAACAGAAATAAGAGGTATCAAATTTATGCAAACGCTTTTTATTCCTTAACTAATTTCTTCCAGATTAATTTATTTTCAACTAATCTTGTTTACATTTATTTATTTTTATAAATCAAGAATTCATTGGTTACTGCATTTGACATAAATTTTCTAAGATTAATGCTTTTAATTATATTAAATGTATTCACTATTTAGTTCTCAAAACAACTTTAATTCAACTTAAATTGTATGCTTTTGAAACAAAATGTTCTTTAATATAATCCCTATGAATTATATAATGACAATGATATTTCAAAATATAATGGAAGAAAAGTGGTTGGGTCTCTTTGCCTTTCTACAGTTTTTCCTTGAAAATAAGAATTCTTTCGGAATCTATAATTTTAAGTGAATTCTGAATTGTAGTAAACACATATGTTTTTTAAACTATGTTCACAAGAACCCCTTGAAGTGAAGGCCTGATTATTAGGCATTTAGCCACAATCTCTGTTAAAATTTGGTAGTGATTTCGTGCTTAAGTTCATTCAAAATTGATATGAAGTATAAACAAAAAGTACTTTAAATGATTTATATGATCTTTATGTACTTTAATTAATGCAATTTGCACTGACATCAAGCTTTTAAAAATTGCACAAATTTAATTTCTGCTTAAATATTGTTGTATAATAAATAATATCATAATATAAGAAATAAACGCTGTAATTTAGATGATAAAGATTTGTTGAAAAGTTAAATTACTTGCCAATCTTTTTAAACTAAAAACTCAGGAACAGATGTTTTTAAGGAGTTTTAGCCAGCTGTTGTAACTTTTTACGATAGTAGAAAAGGAAGAATCGAGCATAAAATGTAGAGAAAGATAATAAAAGGTAAAAATTAATTTACCCGCAATAACGACACATTTTCTCCAAATGTATTTTTGATAGCCATAATAAGCGGACGTATCTTGCTAACAAACACGAAGGCAGAGTTGACCGTAGCAATTACAGGGATACATTGAAAGGAAAGTATCAATTATCAAGTACAATTGGAAGTTTGAATCAAGTCGTAAAGTAGGCAACCTCAACAACGTGCAGAATACAAACGGCCTTGTTATCTTGCTATAAGGTGCGAACACGATTGTTTGCAACCGTTTTCAACTCACAAGTTCGACAAAAACAAAGTTTTCTTTTGATAATTTATTCTAGGAATGGTAATAAATATTAGATAAGTATATTTATGGATTTTCAAAGATAGATTATTGCATTACCATAAAAAAGTTTATATATGACCACAAAAGAAAATAGAGGAGAAGTTTTTAGCATTAAAAGTTTTATACTAAGAAAGTTAAAAATTGTAAGGGGATATTTTTTAAAACACTTTCTTCCTATTTTAATTTTTTGATATCAATTTTATAATATAAAAATTTCTATAATCATTCGTTGGATTTTGTTTATACTAAAGAAACAAATGATTAAAAGCACTTAAGTTCTGTAGAGATTCGCAAAGATTAATTTTGTATTTTAAAAAGTAGAAAACCATATGAATTTGTAAATTTTAATTAATTACTATGATTAATTACTGCATTATAAAGTTATATTTTTCTCGAAACCAACAAGTTAGGTTCAGCATTTTCTCAAAAATTTTTGAGATTTCTTTAATTGTTTTTCATTTATAACAGTACACACAATTCATATTTACTGAAGTCCTTATTTTAATGGTAATTATCTCTGATATGACTTGGTACTCATCAGTAACTTCTTGATTCATAAAAAGGATTTTTCCAGATTTCATAATGCATTGAAAATGCTAAATAAATGCTTCAGGAATTATAACAACTTTCAACTTTCAATAGAGTTAAGAATTGATACATTTGTTAGATGTTTAAAATAACAATAGTATATTATCATGCACATAAAAAAACTGAAAATATTCAATTATTTATTAAAAATATTTACAAAATGTCTGCAGATATTTTTTTATAAATGATTTGTATATTAGCATTGTTTGCTTTTTAATGTTATACAAATGGTTAAAAATAAATATTCTCAAACTTATTTTAATTATTAAATTGAAATATATTTCTGTTAATATTTATAGAAATGTATATTTTAGGAAAACAATATGCAAATTATGGAATATAATTCATATAATTAAGAAATCATTGATAAAAACTGTATATATTTTTTGTCAATTTCTACTTATATGGATGAATATACATAAAATAAATAGAATTTTTCATGATTATTTGATTTTTAATTTAAAAAATAAAAGTAATAGAATTTAAAGAAACTCTCTAGACCAATGAATTGATATTTTCAAAGAAATTTGTGTTGTACAATTTTTTTATCCAATCGGTATTTTATATATTATCAGATGTGTTTAAATTAATATTTTTTTGCTCTTTGATGATTATTATTGTAAGAAGATCTAAACAACAATCCTGTTTTTTTTTTATTTCATAAACTTATAAGTATAATAAGCAAATTAATTTTCCAGTTTCAATGAATGAGAAAATTGATTATGGCTTTCAATGATATTTTAATGTAAATCACAAAAGATTTTAAATGCAAAGCTTTCGTGAAATTTATTTTTTCTTTTTTACAACCATCTCATATCAAAAAATTATCAACGCGCCCTATTTCACGAGATTCGCCCTCACCTTTTAAAACACCGCCTCTACCCCTGAGCTGCAATTATAAGGAGATTGTTTATGCCACAAGCAATAGCGATCGATCATGGTTTCATTGGTTTTTAATCGACATTCCTTTTTCTCCGTCGGCTTTGGCGCAATTACTGGGATGATCGCAATCAAAGAACTCAGCAGGCGAGTGTTGCGCGCCGTCATCAAACTAAAAAAAGACGCCCAAGCAATACGATTTGTCTGAAAGTCCGGAGATATCACTCGCTAAACTGTTACAACATAATTGCTAACAGCTCAGGGCCTTTGCGAACGTGTCTTCGTGTGGCAGGTGTCTCGCTTCTTTGGGGGTCTTCTTGGGAATTCTGTGCAATTTCGCGAATGAGCCTGCGTGTAATCCTATAATCCTGTTACCTGTGAGGAGAACGATCGCGAAAGCTAAGGTTAAGAATATTGCCTACAAATTCCGAAGAATCCGAAAGACTCATTCAAAATGATGGTCACATACTTGTGTCTGGATAACCATTAGATATTGTTTATAAAAACATTAAATTGAGGTGTTGGTGCTTTGTTAATCCCGAGAGGTATTTATGAGAAGAGGGCAGACTTGCTGGGTTCAATACATTTATCCAGATTATCTGAATTGAATACCAGAGATTTTTACGCTACTAAAGATTGAATAATCAACGCTCTGGTATTCGGTTTAGCAATTTTTCAGTCCGATTTTTACCTCAAAGGAGATGCTTATAGTGGTTCGGATAATTTTTAAATCTTAGAAAAAGTAAATTATTTTCCATGAGCAAAATGTAAAAGTGTGTTGTTATATTGAACTTAACAAAACTGTCTTTAAAAAGTTTAAAAATACCATACATGAGTGAGATCTGAAATAAATATTGAAAAGAGAGCATTATCGAATTTAAAAATTTAGCACGGAATGAAACTCATGAATAGGATATTTAAATCTAAAGTTTCAGAAACGGAATAAATGAATAGTAAATTTGGAAAAACACATTCAAAGTATATTTTTAAATAAATTACTCACCATTTCTCGCATCTATTTGAAAATTAAAGGTAGTTATCAGATGATTAATTATACATACGAGGACTATAAAATGATATTTGATTATTACATATGTTCCATAATGATATACTTAAATGAATTGCTCTAAAAATCGCATAGAATTACTTTTAAGCGATATTACAAACCAGGAAATGAATGCATCGGAAAATAATGCAATTATATTTACAAAACAAATGATGTTAGGAATTCGAATTCAAGAAAATTAAAGAGTTGTATTTTCGAATGGAAGACCTGAATAACGTTTATCAATGAGAAAATTAAATGAAGCACTGTAATAATATTAATAAATAAAACAACTTAAGGAAGAATTACCAGATGAAATTCAGAAATAGAGTTCATGATTAGTGTAATTTCTAAGCATTATCATTCTAGAACTCTAATTCTGAATTTTATTTGAGTACACTAAAATTCAGAATTAGAGTTCTAGAATGATAATGCTTAGAAATAATAGATTCAAGTGTAATATTCGAAGAAAATAATTTCTCTGTGTTTTAATGAATGAGATATATTATGAACTGTAACAGATCCTAAATATTTTTTACATTTATAGGGAAAATCATAGCAATTAAAAATTAAAATAAAGCTAAAAAATTATAATAGAGATTTTAAAAATTCTTTTATGAGAAATATATATTAGAAAATTTTAATATACTTATTTTATACAACATTTCCAGTATTAACTTGAATTAGAAAATAGGAAATTAAAGCAGTGTTGATCGAAAACCTGAATAAAGTTTTTAAATTTGGTATTTAGATGAACTTCTCTAACTAAATTTATAAATAGAAAAAGAAAGGAATCTTAAGTTAAATTCAAAACTTTATTTATATACATACAAACATACATACATACATACATACATACATATATACATACATACATATATACATACATACATACATACACACACACACACACACACACACACACATATATATATATATATATATATATATATATATATTGTTCTCGATTAAGATATTAAAATAAAATTGAAAAAAATATTGTATTGCACTGAAATATAAGAATTCAGATATGTGACATTTGAATGGGATTCGAGAATGAAATTAAATCTTTAAGAATTAAATACTTTTAAATAATTTAATAATCTAAATATATATTAGATCATAATATGTAATAAATAATATTTAGAATTGTAAGTGGTTTTATAATAGTTTAGAATATTTAAATATTTTTGAAAAGTTTTCTTTTGACAAATATGTTTTTGTTATTTTCCACAATTTTTTTATTTAATAAAATTTATTGAACAAATTTCTTTGAATTATGAAATTTATGTAGAAAAAAATGTTACTCATTTCATTTTACAAAATGAACAAGATTTTGAAAACAAATAAGAAAATCAGAAAAACTTCACAAAATGGATATTCGAACGTGGTTCTCAGTCAAAATTTAGGAATAAATAGCTAAATATTATTAAGAAAGGAAATTTAGAAAAAGAAAATTGGAACGGGGAAACATAAATATATGACACATAAATAATAGAATGCACCACAAGACTTCAGAATAATTTAACTATATCATTTAAAAATATTTATTAAATGTGAATAAATTTTTACGGTTACATAAGCATTTCTAGCATTTGAAAAAAGCTATATACTATTTAATAAATATAGTCACATTCATTAGTCATAGTTGTATTTGATAAAAGTATCTGACTGATTTCTGTAAATTTCTTTAAAAAATTAGAAAAATATAAAAGTATTGATAAAATTTTATTACCCAAAACACGTATATATATATATTATATATATATATATATTATCGAACAAGCATATAAAATAAGTTTTATTCCTTATACAAAGTGCTACCCTAAACTTACATTTTTCCTACAAGCGATGGAGTAAGATTTTTGTAAATTTTGATGCGTTTTAGTAACTTCAGCTGGTATAAGATTAATTCATCACGTTTTATCACACTCAGAATCTCTTACTTTTGAAAAAAACGACTGGACCTTCATTTCGAGTCAACCGGGCTTTTTATCACTGAAACAATTTCCTATAACTAAGATCGATTACCTACATTGATCGATCATCCGGATGACGTAAGAACAATTTCAGTTGATAATCAACTTGATAAAGTTAAATGATGGAGCCTGCAAGTAATGGTAAGAAGATGCTGGTCTTAGTTTGTTAGTATAAGCTGAATTATATCTAGATTTTTTAGAAGCAACTGCTCAAAAAATATCGACAACTTAATAATTATACTGCGTGAGATGATCTAAATATATCCTCTTATCTTTAGTTCGGTAATTTAAAATAATTTTACACGTCAATTAGAAAATTATTATAAATGTTTCTTATTTGTATAGGGGGGGGGAATATATATTTAATCACTAAATAATTATATTTTTAATGCTTCCTTTAAATTTTATTTGCATGAGTAGTTGTAAAAATTTATATAATAATTTTTAAGTTAATAGTCATTCGTCAAATGACATTTTAATATCTTTTATGGGATTAGATTTATTCAACATATTTCAGGTTTAATTAAATTATCTAATTTAAATAAAAAAACAAAAGTACAGAAGTCATAAAATTAAAAAGTTTGAAAAATGTACTTAAATAAGGATTTAGCTTTTAATGATATTATATTTTTAAATATTAATCTATTTGAATACATACAGGACAGATTGAAATTGCATTTATGTTGTTTAATTTTAAAACTCTGTTAATTAATAGTTACATAAAAATATAATTTTCAAATTTATTTTATTTGATATTAAAATTAAAAGAAATTTAAAGAACTTGAATAGATTATCAGACAATATATTTTAATTATTAAAATATGGTTTGATTAGAAACAAAATTTTTCTCATCAATTATATTAATTTTCTTATTAAATTTACTGGAAATTTTGCATGCATTACAGCATTACGAAAAATAGATTTAATTATATTACTATATACTTCCTAAGTTAATTTCAAAAGATAATTCATGGAAAAAATTATTAAAGGGAAACATTTTACAAAATATGTATGGAAGTTCCAACAAAATGGAATTCAAATTTTATAAAGAGGGTTACCAATTATTAAAAAAATCTCGAAGAGTTTAACATCTTTTAACCACAATATATAGGCATTTATATAATAATATTTCATTCAAGAAGTTCTTGGTAAAACTGTCAGTTTTAGGAGTACATTTCTTAGTTTTAAATAAATACTATAGAAAACTAAATAGATATACTTTTAAATTGTGCATAAGTATCTTTTATAATGTATATGCTAATTATTTCTATAAAATAAATGAGCAATATAGATTTAATATCATATTTATCTTGCAATTTGTAGTAGGATCATATATTTAAAAATACTTAAAGAATATTTTTATTTGGTTGAAAGTACTGTAAATCTTTAAATATGTTTCTATTTCTTGGAAAAATATAGGAAAATTTAAGTGATTTAATTTCAAAGATATTATATAATTGTTAAAAAGTTAATTCGTTAGTTTTTCCGTTATAAATTGAAAATAAATATTAATTAAAAAATAAATTTAATCATCTAACAAAATTCAAAATTATTGATATTTTTAACAAATTAAGAGATTTTATGAAATTTTTTAAAATTTAAAAAAAAATTCAGATTATAAAGTTTTGTATATATATATATATATATATATATATATATATATATATATATATATATATATATATATATATATATATATATATATATATATATATATATATATATATATATATATATATATAATTGAAAAATTTCGTACAGTAATTCATCAAAATGTATAAGACAGGTATAAGTGAGAAGAATTTTCTGAATATATAAAATTTTTAATCTATATAAATTATATTTAAAGGTTTTATCAAAAATATGCGAGAGTAAATTTTACAGAATGAATTTTATCTAGTAATGAATTACTAATTTCTTAACATTTTGAGTTTAAGAAACTTTTTTTATGTAAAATTACATTAAAAATTAATTTTATTAATAATATTGATAGCTTAAAATTATATTAATAAAATTCACTTACTCTGATAAAGTTGCAGATGAATTGTAGACACTAGAATGAGAATGCATACAATAAGAATTAATGATTTGTATCTCAATTTGCGTTAATATATATACATACATATTTACATACATACATACATTTATAAATATATATATATATATATATATATATATTTATATAATATATATATATATATATATATATATATATTTATATATATTTATAAATTATATATATATATATATATATATATATATATATATATATATATATATACTGAGCAAAATAAAATTATTTTAAAAACAGAACAGGAATTCAAATATACCTTTTGAAAATGATATTCACTTTAATCTAGTTCCAATTTTAAATTATTAATCTTGGTTAAATTTTAATTATTATAGTACGAAATTTTTATTTTTTCCATTTCATAGTGTAATATCTTTATCTGAAATGAAAAATTATTAATATTCAATAAGAACTAATACAAGAGCCTCGTAATTAAAAAAGTAAAAATTTCTTTCTTGCTAATTATAAAAAGACGATTTTTTTTTTATAATCTGTTGATTTAAAGAAAAGCCTAATTTAATTTTTATTCTTATAAGGAAATATTTCGTATTTTAATGAAATATTTCTTATGGAAATTAGTTTATTCTTTAATATGTTTTTAATAAAATTAATATTTTGACTTATAAATAAAAATTAATGTGAATATTTAATCCATGCTCATTCATTTTTTAAGAATGTCTTTTGTTAAATTTAACTAATTTTTTTATTTATTTTGTAGTAATTTTTTTATCTTAAAATTGCTTTTCTTTTATATTAATAATTTCGCTCTAATAAAAAAGCAGTTAATAATGGCAAGATATCAATTATTTTTGCAAATATACTTCAACATAATTATTGGTTGATTCCTATTTATTTTTGTTGAATTTTTTGTCTTATAATATGTGCATTTGGAATAGGTTATGGAGAACTTTCTTAAACTTTATGAATTGAATTATTTAATTTTCAAAAACTTACTATTGATATTCACTTAATAATTTCTGGGAAATTATTTACAAATACTTTATTTTCATTCTATTTTCCCATAAAGTGGATTTCTATAAAAGTTTACACTATGCTTAACTAAATATTTCATATAATAGTGGAAAACAGTAATTATTGCGTCAAATCCGGAAAGCAAGATTTTTTTATTTTGTAGGGACATTTTTTTATTGAATTGCAACGGAAAACTTTCATCGATTTTTCATTTTATATAACATATATGTAAAATATATCAGTTGCTATATTTTAAATGAAAAGATGTTGAAATTTGCTTTGATAACATACGGAATGCTTAAAACTTCGTAAATGCACTTATTTTTAAAAATGAGACATAAATATTCATTTAATATGCACTTATTTATAATAATTCTAAATAAAAAATTATTTTCACTTAAAGTAAATATTTATATGCTAACATTAAATATGGAAACAAATTTTTACATTAACAAATTTTCATTTTTTTCATTATAATAATTTATAAGAAGCTTATTTATCAAAATATTATGTATTTGTACAAATTCAACTTAAAATAAGAATTTTTTTTATTAAATTAATACAGGAAAATTAAATTTTCTTTCTTATTTAAATAATTTTTCGAGCATTTTCCATTTTTAAATTAAAAAAAGTAAAGAAAATTTAGTATTTAAAAAAGTCTATGTTGTCACATTTAATTATAATCTTATAATTTATTTCTTACATTCATTATTTTTTATATTCTTATGTTAATATTGTTATAATTTACTTAATTGTAATTTCAGCATAGCATCAAATATTAGACATAATTCAATATTTTTGTTTAAAAATTAATATTTTTATTTAAATATTAATCAAACACACAAGACTGACTCTCAAATGGTACTTCTGAATAAATTTTCAGCTAAAATATATATAAATTAAAGATCCCATGGTTGAAATCATAACACTCCTCAATTATTTAAAATACAATCAAAAAGACAAAAAATTAATTTTTATAGGGGTGCTGATTAGGACATTTTAGGTGTCAAGAAATGTCTGGCACCAAACTTAATCTTGCAGAGGAGACTGTTGCGAACATGATGAAGTATTAATATTTAAGATCCTATGCTTGGAGTCGGTGCACTTCCAATTTTCTAAAATCCGACCCAAAAGACACAAAAATTTGAATTCTTAAAAAATGCGGGGGGCGTGATTAGGCCATTTTAGGTGAATAGAAATGTCTGGAGCAAAACTGAATCTTGTAGAGGAGACTGTGGCGGACATTTTGATGTATTAATATTTAAGATCCTATGGTTTGAGTTGTAGCTTTTCTCAATTTTCTAAATTCCGACCAAAAAGACACAAAAATTTGAATTCTTAAAAAAGAAATGGAGCTGAGTAGGACATTTTATAATGCTAGATATGTCTAGAACCAAATTGAATTTTAAAGAAGATACTGATGTAAACATTTTTATGTATTAATGTTAAAGTTCCCATGGTTAGAATAATATGAAATATATAATTCTATATATTCTAGGATTGGAAAATACAAAAATAAATGTTTTCTTATTAATTCATATCATAATCTAAGCATATTAAAAATTATGATAAATTTATTTGTGTGTATCGGAATTAATGATTATATTATTCAGTTACTTAATAAACATTTATAAACATCAGTATTTAACATATTATTTACTACAAAGCCATTTATTATTAAATATCCCTTTTATTTTATTTTTATTTAAATTTCTTCAAAGAAATCACTAACCCTTTACGCGATCCAAAATCTACTGTCTCAAATTAATCTGCAAATATCTTTTAGTTCTTAATCTTAAAAATGTTTTTAAATTTTGAAAAAGTAAAAAAAATTTTTTGAAATTTGAAAAGTTTAAATCTTAAAAAACGTTTTTAGATCTTTTTCATTCTTGGTGTTGAACAATGAAAGTTATTTTTGAATAAAGAAACATATAGAACGGCTAATATTCTTTCTTTAATACTAAAATGTTTGTTTAATTATAATAATTATGTAATTATAGATGTTTTGAAGGTCAAATTCATTTTCTTCTTATTTGAAATAGTATGACCTCTTAAGATTTTGAAGTATGAACTCCAAATTTATTGGATATTATGGTTCAATAAATTCTGAAACCTTATAAATTGAGTTTTTAATAATGTGACTTTTTAGAAGCATCAAGAATAAGTTATTAATTATGTTGTCAAAGCAAAAGGAAATATTTTTATAAAAGTGAAATTGGATTGTGTGAAACCAAAACAAGTATAAGAAGGAAACTTTCAGTGGCTTATATTTTTTGAAGTTCAATATCCAATTTAAGATTGTAAGTAAATATAAATTACAAGTCATTTATGAGGATTTTAGAATATTTTTAGCTTTTAAGGATTTTGAGATTGGCAAGGGTTTAGTAGATTTTCAGCCAAATTATTTACACGTCTAATTTGTTAATGACTCATAGCAAATTCTAAAATTATAAGGTATATTCATAGCTAGACTTTCTAGAATTTAAAAATCTTAAATATTTTATAATTTAAAAAACATTTTGATATTTATTAAATTTTTCGTAGAAAAATATTCAATCAATTTCACTAATGAATTTTTAATATTTGCAATGAAAACATTCTTGAAATTGATACTTGTAATTAATCTCTAATTTAAAGAAAATTTGTCAATTATGCTGATTGAAAATTACGCACATATGTTAAATGTTTAAGAACTCTATTAGTAATTAACTTATAAAAACCAATTGATCATAAAAACATTAAAACAATCAAAACTCAAAAAATATCAATTAATGTTTTCAGGAGCTTCAGGGTAACTAATATTTAGCAGCTTTGCGATTTTTTTGAGTGATGATGATTTAATTGCAACGAGAATTTTTTGTCAACCAGAACGCAAGGAGTTTCCGAAAGATTTAGAAGAAAAAAATGATCATAAAATTCAGATTTTCGAGCCTAAACTTTTATTTATCTGAAATTTTAAGATGAGGAAGTTTATACATTTAAATATTGTTACTTTAATCTTTGATGATTTTAAATCCCATTTTTAAAAACAGAAATCAAATTTGGCTGTTTTCTTAAAATGAGACAACAACAGATGATTAACCCTTAAACTCAAAAATTCTTCCATTAAGATTCAAAAAATATTTTAAGAATCTTACAGTTTACCAGAAATAACGTAATATTTTAATATTATTTTAAATTTATATTTTAATAGCATCTTATATTTTAACATATCTGTGTATTCTTAGATTTTACAGAAAAATGCTCTGAAGTTTTCAAAAATCGATAAAAATTCTAGTTGTTTGTCATCGAGAACTAATATTTTAAATATATAATTCTCAATCCAAAAAAAAAAAAAAAAAATCTAAGTTCTTTTTAGAAACATAATAATATATAATTTAAACTTTAAGTGTGTGATAATCTATTGTAATTTTCTTATATTTTAATAGTGTAATACTATATTTTTTTAAATATAATATTTTTTAATAATATTTAATTCTGTTGTACTTATATATTTTTTAAAAATTTATTGATTATTTATTGAATAATATATATTATTTTTAAAATACGAAATTATTACCACTTGAGTAAATATAGAAATAATGAAATTTATAACTTTGTTTTTTTACTATCTTTACTGTGGCCTCCTGAATTTTATAAATAACATTAAAAAGAATCAATGGTTATTAATAAAAATTATTATTTAACATTTTCGTCACTTACAGTCAAATTATTACACTGCTGTCTTAAAATAAAACTGCAAAGTTAAAATAGTTACTTAAGACAAAATAATTCCAAAATTAATGAAAGATTATTTCTTTTTCAATGATCGCTTCTATCTATACGTATACATGGATGCGTGTGAGATAATTTCTCACTTTGGAAGATCTATGAAACAAATATTAATGCATAGTTATAGGATAAAGAACATTAAGAGAACATTATAAATTGCTTATTGAAAAGCAGATTGTTACATAAATTTTAGAAGCAATATCAGAAGTTTAAGCAAGTATTTCTTTCGAGAACATTCATAAATTAAAAGAATAAGTTCTAAGTTCCTTATCTTAATGAAATATTAAATACAAAGAATTTCCAAAAAATAGTTTACACTCAGTTTTTTTAAGCATTGTTTTACAGTCTCCAAAAAGCTAATTTTTTAATTAAAATCTTTAATCTCTTTTAAAATTTGTATGGGGATGTTAGACAAAAATATTGTCTAAAATTTCTATAGTAATAAGTTCGTTATTTCAATATTGCATGGGAAATAAATATAAGATTTTTCATAATTTCCTTTTTTGAAATTAAAAACAACCGTATGATACTTCAAATTCAGAATTTAGAAATTATAAGGAAAATTATTCTCTATCTTGTAAAATTATTTCTATTTCTTCTTTATAGATATATAAATATTTAAAGTGATTTAAAAATATTTTTATAATGGACAATAATAAAAATATAAAATTGTGAGTAGTATTAGTTCAAACTCAATTATAGTTTAAAATTCATATGACATTATATTCACATACAAAAATTATTGGTTTTTATATTCAATTACAGAAGATTAAAGGAATTCTAATCATAATTTTATAATCGTATTTTAGTCAAATTAAAGAAAATTGAAACATAAAATTTACAGTAAACGTTTACTCATCTGAAAGTAACGTAAAAAATATTTTTAAATATAAAAAAATGTGGAATTTTTAAATCAAATTTTACTAATATAAAAGCATAGATTTCTTTGTAGAAAGTAAAAACGTTTTAAATTCAAATTTAAACAAGATTAATTTTTTTTTTTTTTAAAAAAAAAACCGACCCCTTTTTCACATCCATCTCATACCCATCTCCACCTGGTACTGTCCGGTCGTTCACCCAGGGTGCGTCCTCCCTCTACCCCTTTCCAATTTAGAAAAAAAAAAAGCTAACTTGTCCCTGAAAAAGGCCTCGCCGCATCCTGCTCTGTCACAAATGATGCCACAATTACACTTCGAGAAATAAAACCCTCGCACTGCGACATGAATTACGAGTTTCTGTTCCGCTTTTTCTTCGAAAGACTTCTTTCTCGAGCATGCGCCTTCTCTGCGAGATATTTTAATTATCTTATAAAAAAAATCTTCATGTTCTTCAAACATTTTAATGCTTAGATACATATACTTGCTTACATACATATAATGAGTTAAGGATGAAACCTGAAAATTACATTAAACATTTCAAAAGATAAAGTGTTAGTTTCAATTAAAGTTTATGCCTTGTTGATATTATATGTGACAAAAGTGTAATCAAGCAAATTATCGCTTTATTTTTATTTACTTTTAAAAAAATTGCCATTAATTAATAGAAATGTAAAGAAATAATGCAATGATAACATATATATATATAACAATGATATATATATATAATTATATGATTAATATATATATATATATATATATATATATATATATATACATATATATTTATATTATTAATATATATATATATATATATATATATATATATATATATACATATATATTGGGGGGAACAAAAATATCTCCCTGTGCGCCACGGAATACTACAGAGGGCCCGAAGATACAACAAATGACAAATGTACTACATAACAATTCCAAATAAATCATAAGATGAAAATAATAATAAAAAAAGGCAGCGAGAAAAAAAAAGAGATATAAATTTAATTTTAAATAGTTTAATTAATTAAAATTATTTTAAGAGATGATGTATTCAATATAATTTATTTTATAATTATAGAGTGATTACTATAAATCGAAAATTTTTTATATTCTCCTTAACTGTTTGCATTTAAATTTGTTCTCAATGAAAGCACATAAAATTTGTTATATTATAGTAGCAAATATGCAAGATATTATGGACAAGGTATTCTTTTTTATTTAAAGTAAGCCCAATTTTTTTGCCAAAAGAACAAAAACAAAATCTGGATTATCTAATAAACTACCAATAAATTATGTGCGTATGCATAAATAAATATAAATTACTTTCCATATAAATTAAACCTAATTTTATAAAATAAGCCAAATAATTATATAAATTTTACTATAAATAAAATGACAAGACTTTTAGAAAAAAGCATTATTTTAAGAGATGATTTATTCAATATAATTTATTTTTTAATTATAGATTGATTAATTTTTCATTTAGGAAATATATTTAATTGCTATAATTATTATTAATATGGATTCAATAAATATTTTTGCTAAATTTATGATACAAATGAGATAAATTTTTTTCATGGAAATTACTACCAAAGAACGTTTTAAAAATTATTATTTGAAAAGTTAATTTAATTGATCTAATTGTATAATTATCAAATTGTATTTTTTAAAATGCACGTGAAATGTAATTTAACTTTCAGTTGAAAAAAAAAGGCAATTTAAGCAATATTTTTGTACACTTTTTTATTTGTGTTATCTGATCTATCTCAAAATGCATAGCGATAAATTATTTCCTTATTTTTTAAACTTAGTGGAATTGTTTTGAACCTAATTTAGTTTCTGCACATGCGTAGAGGTAAATTGAGTATTTTTATTGAATCCTATTGTGTACTTCCTATTCACAAGTATTCAAAAGCAAGCAATTACCCCTTTAAATTCTAAAAAAATTATTAATATATAATTTACTGTTTGAATTCTTTAAATTACAAAAAGAATTATTTTTTAAGCAACATTAGCATGAATAATTTCCAAAATTTTAATTCATTGTTGATTAATTTCTATAAAACTAAGTAAGTTTATTTATTATTAAATGAAAATGAATTTTAATTATCAATAAAAGAAATTAATTTTTTGTCATGATATTTACATATATAATAGTTAACGTATTAAAATTTTTAAAATAATTCTATACTACGTTAAACTTTACTGTTTTATCAAATAATTTACCTCAGATCACTAAATTTCATCCAATTATTGTATTTTTCACTTTAACAAAATTTACTAACTAGGTAATTTTATTACGTTTATACTTAAAAAAAAAAAAAGAAAGAAAGAAATCAAATAATTTCTCGCTGCATTGTAACTAAGAAAAATATAAAAAAAATTTATAAAAACTATAAAATAATTATAAGTAAAAATTAGTTTCTCACTTTTATTATTGAATGGAATTGAAATGCAACAAAAAATGTAATAAACATGAAAATATTCTAAGTAATAATAATAAAAATGAGGATTTTATATTTAAATTAATGTTCAATATGTTGGCGACAGCTAAAAAATTTTGATTTTATAAATTCTGGAATAATTGACAACTTTATTTAATCATGGAATTAATATAATAAATTTTCATCTTAGATTTATATGAAACTTTAATGTATAAATAAAATATTGCTTATAAATTGAAATTTATACACCAAATATTTAGATGAATTTTGTAAACATAGGGTGTGTGTGTAATTATCTTTTGTTACTTATAACTATGTTAATTACTTTTAAAAAAGAGAGCATGAAAAAGTGAATGTAGAAATTAAATTTTTAAATTATTAAAAATTTTAATCAAATTAATTTGCTTAAATATATCGATCATTTACTTATTGAAATATAGCAAGGAATAATTAAATACATAAATATTCAAAAGTAGTTTAACAAATTTTTCAATTGATTTGATTTTACAATTAAAATTTAAAAATTGAATACTAATAATTTAGAGCTATAGTATTAAGGATTCAATATGATAAAATTGTTAAAAATCATTCGAGGGAAATTTTGAAAATAAAAATAAATTGCCGATACTGATCCAATTTTTCATTTTTTTAAAAATAATTTTCTTTATTTTTGATCTTATGACAAATAGTAAACATTTATGAATTATAAAAATGAAATAAAACAAATGTCAATAATTAAACGAAGTTTTTCCAAGCTTATTATTAAATTTTCAGTTTGGGTCAAGTGTCTAGAGCTATGTTTGAAAATCACAAAAAAATGAAAACAAACTTTTCAGTTAAGCCTAAACACCGGCAGAGAGATGATTTCATGCGGCTAAATGACTTTACCGGCACCGCCTTCCCGTTTTCAGATTTGCGGAGATTTTCAGTCGAAAGAATCAAATGAAAAAATCGGATTCCAAAACAAACGTTTCTAAGAAAACAAGCGAATGTGCACTTACCTCATCTTAGATGACTTTTGGCTTGGATGCAATGGGAAGTGAAGTGGGTGCAATTAGAATCCGGAAGTGTTATTAATTGCAATTGCTTGATTAAAAAAAGACGTCGGCTTCGGAGTTAGGACGGCATCTGGCTACAGGGAGACTGGAGAACGATGTTCGCGCAATGACGTCACACAGTTGCATCATTTTTTTTAATATTCTTTTTTTCCCCTCTCTTTTCGCAAGTTCTTTTTTGCTCCCCACCCCTAACCCTATCCCTGATGTACCCCTTTGCCGTCTCTCTCACCCCTTTCGGTGGGCCTCTGTTTTTCTTGAGATCCCACCGTGGGATTTTCGCAGTTTCTTGAGGAGAAAAAATCTTTTATGAGTGTTTTTTTTGAAGCATTATTTTTCCTATTGTGTGAGAATGATTTTTTTATAATAAGGAATAAAAGATGTTCTTTTCCTTGAATTTTTTTCACTCTTCTTTTAAAAAAATCTTATTTAAATTTGGAGGGTAATTCAGGTATATTTTCTACCTGGGATCATAAAATCTATTCGTTAACATAACGTAAATCTTTTCGAAATTTTAAATCTTCAGCACACTAATTCTAAAAACTCTCAGACTTTGAAAATTTAAAAATGCCAATGTACAAGCAATCCCAAATTCTAGCAATTTAAATTTTCTGGACTTTAACAATGTATCAGTACCGGGACGGTGTCAATGAAAACAAATTTAAATGTAAGTCTCCGAATATATTTAATGAAAATGCAGAAAAAAAGTTCAAGTAGTTAAAAAAAATTCGATTAAAACAAAGAAGTAAAATAGATATCACTTATATAACATATTATAAATTTTAGAAATTTACTAGATATTATTATTTTAATTCATTGGAAAATTTTCAGTGAAATGAAAATGGATGTGACGAATTCCAATAAAAATCAATATTAATTTTTTATCATTTATTTTATAATTGATGCAATAATAATCATTATTTAAAGGGTAATTCTTTTCGTATATATATTAAGTCGTTTGGAGAAATTGCTGAATAGTGTTTCATTACTATTTGGTAGTTGCATATATATATATATATGTATATATATATATATATATATATATATATATATATATATATATATATATATATATATATATATATATATATATATATATATATATATATATATATATACATACATACATACATACGAGGGTTACACTAAAATTTTTGATATACGTGCAGACGAGAATTAATAAAATAAAATGAACGGTTTAATTTTAAAAACAAAGTATTTTATTTTAACACAGAAGACGAATTTTTACTGACTTACTTCAACTTTTTTAGCGTAGAATAAATTTTAAACATAAGAGAAAATGGAGTTAACGCGAGAACATTTTCGCGCTATGATTTTCTACGATTTTAAAGCAGGATTAAATCAAGAAGAATGCGTTCAACGGTTGCAATTAGTATTTGGTGATGAATCTCCAGCTCGTGCTACGGTATTCAGATGGTTTTGAGAATATAGAAGAGGTCGCAATTTTCTTCAGGATGAAGAACACACAGGAAGACTGCCGTCGGCAGTAATCCCGGATAATGTGTCTGCCATACGAAAAATGTTAATAGATGATAATCGCTGTACGTATCAAATGATACAGAAAGAACTTAATATTGGATCCGCAGCCACACACAAAATCATTCATGAAGAATTACATATGAAAAAAGTAGTTTGCCGTTGGGTTCCCCATAATCTAACTGAGCACCAAAAACAGGAGCGTGTCAGAATCAGTAAAGAAACTTTTAAATTGCTAAATGATGGTGGCCACCGTATCATTTATAAAATTGTAACTGGTGATGAAACGTACACACCGTTTTTTGACGTTCCAACACGTCAAGAAAGCAAAGTAAGGGTCTTTGAAGATGATTCCACGCCAACAATGGTGAAAAAACAACGCGCCCTGAAAAAAGGGATGAATGCTGTTTTCTTCAGAAGTACGGGATTGGTCAAAGCCATCAAGATGGGAGGACAGAAGACAGTAATAGCAAACTGGTATACCACTAAATGTCTTCCAGAAATTCTACGAGAACTGAATGTTAGGAGACTAACGTTTCACAATGACAATGCATCTTCACATACAGCCGGATTAACAATTGAGTTTATTAAACAAAAACAAATTAAAGTGATCGAACATCCACCGTATTCACTTGATCTAGCTATGTGCAACATTTGGTTATTCTTTAATCTAAAAAAGAATTTACGTGGACGTCGTTTTCATTCTGAAGAAGAGATTGATGTGGCTATAAATGCATTTTTTTCATCTATTCCAAGAAATGAATGGCTTGAGGCATTTAATCTGTGGAAAATTCGTCTACAAAAGTACATTGATGCTGGAGGAGACTACTTTGAACAAACCTAAAATTTTGTAACTATAACTTTAAAAACCTAGTTGTATCTCAAAAATTTCAAAGTGATCTTCATATACACCTCTTTCCTACAATCCTATTTAAATTATTAGTGTGCACACAATTAAAAAAAACTGAAAAAAGAAGAGAGAAAGAGAGAGTTTTACAAAGCGTTTATTTTAATACTTTTTATAAACATAACTAAAATATCACGCAATTTTATATAAGATGATATTTTATATAAGTGTTTTTATAATTTATTACACTTATATATATATATATATATATATATATATATATATATATATATATATATATATATTATATAAGAAGAAATATTGAAATATTAAGTGTTTGGTAATTGAATCAAAATGATATGATTAAATTAATATAATGCTTTTAAGGAATTTCAAAACTTTACTCAAGGTTTGATTTAACGAACTAAAATTAAAAATAATAAAAATTCTGTCTTCCTTTCAAACTATCATGATATTAGCCAAATTTATTAGGAGCATACCTAAAGGATTTTTAGCTAACTTATTAGTTCAAATCAGTAGTGACTATTGTGGGATTTTTACATCAATCATGAATTTGAATTCATGATTGATGTAAAAATACCACTTCAATAATGAAGTGGCAAAGAATTTGTAAAATTACGATTTTGATACTAATTCATCCAACGACAGTCATGCTCTGATCACGTCCGTGTAGTGTAAGCACAAATATTCAGTCGATCCTTTCCGCAGTTTATAATCACAAGGAATTATAGCAATAAGGTTCAAAAATATTTTATGTCTATGCAGTGTGATAAAAAATTGAAAAAAAAAGAAGGCGATTAAAAATTGTGGCTGAATTATCTAGTTCAAAATAATGAGGCAGTGATTGCAGATTGTTTTTATAGATGTATTCACGATCATTAGCCTATTAAAAAGATTTAGTGATCACAATGAGTATAAAAATTTCAATAAAAAATTCTGGTGAAATCTTTGGATTTTTTTTATATTAATTTTTAATTAAATGACTTAAGTTCATGTAAAAACAATTCCTTAAGTTACCAACTCAAAAAACTATAATTAATAACAAAATCTAATCTTTAACAAGTGATTCGTCAAATAAAAATTAATTTTAATTTTTATTTTAACTAATATAACTGACAGAATTAAAGCGTACATGTTGTTAAGAAGCGCTTGCTTCTTAACATCAGAATATGATGAAGAGAAAAATGCGTTCATTATGTGATACTAAGAAATTTGTAGGTGGATAAATTATGAACTATGGGTAAACATCTATGAATCACGACGCAGAAATCTTGGAAAGTGAATCTTGAAATTGTAGAATGCATTGGTAGGAAGTTGGGAATGAAATCCACGGACAAAGGATAATTCATAGTATACAACGCATGTGTACTTCACTGCATCATACTCTTAGGTATCACTGAAGCTGTCGTCCACATAATGTTAAAATGACGCCAAATTAAAATTTATTGGATTTTCAAAACACTGGTGAGAAATGTTTACTACTTTGATTATCAGATAATAGTATAAATACATTACATTTCTTCTTTTTTAAGGAGGGAAGAGCACTTTCAAAATTTCTTCAAATCAGTACATTTTAAGAAATCCACCATTTTTTTTCTTAAATAATTAATAAAAAATAAGTTATTTCAAATTTCTTCTTTTGATCATGCAAAAAGTGTACTGTGTGTGATAGACCTTTAAAATTTTATCAATGATTTTTCAGAAATCTTGGATAATGAATCGTGAAATGGATAGAGATCCTTAATGAAATTTTGGAATGAATCTGAGGAATAATTTTCCAAAATCTTCAAAACTGATTGTACGCTTTTAAACTGTTTTCAGTTTTTCCTGATTTATCGGTAAAGTAGTTTCTTAGTTCTATTTTTAAAATATGAATAACACAATTCTCTTATCGATTAAAATGTATTAGCAGATTACATTTATTTACGAATCAATAATTCATGCAATTATTTAAAAAAAATAATAATAGTATATTTAAAGTTATTATACAATTATTTTTACACAACAAATAAAATTTAATAATATAATCTTCTTGTTTGTTTTGTTGATATATATATATATATATATATATATATATATATATATATGCATGTAATTTAACATCTTTTAGTGATTTTAACAAAACTTATATTACTTTAAGTAATTTTTTTAAATGTATAATAGTTTTCTATTACGAAATGGAAAATTATTGTGTTGTTTTAGTGTATGCACACACATAAAGATGAAATATACTTGACTTGAAACTTATTACATCATTTCGAATTTGTATACCTTTTTTATTAGAGTGATGGTGCATCAAAATACATAAAAAATATTTTTACAAGTTTATATTAAACAGACAGAATAATTTTTTACTATGAAAATAGAATGGTAGAAATTGTTCATTTCCAACTACTGTGAAACCAGATCAAAAATTAATGTCGTTTTTGACTAATGTGTACTTTTTCAATTTTCATCAAATCTAGACATCTTAGTTAACAAATAATGAGGGCGTGCCAGAAGTTTTTATTGTATTAGGATAAAATCTCGCAAGAGAGAAAGAATGAGAACTACTAAATATAAATTTTAAAATAATTTAATATGTTCCTTTACAATTTTTTTTTTTTGATATTTTTTAAACAAGTTTATTGAATATTAAATTATATATATTTTAAAGCTATTACTAAAAAATAATATGCATTTCAAAATTTTGCTTTGACATGATGATTAATAAATCAATTTATTATATATGAAATGACATAAAAAGCCTCTTTAATAATATAAATTTATATTAACTCGAAATATAAATTACAATTAATTAAATAAATAATTATTTAATATTAATTTATGTTACCTTATAAACCAAAATGAGATGTAAGCATACAAACGGGTGAGATGAAGATGAGATTATTTAAAGAAGTATTTATTTTAAATTTTCTGGAAAACTATGAAAGGGAATCTAAAAGCTTTCAGAAAGTGCTAATTAAAAGATATGAGCTATCATTGATTAAAATATTATATAAGATTAATTCTAAAATACAATCTTTATTTCCAATTATAATCTCTTAGTTAACCTTTTATATATTTTTAAATATTATTCTTTTCTAGGATTTATAGGGAAAAAGATAAGCAAAATTTCCATCTATTTCATTTCATAAAGCTTAATGTTGGGTTCTAAAATAATAAACACATATTTTCTTATTTAATTAAACTATTTATGTCTGCAATTTATATCATTTTGTATTTCAATGAGTATTTTTCTAAACATTTTTCTTCAATCAGGATTCCCATGTATTTCTTTTTCCCGAGTTATTGAAATATATGACTTAAAGCATTTTTATTTGTTAAAAAAGGCAAGTAAATTATACGCATGTTTGCGAATAACTAAATGAAAATATTTTATTAATTTATTTGGCTGTAAAATTATCTTTTCTAAATAATGGAAAACTTCTTTTAATTTTCAAGCAATCTTGTGTAAAGACTTCCGACAGCAGTTGCTGAAATGCATGATCAGAGAAGATCAAGAGGGACATTGAGGCATCAAAAGAGGACTCAGAGAACACCTAACCCACATCTTCCATTCATCATTTTTACCCCGACTACCCCGTTAACCCCTTGTCCCTCTGAAACTTTCCCTTTCCTCAAACTTTCTCACGATCTTCGTCTTAAATCATTACCCCACTCTCACCCTCAGTCCCCATTCTCTTCTGGGACACCCCCACCGTTAACTGTAACTGTGAGAAGTGAGAGGGGATGGGAAGAATGAAGGAAGTGGATTTGCAAAGAGCACCCCTCTCCCTCCTTCTTTTCCCTTATTGTGGTTGTCTCCTGAACTTGAACTTCTTACCTTGCCCTTGAAACGGTTTCGCCTTTTTTTTTCCTTACCCATGCTGAGTTATTTCAAAAACAGACGAATAAAATGTCTCTGGGTAGTACAAGGTGATTTCCGTTAAGTGCGAAAGTAAAATCTCACCCGCTTTCGGTAACAACTATTTTAATACTTGCAAAATTTATTAAAAGAAATGTACGTTAAATTGAAAGTTCTGGGATTTTAAAAAAACAAATCAAATTGAAAGTTTAAAACACTAATTGTTTGAATAATTTATTCCTATAAATTGCTATTGTATTTAACTATTATGGTAAAAATATTCAAAAATACATTTCACTAATGCCAATAAATTCGAAATTTAGGGAATTTAGAAAAAATAATCAAATATTCAATTTAAAAAAATCATAATTTATTCCTATGATTTATTATGCATAAAATAAATAAAAAATATTAGCGTAATTCATTAAAATAGAATTTTGATAAATATCTTAAATGTTTATAAATATAATATAAAAATATTATTAAATATAATAACCAAATTTACTAAAATGATAGTTAAACAATAATCATTCAAAAATGAAGAAATTACAATTGTCAATTTAGAATTTTAAGCATGCAGTTTGATAGATATTTGCAAATTCAATCGAAGTGAGTAAACTTGATTATATTCTGATGCAATCAAAATGCAATTTTGCAAGGAAAAGATTAAAAAATTCAAATGACAGAAAAAAGATTTAAAATTTGATATTTTAAATTATTCATGATGCATTTCAAATATATATATATATATATATATATATATATATATATATATATATATATATATATATATATATATATATATATATATATATATATATATATATATATATATATGTATGTATATATATGTGTGTGTGTGTGTGTGTGTGTTTGTGTATGTGTGTGCGACGAGGTCGACATCCGAACTTTTTCACTTTACACCAGTCGGAGAAAGTAATCAAACTGAAGGATTTCATGAATATTTAATTTCGCAGATACTCTTATAGCAATGATCCATTCGCTTAGCAGTTGGCCATAAACTGTCGTGATGAATGTTTGATGAATGTTAAGGGAGAAAATTGTCACCTTCTGTACTGTTTCCCAAATCAACGCTTGACTTTGGTGTTCTTATGGAAACTGGAATAACACCATCATGCGTATCATGATTAGTGAAAACCGCAATTGTTTGGATTTTTTAAGGGAACTTTGAAATTGGCGAAAATCTTCCTAAGCCAATTACTTAAACTTTATCTAAATATGTGTCAAGCAAAATAATTTATAAGCTTAAATATGAAACACAAAGTTCCCGTTAAGAAATTACTAGATAAAAATAAAAAAGAACATATTAAAAAGTTTTATTTCTACTTTTTTTGCAAATTTTTAAATAAGTTTATCTTTGAATTATTTCATGCATTTAAAATTTTTATTTATTACTTATAAGCCTTTTCTCAATGTTTCTTAAAGTAGAAAAATTATTTTAGAGGGTAAGTTTTTAAAATTATATCAAATCATTCAAAGTTTGCTAAGAATTCTCTGAGAAAACCAAATGGATTTTTGCAAAAAAGCAGTGATAGTAACTTTTTTAAAAAATTAATAAATGGGAACTAGGCAATGAACATTTAGCTTAATGTAAATCGTATTTAGGGACATGTTAAAATTTTCTCAACAAAATTTAGGTAAGTTTGAAAAGAATTTTTTTAAAATTATGATAAAACTTAAAAATATGAATATTTTTTTAGAAATTTTTAAAAAATATTATAGAATGGCCAATGAAACTAAGATGTTTTAAAAAAATTTATTATTTTCTGTTGAAAAATTAAAATTATGTTTTTTTAATTTAAAATTAGAATTTTACGCTTTTAACGTTCCTGTACCTCCTTAATTCTTAATAAATATAAGTTTTAATATTATATCTTTGTGAGACAATAAGAAACGTTATATTTTCATATGAATATTATTTTATGAATTTCCTGTACTTCTTGAAATTTGTTACTACTTTTTTTTTTCCTGTAGTTTAAACATGTTACATAACCTTTATAGCTAAGTTACCTGCTATAACATTCTAAATATCAGAAACATGAATTATATTAGAAATATATATATACCTAAAATTAAAAGAAATTATTTTTTATAAGAATTTTTTCTTCTGTAAGTTAAATGTTCAACGCGTAAAAGAACCAAGTAATGATCAATTTAGTTTATTGAAAAATTCTATTTATTATCTCATGTATTGAATTAATTTTTAAATACTGAAAACAGTAAATTCATAATTTTCTGCAAAAGTGAGTTTTGGAGCCATAGCGAAATTTTTACTAATTTTTCAGATAATACAAATAATTAATAAAAAAAATAAATAAAATAAAAATTAGCGCAACCATCCATCAGAAAACATACGGTATATAATATAAATATTTAAATAAATTATTCACTTTTTACAAACTTATAGATTTATTTACTTGTAAAATCATTGAAATATACTCCAATTTCTTTGCATTAAAATATTTCATTATTAAGAATTGAAGTTTAATTCACACAGAGGATAGTCTGCAAAATAGATAACTCACTCACCTAAATTGGAGATATTGTAATTAAATTAAATTAATTCACATATTATATTATTTTGATTTTTTGTTTGATGATATTTTTAATGAATGATTTTAATTTATTAATATAAAAATCGGGAAATTTAATGCCAATTAATTTGTCTATTTTAAAAATTTCTTAAATAAACTTGTTTAAGGACACCTAGTTTCGTTTCATTTAGAATTTTATTCTTGAAAGTTTTTATAATAAATTATCCAGAAATCGGATTAAATCCTCTCTTTTCATAAATAATTATTAAAATACCTTCGATTTTTTCCGAATTTATTCATTATTCTACTTGGTGTTTTGTATATCGAATTTAATTTATTGACAGTCAATCATCCTATGACCTTCCATATTCATTATAAATAAAAAATCTAATATATATATATTCTTTTTCTTCTGTCTTTATTTTGGGAAAGCAATTTCATAGCGATATTTAATTTTTATGATAAATTTAGAATTTAAAATTATTATAATTTAAATTCCGTGTTCCAAAAAGCACTCATTTAGAAATTTTACTGATTTTGTTTCGAAATTATTTTACTTTATCAGGAAATATCACTTTCTGTATTTCTTGAAGCATTACTTCAAGTACTACTTCGTATGTTATAAATATAAAAGTGATAGTAAAAATGCGCAATAAAAGTATAAAATAAAACATTTATCATACTATTTGAAAATTAATGATTTTAGAGAAATTGAATAAAAAGATGACAATTTTTCAGTGATACTAACATATTTATAGAAGTTCTCTTGCCTATTAAAACATATTTAATAAAAAAAGAATTCTGTCTGATGTACCCTTATATAATATAAAAATTTTGTAGTTGAAAAATAATATAAAAATTGTAATAAAGTCAAATAAAAAATAAATAATTTTTCATTATTTTTAAAATAATTTTTGACTTAGGATTATATAAAAGTAATCGTTCTGAATTTTCAAGCTATGAAGTACTTTTTTAAGGAAGCAATAGATATTTATAAGATATTAAAAAGATTTTAAATTTTCAAATAAAAAATATTTCCAACAATTTATAGATTTGGGTATGTTTTATTTTTTTATTGATTTTGATTTCAATCTTGATGAGGAAAACTTGAATGAAATTTTCTGTTACTCAATAAAAATTTTAATTCTTTCGTAATTCTTTAAGGAATTCTTTTAAATTAACTTTTTAAAAAATAATAATAGTTATAAATTTATTAAAAAGTAGTGAGTTTTTGAAAAATAACTTTTATCTAAATATTCACAAAATATTATTATTATTATTTTTATTTATTTATTTTTTTTTTAAATAATTTTATTTACTTGATTTAATATTTGTAAGATAAAACCTTTCCAAATTCAACCTGAATGCTTTTGTAAGGATATTAATATATTTAAAAACACATTCTTAAATAAATTTCAGTGCTAAATTCTTTAAATTTTCAAAACTATACTTGAACAAATCTGGTAATAAAAATACATCACAGCATATAAATAAAATATGAAAAATACCAAATATTTTAATACGTTGAATCATATTAAAAAGCATCTTTGTATAATCACCTCATCAAATTTTCTTTTTTAAAAAAATAACATTTTTAGAGACAGCATTCACACAAACATCATCTAAAACATTTTAATTTTATGATGAAATTAAATATAAATTATGTGAGCTTTTTAGTTTAAGGATTCTTCTTACGTATTAGTCTAATTTATCTAATTACATTGGATCATTTATCTGTAGCAAAGTATTTCAAAGATTTTAAACTGAGAATTAAAATTGATCTCTTTCCACACACACAAAATATTTCTAAATTGAAAGTGTAAACTAAAACTGCAAAAGTAGACTAATAATTGATTTCCTGTTCAGTTAAGAATTGCGCATTTAGATTGAAAACCAATTTTTATGTTTTAAAATATCCGATGAGACAATAAAAGTTTACTTGTATAAAGTAAATATCGATAAAATTTTTTAGGATTTTTTAGTTATTATATTGATTAATGCAGCAGTTTGTTATAGCAATCTTTCACAAAAAATGGGAATATTTTGTTATAATGCAAAGGTTGATGTTCAATGAGATTTTCTTTTTTTTTCTGTTGCAATCATTTACATCTTTATTATATATTGTTCTATAAAAATATTCTTAAAATGAAATTCTTATTTACATTATCATGAGCTTAACATTAATAAGTATATTAAAAATACATTATTTTTTGTAAAATTATTTATAAATTCTTCATTTTTCAAATTGAACATTTTATGCAAAAAGCCTCTTGACTTCACGTAATAGGTAAGAGAAAGCGGTTGTAAGGACTCACATAGAAAATTGTCTTTTGGGTGGACATTTCCTAGAGAGAATTCCCATATCTCCCCGGAAAATTCCCAAGCACCTCCCATGGCAGATCTGAAATTAGAATTCAGAAGTGTAACATCCAACTCACATTATTTAACAGTGAAGGAGATCAAACCAGGGACCACTATGGACAGGATAGCAACAGGACAGTTCTGAAGAGCATTGTCCTATTACTAAGCCACGGTGAACGCAATTGAAGAATCTTAAGTTTATTGAAAATTCTTGTTTCTAAATATGACATTTATTGTATTCTAAACATCAAATCCGCAATCGAAGCTGACAGGATAGCGCTCAGTTCAAGAGCTAATTGATTCAAATCTGTACATAGGCACTTTATAAGCCAGATAGGTCGGTACTTTAAGATAATTTGGAATGTGCACTTTAAGTCATAGATTATGGTCAAACATGACTTCATATGTAGAAAATGATTGTAGAATGCTAAAGCAACAAAATATTTATACATCATTCTTTTTAATTGAAACAGTAATGTGTTTCAAGGTATATATTTTGATACGAATATAGTATTTGCTATTTAATATTCACAGCAATTCTCGCAAACACTACATATCAGCAATATTGTCATTAGATAGTTAAATATGAGTATATAAGAATAAATAAAACAATTCTTTGTGAGTTTTTGAGGTTATTTATAGACTTCATATGTAGAAAATGATTGTAGAATGCTAAAGCAACAAAATATTTATACATCATTCTTTTTAATTGAAACAGTAATGTGTTTCAAGGTATATAATTTGATACGAATATTGTATTTGCTATTTAATATTCACAGCAATGCAAAATTTAAAACTTTGGGCCGAATTTTTAATACGAGATAAAATTGAATGATTTAATGAAATGAATTCTCTAAACTGGACAGTTTAATTTAACTTTTTAATTTAATTTTTAATAATAACAAATAAAAAATATTGTAAATAAAAGTATATTAGTTATAATTTTTTCGATACTTGTATGGATTTTTTGAACTTGTGATAAATCAACAGACTATTAAAAATTACAAAAAACTTGTATTCAGATTATCATACCGAATTAATCACATTTTCTTAAATACAAACCATTAATTTAAAATATCAGCATTGTATGTCATAATAATTAACGCATTATGAATTAAATTTTTAAGATAATATTTCACGTAAGGCCCGTTTGTCAAATGCGAATTCAAATGGTTATAAATTATTTTCTAATAATAATTATACACATTTTTAAAAATGTAAACACTGCAAGATTTATTATATTGTTATAAAATGTAAAAATTTATCTTTTACTAATGAAATACCATTAAAACATAAAAAATGTACTTAAATGCAAAAATTCAGGAAACATTCTTAATTATGGGCTTACAAAACTTTGTCAAATGTGTTTTGTTGGTTGCTTAAATAACATATTGAATTACTCATAACAGCTTATGAAAAAGGATTATTTTTATCTAAAATATTGGTAATATTTGCATTTATTACTTCATTTTCATACCTTGCCAATGGAATCTGTAATATGCATCTTAAAAATATGCTTTAATTTTCAGGGTTTTGCTTTAATTTACCTTTTATGAAAACCTCAATTTTAATGTATAAACAAAGAATAGAAAAATTGTTTTTGTCGTATGACATCTTATTTTATGCTTTGTATATATATATATATATATATATATAATATATATATATATATATATATATATATATACTTAACTTATTAGATTAATTTAGTTTTTTATTAATCATCTGATTTCTATATATCATCTGCTTGATGAATTTTTTTATGCTAAAATTTTGTTTCTAAAGATATTCTTTTGGCAAACGAAAGTTTTTCTTGCAACGGTTTTGTTCGAATTTTCACCAACTAGTTAAATCCAACGGTTTTGTTGGATTTAACTTTGCGATATTGAAATTTTGGTCGTCCAGGCTTTTTCTTTAATAACCGATTTTAGCGATGTCTTCCTCTCAGTAACTTTTCCCCTTTTTTATATTATTTTTTTATTCCTTTTTTTCCATTTTCCCATAAACCATGCAAATAAAAGTTGAATGTTGATGTAAATGACTGTTCACTATTAAATTTGAAAATTGTGTAACTTGTCGAGTGTTTTCTATAAGAAACTAAATAAGAGAAGAAAGTTTCGACCATTGCGTCTTTATTTGAGTCTTGTTGAGTAAATATTATTTCTTCTCAGGATTTGATGAAGTCATAGCGATCTACTATTATTGGGAACACCATTGTTTGATCACGACTTCCTCTTTGTTCTAAACAACATTTTTATGTGAAATTAAATATGCTATTTGCTTATTGTTAGAATATTTTTGGGATAAACGCTTAAGGATTTTATTCCTGATTTCATTCTCATTTCTATTCATAAAAATTTTATATTTCGATGTTAAATTGGGAGTTAAGATTTGCGCCATTTTTTAAAAAGAATGTTTTAGTTGCTTCACTTACCACTTTTATATAGAGTACAATTGTATAAAATTCGTTTCTAAAAATATTAAAAACGTTTTTTTATTTACAATAACTTTAAAACTTAATTAAGAAAAAAGATCAGATTTAAAAACACAAATTTACTCTTTTTAAAGAAATCTGAAATCAAATTATGAAATTTTTCTTTCAAATTTTTGCCCTTCTCAAACTTGAATGCATTAAAACTATAATGAAAAGAAATGTTTTCTTTCTAAATTGATATTGTGTATCAAAAAGAAACTAAAAGTCTAAACTGTAAAGTCTACATTAAAAATAACAATAATTATATTTCAAATTTGCAGAAGATATTAAGCATAAAATTTAGCAGTATACCAATAAAACTTAGTATTTCTAAAATGCAAACACTACATATCAGCAATATTGTCATTAGATAGTTAAATATGAGTATATAAGAATAAATAAAACAATTCTTTGTGAGTTTTTGAGGTTATTTATAGACAAAGATTTCATTAAAGAATAAAACATTTTCGATATGCTTAAGCAACAAGAAAGGAAAATTCACAATTTCAGTTTATTAAAAGAGTTTGATTTTATAGATTTTTTAAATCGTATACTTTTATTTGAGTTCATATTTATCTAATTTATTAATGGAAATTTTATTTACTTAAAGTTAAAGAAAAGAGATCGAATAATGTGGTATTTTCATAGAAATTATCTTAAAACAATTATTGTTATATTCTGATCACATTAAAAATGTTTGTAAAAATATCATTAACTGTAACATTTCGAAGCCTTACAATTTTAGGAAATTATATATAAATTAGTAAGAGATATAAAAATACTGAGAAAAAAACAAAAAATAATTTGTTTATTTATTTAAGCTCAAATAAATTCAAAGTTTTTCGTAAATGTTTACTATCTAAACATGTGTATCTTTGTACATATTTTTTATGCTTTTTAAATTTTGCATCATTTGGTCATTTAAAAAACTTTTTCGTTTTTTATTAATTTTATTCATTTAAATAATTCTTTTAATAGTTGCGTATAATTCTAAGTACGTTGAAACATAAAGTTTTTATTTAAGTTAACAACACTTTCTCCATTTTCCTTTAAATTTATAAATGTTTTATAATATTACAAATTTTATATCGTAGAAAAATCAAATATATTGGTTTTTGGTATAATCTTTGAGTGTTTATATTTTTTCTGTGACAAGCCAGACTTTTTTCTAAAATATTCATGGAAAATAACGTGTAAGTCTTTGTTAATATTGACTAAAATTTTGAAATATAACAATACATTTTTTATTATTATAAAGCATGTCTGTGTATTAAAGGAAAATCTATGTGTATTAAAATATTAATTATTTATCAATAATTGATTTAACAATGAAAAATGTATCATAAAATTAAAAGTACAGAAATAATTTTACTATGTACCCATTAGTAAATGCATTTTTTCTTTCTAAATTTCTATCATTTCTGTTATGTAAATATATTTGCAGATTATAAGTATATGGTGCTATATGAATTTTTCAACTCACATTCATTTCGTTCCATGTATTTATTTATTTCTGTAAAAATCTTTCCCAAATTTGATTGCCTTATTTTTCGCATTTATTCTGAGGTATTGAATAATTCGTCAAAAAGTGTGCTTATAAGATTTCATATGTTGCGGTAAAACTGAAAGAAAATATTTTAAGTTGGAAAAGACTGATTAACATTGCTCTTTATTGAAATAAAATACGAAGGTTTAATTAACATTCCAACTTTTTTCCCATATGTGTTGATATATTTGAAAAGAAAATAAGATATTTCTATTCCCACACACAAATATGTTAAAAGAACGAGCTATACTAGTTTATTCTTAACACCAAGCTTTATCTTGTATTGTAGTTAGTTTCCAGTAATATTTTTATTAAAATAAGACTTCTACTTTATATATTAGATACATAAAATATTATATAAAGATTCATAGTAGCTCTTTTAATAAAAAAAAAAAAACTTTTATTAGAAGAGTTTATCAGAAAATGAAAGCAATGCATTTTTATCAACTTATTAAATTTGACGGGGTTTGAAGCTTTTTTATGAACCAACTTGGCTCTTATTTTTTCAGTATGTTACAATCAAGTATCATTGATACATGTCTATTTCATAATATCTATTCCTACTATTTAATTTACTTCTAATTTTCACATTAATTAATATTTCTTAGCATATTCCAATCTTATATCAAACTTACTTGTAAATTTTTCTTTTTTAATTCAAGATTCATAAATACACAATATTTTCCTAACATAAAATATGTTCAGCATCGTTTATTATTCACACATTATTTTTTATTACAATTAATAAACTGCGATAAAGATTAGAAATTCTCTATTCTGAACTAAGTTCTATTATTTCCCTTATTAGAAATATTCATAAGCAAAAAGAAAAATATATTCTAAGATATATTTCTTTTTTTACTCCATAATATAAAGTTTTACTATTCGTAAACTAAACATTTTTAGCATTAAATAATGGAAAATCTAAGAATAAATACGATATATAAATAAATGCACTGCATTCTGCTCCTCTTGGAGAGATTTCCGTAAATAGTGGGCTGTATTCGAATGTTACATACATAATTGCAAATTTTTATATTTGAAACAAACATTAAACGCAGAACATCTAATACTGATATATTTTAATGACTTATGATTTGGTATGGTTTTGGGGTATAATGGGTTAGTTGACGTCTTTTCGTCCTTGTTGCGTTCACGGGAGCTATAGACCAACCTCAAGAGATTTAAAGGATGTTGCACGCATGGAAGCTACATACGAGCTTCGACAGATTTAAACATTTAGTTGCCCTTGTTTGGCAACACTTATATAAAACAAAAAAAGAATGTAAGTAAATAAAAAAAGACGAAGTTTAGCCATTTTTGTTCCTGAATTACTTTTACTTTTTACTACTTTTTATGCAATCTTTAAAAGTCCTTGACCACTACTGAAAAGCTATACTTTGTACTAACATTGTGTCAATTACTCTAATACAGCTTTATTTACGTACTATTAAAGTACACCTGTATAAGATATTTTCCTTTTAATGAAGGTTTTAAGTTTAAAAAATTTCACTTATATACTTGATAATTCTACTTCAGATGCCTTTGCTATGAGTGGATAGGTAAAGCTATACTTCATTATGAATACAAAAAATAAAAATATAGATTTACCTATCCACTAGCTTTATATATATATATATATATATATATATATATATATATATATATATATATATATATATACCCAGGAATTTTTCAAACAGTATTGCCTTATTGTTACAATATGTGCCTCGAAAATTGGAAAATTTGTTTCGTTATAAAATTCTATGCGAAGACATTTAGATGAGAGTGAATTGTAATTCTGAGTATCAAGGAATAAAATCCAGAAAACTCCCAGATATCTACTGTGGCATATGTATTTGCAGACAGCAGAAAAGCAGAATTGGTTATTTAATAGTGACTGGGATCAAACTTGTGATTCTCCAGTCTCAAGATTACAATGAAGCTCATTAAAAAGGTTTAGTTATTTTATATAGCAATGACTATTTCATTGTTTCACTTTTAAGTATATTATGAGAATATCATGAAATTTATTCTACTTATAATTTCTATCCATAGTTCATTATATAAGATAATTATAATCATATATTTAATACTATATAATATAATGTATTTAATCTATATAAGTTCATTTTGTCGGTTTTTATGATGTTTTGATAATCTATATACACATCCAGAATAGTGCAGGTGAGCCCCGGACTATACGTTAGGTTAATGGATTTGGAGTATACTAGCTCATCACCAAGTGCCTCGTCATTTTGAACTACGGACAAGCGAAGAGGCACCACTTGGCACCTTCCCCGCCACAGCTACTCCACAACAGTGGAAGGACACCACATATATATGTGGACAAATTCAAAAAACTTCGGAAATTCAAGAACCCAGTAAGGGATAATGTGGTCACCCTCCAAATCACTGCCAGTGGCAAATGATTCACTCTGCTGATCTTAACGGGAAGCGGCTTGAAATTACTGGGCCACTGGAACTCATATAATGTAAATAATGAAATATTCTTTTATGGTGTTCTATAGAATGAACTTATATTCATTAAATATCGGATAATAATTCCTTTATTTAATCTATATAAGCTTAATATATACATATTAAACATATGCATTATAATCAGACAGTAATAATTTCTCGAAAAAGAGGGACTTTTACAGATTTGAGTTTGTCAATATATAAATCTGAATGTATACATTCTATAAGGATTCTTATTTAGTAGTTAAATATGCAACATCTCCAAACTGTATTATTGCTCTCTCCATACCTTCTATAATTACTTTCAGCCAGCAAAAGTATTTGAATTAGTAGAAGTTTCGACCATAATTTAAATTTTATTTTATGAGAATAATCCTAGTGAATTAACCTTTTTTAGTGCTTTCATTTTAAAATACACGTAACGAAATATTATCAATTATTTATGACTCAATAGAACGTAAGTTCTTTTAGAGTGAGAAAAACTTTCCATATTAAATATATTAAGGATATCTAATTTTTTTTATCGCAGTGACCATTAATAAATTTATTAAAAAATAGTCTTCTCTTCAAGTTACTCCTATTATTCATTGCATTGGCAGCATGATAATTTCTCTTGCGATTTCGGTATTGAAGGAAACCGTGTATCTTATGAAGTATTGTTTACAAAAGTAATATTTAAGTATGATTTCAGGCACGATGTTGTTCATATTTGAATCCTTCAAAATATATCAAATTTATTCTAAATATATTTAAGGGATTTATTATTGTTATTAGACCGAAATGGTTAATTTTCCGGTCTTTGGTTCAACGGTATGTATGTTTGAATACCAGCTTGTGTTCGGATGTTAGTGGATACTTAGAATCCATTTTTAAATGTAAATTGTGGTTTAATTAACTCTCAATGTGCAAACAAATTATCGTTAAGTAACAAATGATTATAGTCTGAAAAAAGTAATAAATTTAATAAAATGATTTATTTCAAAATCAATTTTATATTATGGCAACCCTCTGTAGTAAAGATTTACACATACATAAATTTATAAAAAATGAAGCTGGATGGATTTATATCGACAATAAAGTAACAAATAAGTTAATATAATTAAGCAAAATTATATATTTAATGATAAACTGATGCAAAAATTTCCGAAATGATTACAGTATTTTTAACAACACAAAAATAATGACTTATTAATTTTCAATAATGCTATGTTGCAAACTGAAATTGCAGAGATGAATTGCGTAAAGCAGGAGACAAATTAACTCCTTTTCACAGTACTTCGACCTATTAATCGTTAATAAATCTTATAATAAATTAACTATCTTTTTTCTTAAAAGTAATACATGTCAAGTTTCTTATCTTTCAAAACAGTTGAAGACTCTCTCTCCTAATTATTTTGAGGCAAAATGCTTTCAGAGAGTGATATTTTATGCAGATGGGATGGAGACATTCACAACACTTTCTACTGTAAATCATCTCCAATTCATTAGCATTTATTAAATTGAAGACAACTAATGAAGACGAACATCTGTCCCGGCGACAAGTTTGTTTAATGAGCGAACAGCGGTCGGCATTTAGCTGGGCAATTGAATAAAATCTTCGAAGGAAAAATTTTCATTTGCGCCATTTGCAAGACTGTCAACCCTTTGTGGACCGGTATCATTGATATTCCAAACAACGTCCTCAAGAAAAGTGAGAATCAAAAAGAACAAGTTTCCATGTCTGAGCGACAGCGATGAACGCGATTCATAAATCAAAGTGTCTGGCTTGGATTACCCCGCAGGTGCGATTTGCGACTTTGGAAGATTTTTTTTTTCTTCTACTTTTTATTAACAATCGAGGAGCGTCTTCCAAAAACGAGTAGATTGCTGCTGGGAAATAACAAGTGCTCTGCAGATCAGCTGTAACGGTTGTTGTCAACTTCTGTCAGTACCAGATATTGAGTTATTGGTCTGTAACCGCATCAGAGATGGGAGTAATTTGGTGAAACGTGAACACACATTTGAAGATTTTATCAGTTCCAATATTCAAACTCATACTGTGAGAATCCGCCACTGAGATCTTAATTTGTCAATAGTATTTCTAAAATTAGTTCAATGTCTCTTAAAACAAAACTACCATTTCTTCAGAATATATAATAGTTTGTTTACAATTTCAAGAGAAAATATTATTAATTGCGGTTGATAATTGGCGCTGAGGGGGGAGTAATCATTTACACCATTTCTTTTCAATACATATCTGAAGGAATTAAATTTTTTCTTGTCATTCAGCATTTATGTTTGTACACGTGGGTTAATTAATATATGACCTACAATTTAAATTGTATTCTTAACATCAATAAGTATCCCCCCAGAGTAGGGAATCCAACTCACTATCCATTAAATTAAAGGCCAAAAAATTTGTTATTCTACTCCCAATGATTGGAAATTCTGGGTTAGTTAAAAATTCGTAGTATTATCTTTAAAACAAAAGATTTTTATAAAATAACTTAAAAGTTTGGTAAAAAAAAAATAAAAAAAGTACTAGCTTCCATCTGATAACTTGATTTGTTTTTAAAATGAAGAAGTCAATTTCTTTAAATTTAATCTGCTAATCAGTCAACTGTATGCCCTTGAGACCCATTCTTATTATTTAAATTTCTTGTATTTAATATATTAAAGCCAACATAATACAGGAAATCACTGAAGATTTGATTATACTACGAAGCTTTTAGAATAGAAAGAATTTAGTTTTTATTCAGCTATTTAATTATTCAATTTTAATTACTAAAATGTATATTTTATTTTGGTGTTCAATTTCATCAGTTAATAAAGAAACGCAAACTTCATAAAAGTTAGTTGGATGTTTAAAAATTTGGTGCACTGATTAACAATATTAAATTGAAAACATTCGTAAGAAATATTTAATGGCTGCTTTAATAAATTTAATAACAATTTCACGTACGTAAAGAAAAAAATACTGTATATTTACCGCGATAGTAGCTCACACCAGTTTGCCTTCACTTATCTGTTGCCGTGGAAGCAGGGCACATTCAATATTCTACAGGAAGAGACAGAAGAAATGAACCAACTTTGACTCACTGAATGCTTTGCGAAGAATGTAAGGTACTACTCTAATTACCACTATTTCATATCAAGCTTAACCACACAGTGGACTTTATTAATTCTTGTTACCATAGCAGTTCACCATTAATTAGATAGTTTGGCGGGACTGTTTTTGTTACAAACAGTTACACCAAGCCGAGTGGAAATGAACGTATCACACGTGAGTTATAAATCACACGGCAACGCATTTTGATAACATGCATTTTCAACTCTGTTCGATAGTTAAATTTTTTTTATATTTAAAAATATTGTCATTTGAAACGACATCCCCGTCATCAGCATGTGTTGCATTTACCTGGAGTAACTAGAGTGTGTTCATGGTAAACAATAAGTACAGGCAATGGCGGAAGAGTGACCAAGTACAGGCAATGGTGTAAAGTGACTAAGTAGTGGCAATGGGGAGAGTGACCTAATACAGGCAATAGTGGGAAGTAACTAAGTACAGAGTGACTAAGTAAGTGAAGAGTGACCAAGTACAGGCAAAGTTGTAGATTGACTAAGTAGTGACAATGGCGGAGAGTGATTGAATAGTGACAATGGAGGAGAGTGACTGAATAGTGGCAATGGCGGAGAGTGACCAAGAAGTGGTAATGGCTATGAGTGACCAAATACAGGCAATGGTGGGAAGTGATCAAGTACAGGCAATGGTGGAGAGTGACCAAGTGCAGGAAAAGTTATAGAGTGACTAAATAATGGCAATGGTAGGTAATGACCAAGTAGTGGCAGTGGCGGAGAGTGACCAAATAGAGTCAATGGTGTAAAATGACCAAATAGAAACAATGGGGGAGAGTGATCAAATACAGGCAATGGTGAGAAGTAATCAAGTATAAGCAATGATGGTGAGTGACCAAGTGCAGGAAAAGTTGTCGAGTGACTAAATAATGGCAATGGCGGAGAGTGACCAAGTAAAGTCAATGGTGTAAAGCAGAGTTTCTTAACCTTTCTATCGAGTCGCATCCCTTTGAATCTGAAAATTTATCTCCGCAAACCCATTGAAAAATGTGTTTTGATTTTTTTAGTCTAGAAAAATACTTTTTTTGTTAAACTTATTGTTTATTGAAAAACATTGTGTACTTTTTATATAAATACAAAACTATAATTTTTATTAATGGCTAGTATGTTGTTGTTTGTTCATTATTATACTGGTGAGGAGAGGTTCCTTTTTTGAAAGACATACGCGTAAGTCATCACTTGCATTTAAGTGATTTCTCGCTTTAGTTTTTATATGTAAAAGCGATGAAAATCCCAATTCGTACTAATAAAAGGGTAAGAGTAACTGCAGTGCTCCTTTCGCCAATTATGGATAATGTTGTAACTATGAACAGCAGAACTGTTGCAATTCTAATTGTTCCAATTCCACTTGAACATGTCCACTTGTCGCATTTCAATAAGTTGATCTTTTTTCAGATCACTTTATATCATCCAACAAATTTAAGTCAAATAAAAATGAATCCAGTATTCATCTCTGAGTTTTGATACTATTTCCAGTAGTAAAATATCCATTGAATGATTCACTCAATCGTTTCAAATGTATAAATAATGTTGGGTATAATCGTATTCTTTTCATTTTCCGTAATAACAGAATCAAGCAAGGGAAAGTTTGCAAAATTCCCCTTTTCTACACGACGTATCCACAAATTTCTAATTTTGAATGATGATAATTTTTCACTAAAATTATTATATTTATACCAAATCCTTGCATTTATCGATTCAATTAATTTAAATGACTAAATATGTCTGCTAAGTAGGCCAGCCTCAGCATTGCATCATTACTCTCAAAATCTCTTACCAACTAACAGTTTTGACTAATCTGTAATTGAATAATTTTCTCACGCAATTCAAAAACTGTTAAGCATGCGAGACCCTTAGATAACCATCGTATTTTGGTGTGATATAGGAGCATGGTATGATCAGCACCGATTTCTTCGCAAAATGAGCGGAAAATGCGCTTGCTCTCGGATGTATTTTACTACATTTACTACTGTAGTTAGATGTTGTTTTAAACTTTCTGGCGAAGCTTTCGACGTAAGTACATGACGATGCAACATGCAATGCGTTATTATCAACTTTCGGTTATTCTCTTTTCATGTGTGAAAAAAATCCTGAATGTTTGCCTAACATTGCTGGAGCTCAATGAGTGAGTGCATATTGAGCCAATCACATTTATTGGTAATTGATATTTAGTAAAAAATCTTTGATGCGATTGAAAACATCAATTCCTCTCGCATCCATCTCCAGTAGCTCATAAAATAGAAATTCTTCTATCACCTTTTTTTCCTTCACATACCTGACAATTACCAAAAGTTGGCTAAAATTATCAACATGAGTTGCCTCATCCAGTTGCATGCTTATTTTTAGTGGACTGATTTTTATGTCTTCAATTATTTGCATTAAAATATCTTACTGAGATCTTGTATTCGCAATCGTATAATATAATTTGATAGTGGAATATGTTAGACTTTTTTGTGTGCTTCCGAATCTATTACTGTTCTAGCAATAATTAAAGCAGAAGGTTTAATCAACTCTTCAGCGATTGCTTGAGGGTTTTTTTTTCTGCACATAAATATGCCATTTGATATGACGGCTCTAATAAAGGTTGTTGAATTGCTGGTCCGCACAATTTTAGGATAGTTCCATTGGTATCAAATCGAGCCTTTTTTGACTTCAAGCTGTTCACCACCGCAGATTGTTAAAATGCTCTAACTTTGATGGTTTGAGATTATTGTTTGAAAATATCTTTGAACACAAGATGCATTGCGGTCGTTGCGTGCCCTCTTTTTCGGTTGTGCAGGTAAATCCATAACAGGCATATTTATCGTTCCACTGTCGTTTTTTTTTTTTTGACACACTGGAATTCACTATAATCGATTTAATTATTTAAAAATAATGTAATATAATATATATAATGTTCTTACGTTTGGAATATTCGACTTGAACGGGCAATTAAGAATGTATTACTCTTAAGAGGTTTCTGGACAAGTCTGAATACCCAATATACATGTCGCAGACACAATAGTTGACTCAACCTAACACAGGCGCAGTAGATTCAGATACAAATCTGTGAATCCGTAGATTCCATTGGAGTAGCACATATTGAACTCAGCGCATGCGCAAGTTGGAATAACACTCTACGCTTGCATTTACACATTTTTTTCCCTTTTCCGTCACCTAGCTGCTTGTTCGCGTTCGTTTAAAGCATTTTATGCCTTTTCGTAGCGCAGTGTATCCCATCGGCACCGGCTCTTTCCTGTGTCTTTTGCCGATAAGTGAACTAGGTGCTACCAATCTTTATGAGCTTCAATATTGAGGATACTTTTGCAAATTTCAAATATTTTGTTATAAGAAATTTAATAAATGATATTTAATAATTTTTATGCTTATTTAGGGGTTTCTCCCGCACTCTCAGGGGTGCGGACACCATAGTTAAGAACCACTGGTGTAAAGTGACTAAATAGAGGCAATGGTGGAGAGTGATCAACTATAGACAATGGTGGCCTAAGCATTCTGCGTGTTAGTCTTTTGATAACATTAACTTACTATTATTGGGAAAGATTAAGTTTTTGAATTATTAGGCAGAGCAATTAATCAAACAGTTCAAGAATCAGTGTAAAACACCGCCAAATGATATTAGGTCCATAAACTTCAAACCTTTATATATTTTATGATTTTTTCCAAAATTCATAAGGTAAAATTTCTTTATTGGTATTTTTTAGTGATCCTTTATAAATTATATTTGAATAGTTTAGTACAATTTTCATTAGATCGTTAGTACAAAATTGTTTCACCAAATGAAAGGTTATTTCGTGCATAGATTAAATATAGTTTTTGTTTGAGATAATTACACTTAACTCGGATATCAATAAAACAAAGTGTTTGGAAAATTTGGTAACACTTGTTTATAATATCGATGGATGCTGATATAGCTTTTGGACCACTAGATAGGCAGTATTAAGCACTTATTAGCATATTTTTTGCAAATGGAAAACCTGAAATGAATAAATTATACCAACAATAAAAATTAACAAGATAGATAAGCGCTTTATTAACTCATCAACTGAACTTCCTTTAATAAATTGAGCGAAGATTATCAATTAAATAGGCAATCTGAATACAGCACCAACCTTTTAATGACTAATTAATACTGAAGCAAGGAACTTTTATCAGGCCCGAAAGCGCAATTATTTACTATTCAAATAAGATGGATTGCTTCATTTATTTGCATGTTCTTGATGAGTGCGCGTATTTCTATCAGTGGCATCTACAGATGACGTCTTCCATCAAATCCTGACACATATGCGTAACGAGACAAGACAGTACAGCTGTCCCTAGGGTAGATCCTCCCCGATAATCGAAAGCTTCCTTGACTTAAAAACAGCTGATTTTGAATAGTACAAAACTCAGTTGTTTTCATAATTATGTTAATCATTTTTATATAGTGAGATTCTAGGGGAGATTATGTGTAACAAATAAAAACGCTGCTTGTCAAGAGATGAGTTCTTTTTTCCAGAAAATTTTCAAGAACCAAGGAAAATCGCAAAAGAATTTGATTTTAAGCTTACACTAAAATTTTATCATACAAGTTTTGATCAATCACGTTCTTCATCAATGCTAACCGATCTAGTAATCGCTAAAATATTTGTGCATATTTTGTGCTATTTCTATGAAATGATTTGTCAATATTGTAAAAAGTCATCATTAACATCCATTTCTTAAAGATAAGAGATTGCAAAATGCTTTTTTCATTTTAGTGATTTTCTAGGACAAGCTAACAGATTAATTATTTTGTTATTTTAATATTAAATTTATGTTATATTATGTTACGTTTCTTTAACTTTTGGAAAACAAAAAAGAAACGTATATTTTACATAATGTATTTACCTCATTAATCAGTTGATGTTTTTATTATTTCTCCAAATCACAATTAAAATAATTTGAAGTACACTATAAAACAATCACATTAATTATTGAGATCTGACCTATCCTATTTTTTAATTTTCAAAAATTTGATATATACTTATTCTATTCATTTATATACACAAATTCTTTAACGACACACGAAATAAAGTTTGAAATTTACTAAACCATCAACTCATTTTTTAAATTACTTTTGTAGTTGACAAGCTTATTTCTTTATTTATTAGTTTAAATATTTATTTAAAGTGTTGTTTTGAAACATTAATTCAGGCTTTACCTTGGATTTGCAAAGTTAAAATTTTATATTGGGTTAGAATTGTATATGCTTAACCCAATTACGTGTGGCATAACAATATTTAATTATTGTTTAGAGATATGTTTTAAATTCTCATTTAATAACTATAAGTTTAATATAGAATTTTAAATAACTAAAGAGTATTTAATTTGGATCATTTTTTTGTAATTATTTTATTCGCAATAATTTGAAATTTTAGTAAAGAATAAAAAAATTTATAAAAAAATTAAACATATAACCATTTTTACCAGAGATTCCTCTTTAAAGAATTCTTCAAAGTATGGTTTTGAGACCTGCATGTCGCAACACATTCGCTGATAAATCCTGAATATTTTTTTATCAGTCATACTGGTAGCATAGATCAAAAATTATTTTGGAAATATAATATTTTTAGAAATTTTATGAGAAAAAAAAAATAGAAGTATTTACATGATGCTTTTTGAAACAATTAATGCGGTCAGACGTAATAAAGCATTGTCCTGTGTGAACCATGTCAGTTATATGTAATATTAATTGTAAACGGGAGCACGTAATTGTTTGTTTTATTGCATTCATTTTGGTGGTCTACTTTTGCTTGCAACAGCTATTTTGTAAAACATACCACGATGCCAATTACCAATGAATCAAGACTGAGTAAGGAAGTCCGGACGTTTAGAAAGAAAAGGTTATGTATACCTGAATCAGAAACAACAGAATATGATATCGAACTTTTTAACCCGTTTGATTTGACTATGTCTTATACAAGGAGTTGTTAAAAACGAAATGAAGGATTCATAATTAAGATCTTTTGAAATGGAGACTATTGAGGGTAGCTATCCTGAAAATGAATGGTTGAGTGCCTTCACTGATGGCTCTATGTTGAAGAGAATACACGGTGCTGGAGCAGATATCCATTGCTTTTTTGTTCTTACTTACTAACAGGATATCTTACTGGTGTCTTCGAAGGTGAAATCGAAGGTAATTCTATTTCTATTCAACAACTGTAGATCTGCGGTCACTCTTTTGTGAGGAATGCCTCACTATCAGATTATAAAGGTGCACTATCAGATTATTAATGATCAAAATAGGTCCGAAAGAATTTTAGACTGCCAACCCTTGCTTAAAGCACACAGAGCCTCATTCCAAAGGATTCCTGCTCATTGTGGAATTATGTGTAATGAAAAAGCTGATGCACTGATTTAGAAGAGATCTTTGATAGAATGACGTATAAATCGTCCTCTTTCTTTTCCGACAGCTAAATTATTCATTAAACTGACCCTTAGAAAAACTTTTAAACAGGGTATGATTCAACGCCCAAAGGGATAAGAGATGAAAGATTCTAGTGGAGAAGAAAACTGTTCCCATTTCTCTTAGAAGGAATGCAGTGGCTCTATTTAGAGGAATGACAAGACTTGCAGGACCATCTAGGATTTGCAGAATGAGAGTGGTAGATTCACTAAACTGTATTTTGTGTGATTCTGATCAACCAATTATTTTTGAACATCTAAGTAACTGTACCGTACTTTAACAGTATGAGGACATTGTCTAGAAGTATTGGAGATCTTGTGAACCAGTGACTTAAGCAATCTTGTTCGGCATTTTTAAATTAAAAAATATAAATTCTTGGAAATTGTTTACCAGGTTACTGCTGCTCTGCTTATTAAAATAATTATAAAAAAAAGCTGGTGAACAAAATAATTATTATTGACCCTGGTAAATTTCTTCTGACAGCAATTTTTGAAGAAAAAAACTGGGGAAAATATCTATAGCACAATCAATAGTTAAGGCATGCAATTTAAATTCATCAAATAACGATGAACATTTGCTTCTACAGAATAAAATATATCATTCCAGTCAGATTATAATTTTCCACATTCATGGATGACTAATTATTATATACAATACAATTTATGCTCACATCTCTCTTTAAGTATGTTGTGTTACTGAAGAATCATCTAAAACATTGTCGTGCTGAGAAAACCAATGTAGCTTTAAAACTACTTAGAGTTCAATAGTGGAGAGTAATCTTCAGGAGAAGATATCCACTCGTGGGTCAATATCGTTAATTGACCATGTTTTAAAATTATTAAAGACTGTCCACATTTAGTAGCATTGATTGGTATAAGCATATGTAGAGCTTAATGTAGAGAAGGTAATGTAGAGCAACGAGTTACTAACGGGTAATGGAATTCATAAATTATTCATTACTTTAGAAATTACATGAACTGCCAAGAATATGAATTTTGCTACTGTTATTGTTAAGTGGAATTTTAAAATAAAAATTTTAAAAACATTTTCAGATATTTTCCTGAGAATTTTTTCCTTTGAGATGAATTAACGCTTAAGTTAAAAATATATACCCCGTCAGTATTTCAATTCATCATAAATGCAATTTTTAAGTGAATGTGCAAAAAAAAGTAATGCAAATGATTCATTAAAATTCTTAGTTATTTTCAGAAAATACTAAACTTTTAAAATTTTTCAAGTAAATTATGTATTTTTTAATGAATTAGAAATTATTTATATTAAATATAGAAAATCTTTGTAAAAACAAATCTATAAATTTATGTGTGCAAAAAATATTAGTCTAATCAAATATAAATATAAATTAAAAAATTTATTATATATTAATTGCCAAAATTAAATTATTTTATTAATTCTTTTATTCAAAATAAAATTATTTATAATAATAATGAAATTATATATTATATTATGTATATACATAATTAATACATACACTACTGGACATTAAAATTGCTACACCAGGAAGAAATGCAGCTAACAAAATGATATTTATTGGACAAATATATTATACTAGTAATAACAAATGATTAAATTTTCAAAAAATTTGGTTGGATATATATATCTTGAGAAATCAGTATTCAGAACAACCACCTCTGGCAGTAATAACAACAGTTATATGCCTGGGCATTGAGTCAAACAGAGATTGGATTGCATGTACAGGTACAGATGCCCATGCAGCTTCAACACGATGCCACAGTTCATCAACCGTAGTGACTGGCGTTTGGTGACGAGCCAGTCGCTCGGCAACCATTGACCAGACGATTTCTATTGGTGAAAGATCTGAAGAACGTGCTGGCCAGGACAACAGCCGAACATGTTCCGTATCAAGGAAGGTCCGTACAATACTGGCAACATACGGCCGGGCATTATCCTGCTGTAACGTAGGGTTTCGCAGGGCTCGAATAAAGGGTAGAGCCACGGGTCGTAACACACCAGAAATGTAACGTGCACTGTTCAAAGCACCGTCAATGCGAACAAGAGGTGACCGAGACGTATATCCAATGGCATTCCATACCATCACGCCAGGTGATGGGCCAGTATGACGGTGACGAATGCACGCTGCCAGTGTGCGTTCACCACGATGCCGCCAAACACGGATGCGACCATCATGATGCTGTACACAGAACCTGGATTCATCTGAAAAGATGACGTCTAGCCATTCGTGCGCCCAGGTTCGTCGTTGGTCACACCATTGAAGGCGCTCTTGTCTATGACGCAGCGTCAAGGGAAGCCGCAGCCATGGTCTCCGAACTGAGAGTCCATGCTGCTGTAAACGTCGTCTAACTGTTCGTGCAGACACTTATTTTTCCAAACGACCCCGTTTCTTGACTCACGGCTCGTGACGTGGTTGCACGATCCATTACGGCCATGCGGATAATATGCCTGTCTTCTCGGCTGCTAGTGATAGGTGGCCGCTGAGATCCCGCATGGCGTTCCGTATTACCGTCCTGAACCCATCGATTCCATATTCTGCTAACAGTCACTGGATCTCGACCGATGAGAGCAGCAATACTGCGATAAGATAAACCGCAATCTCGGTACGCTACAATTCGACCTTTATCAAAGTCAGAAACGTGCTGGTACGCATTTCTCCTTCTTACACGAGGCATCACAATAACTTTTCACCAGGCAACAACGTTCAAATGCAATTTGTGTATGACGAACCGGCTGAACAATTTCCTCATTTAAACACAATGTAGGTGTCGCTACTGGCGCCTGCTTTGTCTGAATGCGCTGAAAAGCTAATCATTTGCATATCACATCACCTTCTTCCTTTCATATAAATTTCACGCTTGTATCATGTCGTCTTCTTGGTGTAGCAATTTTAATGGCCAGTAGTGTATATAATCTTTAATATTTTGTTTACAGACATTTTTCTGAATCTTATGTCAGTTTTTAACAAATGTTTTTATACTATAAGTAATTTCGGTATTCCCATTTCTACAATTGTCTAATGGTTGTCTGAAATTAAGTTAGTTTGACTTTAAAATTCTGTATTGAATTAGTCTGCAGACTAACCTGCCCAATGATTCCATTCCTACTCTTAATTCTCCAGTTATATAAAGTCGATCAATTACCTAAATTTGAAATAAATTAGATGTTTATCGTGTGTATACGGGTTTTAGCAAAATTCCTAGTCTACATTATTTCATGATTAACATTTGAGGACATTGATATCCCCAATGATTAATTTCTCATGAGATTTAAACATCTTTCTGTATTCTAAATTATGTGTGGATTAGTTGTCTATTAGCTAAAACTATTACCAAAGATTATTCCCTTCTAAATAATTATAGACATACTAGAGAACAAAATTATATTAGCAAGATGTTATATTACTCAAGTTTTCAAAATGTATCTGCGCTATTTAAATTTTTGTATAATATAGACTGTACAAATATATTTTTATACATAACGCTACATGCGAGATCAAGATTGTGCCAAAGTTTAACTGATTTGTAATAATGACATACCATCATGCTCCTCATATTTTGAACCATGCCTTGGTAATGAGGGGTCAACACCTGAGCATGCAACTTTTTCCTCTACATCCACGTTACATTAGCTAAAGATAGTTGAATGTCGGGAATAAACTATATATATATTTAGAGTATATATATATATATATATATATATATATATATATATATATATATATATATATATATATATATATATATATATATATATATATATATATATTTATATATATATATATATATATTATATATATATATATATATATATATATATATATATATATATATATATATATATATATATATATATATATTTATATATATTTATATATATATATATATATATATATATATATATATATATATATATATATATATATATATACATATATATATATATATATATATATATATATATATATATATATTTATATATATATATATATATATATTTATATATATTTATATATATATTTATATATAGTTATATATATATATATATATATATATTTATATATATTTATATATATATATATATATATATATATTTATATATATATATATATATATATATATATATATATATATTTATATATATTTATGTATATATATTTATATATATATATATATATATTTATATGTGTTTATATATATATATATATCTATTTTTTTATATATATTTATATATATATATCTATATGTGTCTTTATATATATTTATATATATATATATATATATATATATATATATATATATATATATATATATATATATATATTCATGAGCCGCCGCAATCAAGTACGTATTTAAAAAGTATGCACAAAAAAGTTATTAAATTTTTTTTTACAGAAATTATACTTATTATAAACATATAAATAAAAGTACAAACTATGTGTGTTGACTTTAAATATTAAAAATTAAACACATTTATATTACTTCGCTTGATAATTCTTTAAAATTTGGGGAATAATTGGTGAAAATATTTCTCAATAATTCTTTGAGATGATGGTTAGTTAATACTGATTGGTGTTTGGATTTCACGAATTTTAAAGTGGAATAAAATCATGCCCATAAGTACGTTGTTTCAAATTTTGAAATAATTTGACAAACGGCTTTTTTTTTAATTTAGCGTAGTTCAATTCTGGTACAAATTTCAAAATCCGATAAAAGGCGACTACTTATATTTTAGAGGTAGAGCTTGATCATTTTGCATCATCATTAATTCTAATTCTCCAAATGCTTTTTAAATCATAATTATTAATTAATTTTGGAACAAATTTTTTAATTCGAGGAAAATGACAAAATGTGCTATTTTTAATGTCCTTTTGTAAGAGTTGTAATTTAGTTTGAAAACTAAATATATACAGTGTGAGAGGTCAGATATTATTTCATCTTCCCCTTGCAACTGTAAATTTATTATTTACATATGTTCCATAACATCAGTCAAAAATATTAAGTCTTGTAAGCACTCGTCATTGTGTAACTCTGAATAGGCTCCTGAAAATTTCCCTTTTTTTTTTCAGAAATACAGTCATCGGATCAAACAAATATATACAAATTGATTTAATACTTTGTAGCTAGAGAACTATTTAACAATACAAAATAAATTCATATCATTTTGAAGTTTTTTGTCCTTTAATTCTTCATGGAAATCTTTAAATTGTTAATAATTTTTTTGCATTCGAGCGAATATAATTCACAATGTGTAACATTGTTTACATAACATTAGGATATTTGGAATATTTTGTAACGAGATGTTCTCGGTGAGTTATGCAGAGAGTCGGTATGAATTGTTGAATTTGTGAATCATGTCTTAAAAGCCCAATAAGATCTTTTCCCAGTATAGTAATTCTTTTTCCGTATTGTCTGAACACCATCAGTTGCATTGCTTACAAGTTTATAATGAGGCACATCAAAAACTTTAATTATAGAATCTAATGAATTTTTAATTTGACTTCACGTGTTAACTTTTGAAGTGCTACTAAATCTAATAATTCTTCTTTAACAATGAAGTCAGGTAAAACAAAAGTATGAAAATTGCCAATTACAGAAGATCTGTGATATTTGTCGATTTGTCAAAGGCTAAGCTGAATGCAATACAGTTCTTCCAATCATTCTTTAAATTATATTCAACAGATGTACTATTTGCTGTTGTGTGTCATTCGGTGGCGTGACTCGAGATAGGAATATGCGAAAACGTTTTGTGCAATGTTGCAATATTTCAATCTAAAACTTTAAGTATAGCTTCAAAGTTTTTTTTATGAACTCTCCCTCTCCATATCGCCATTTTGCACTAGCAATATTCCAAGCAATGATAGAATAGTCACATTATTAGCTTGATTGTTAAGGGTCATAAAAACTGAGAGTCGTTTATTAAAATTTGATTTTAAAGAAGCAAATTTATCTCACCATAATTTGGAATTTAGTGAATACTGATTAGAAAACTGGGGATGATTGATTTCATAATGTAAAATGCTATCTTCATAATTTTTCGTTATTAATATAATAACAACACTTGTTACGTACTAAGAAACAAATTATAGTTAACTTTCGAAACAAATCGCATATTACAAATTATATTCATAGCAAGAGTGATACAAGCTGTTTCCTCCAGATCACAATGTCAATTGTCTGTTGCAATGAATGTTTACAAATTCAAAATCGGTCTGTAGTCGGTCGATTACGCCGCTGTTTATGCTCCCTCGCGCTGTTTTCGATGAGTCATATTATTCTTAACTGGGACGAAAAGGAAATTTGTTACTACGTTCCACTTAGTCTTTCACATTTTGAAACACATACTGAACGAAAGTAATTTTTTAAAATAAAACACCAAAAGGGAACTCGGGAATATTTATCGAGAGCCTCAAATAATAATCCTTCAAAGAGCCACAGGTTGGCTACCCCTGATATATATATATATACATATATATATATATATATATATATATATATATATATACAGTAATCTCCCTAGAACATGGTATATTAGTTTCACGTTATAGGAAAACGCATTCGTAGGACCTCTTACAACGCGCTATGTACAAATGGCACCGTTCTAATGATAATTAACTGCTCTCGTTAAAGAAGGTTTAAATTATAAATACTAAGAAAAACTATGTTATGAACGAAACATGTACGTTTTATTGAAATCAAGCTAAGAATATTTTAAATATATACATATATGATTAAAACACAGTTAATTTCAAATTCCAAAAATACAAATTTAATAAAATAATTTTCTTTTATTTTATAAAAACATAGTTGACACAATGTGCAAAAGTACAAAAATTTGATTGTGAACTGCACATATCATTATAAATTTAGTAATACAATATTTTAACGTGGAGAATCCCTGTGTTATATGGGGGAAAACACGCGTAATACGAGGGACATGATTTCGTGTAATACGAAAACGTCGTGCTATATGGGGGTTATTGTATATACTTGGTTGTGAGAAATATATCTATATTAAATATAACAACGGGAAACTCAAAAGGAATTTTAAAATAGAATAAAATTATAAATGTGATTAAAAAACATGATTTTAGAAGTTTTTAAATTATTTATTACATTTTAGTGTTTTTATGATACTGTTATTTAAATTTATATGTTCGAAAAAAATTATGTTAAAGAATTTGTGAATAAGACAGTAATGCTCTCATTTATTTTTATACTCATTTGTTTTCTTAGTATAATATTCCTATTTTCTTGATTAAATAATTTTGGATAAAAAAATTATGTTTTCATTTAATTTTTAAATTTGTACATCTACGCTTACGTTTTTTTTCTGCCTATAAAAAGTTATTAGATATATTTATAATTGTATTTATTGCTAAAGAGATATATACTTTTGACTCTAATTTGTAATAAACTTTAAAGTAAATATTATTGTGTTTGTTAAAATTTATTATTGAACGTAAAACAACACAACAAAAAAATAAAATGGGGTAATATAAAGTGAATGTAATTTTTATAATGTGAACAGTATTTCAGATTTATCAGCAAAATCACTGATGACTATATTAATATCAACATCTCTATTTTTCTTGAAGCTTTTTTTTTCGATGCTGGAAAATTCTAAAATATTTTATTTGCAGGGATTTTTATTTTTACTGGAATTCTGTAATTTGAAAACACGTATTTGCAGGGAAACAGCTGAATTTCGTTGTAAAATATTTCAGTATCCCCCACATAAATTGATTTCTGGGAGAACTTTCAATAGAAAATAGGTCATATACAAGTGTCGCAAAAGAGGAAGCAGGGAAAATTCTCAAGCAACCACCCTTACAGACGCGCATGCTTTATTCAGGGTGATACTACATCCAGATCCTCTCGCTCCGAAGAGTGGTGTCTTACCACTAGAGCCAGATAAGCCAAACTCAGTACATACATGCATAATAATGAGGAGAAGCCCTGAACTTTACCAATTAGTCAACAGGTTTAAACTTCTCCATTATCAGTAAAGTGACCACAGTACGAAGGATTTTACTTAAAATTAAGGTTACAATGACGGAGCTTTAAAGCAATCAGACTGTCTACAAAATAGAATTTTATATTATAGTTTAACTACAAGAAAAGACCTTATTTAATATACAATATTGATTATACATTGAGAAAAGTAATACTTTTATAAATGATGGAGATACAGAATAGATAATGAAGTTTAAATTTCAGGATAAGTAAAAAATTTGAAAATATAAAGACATTGAGTGAAAGTCCAAAGTTCTCTCATTTATTGTTAAGGTTTCACTATTCTGAGTCTAGGTTTGAGTCTCAAGTGAGTCTTCTGTGAAGAATCCTAAGAATCATTGCACTCGTCTAGAACTTTACTGTTGAAATGATTCAGCAATTTCCTAAATCTGTTTCTTCTAAATTTTTCATTTATGCAATATTTAATGTAAGACTCATCAGTTTGCTTGGGATTTTCTCTTAATGTGATAGACTTTTGTGGATGGACACTGTTCCAGGTAATGAAGGGATGTTCCTACCCATCAGCAGACCCACAAACTGGTGAGCTGGCTGTACCAGTCTTGTGAAAGTATTAAGGAAATGGACTGTGGTTGGTTATTAGGTAAGTTAGGAAGGGTTTTGCACAACTTCTATCTGTATTTACTTTTAAGAAAAGCTTATGAGGGGAACTTCCTGTGTGTTGTTACTCTAGCTTCAGTATCTCAGTAGCTTCACGCCGCTTCCCGTTGAGATCAGCAAAGTGAAGCATTATTTCCGAGAGCAGTGGTTGGGAGGGTGACCACATTATCCCTCAGTGGATTGCTAGAGCTGCATGGGCTGGGATGTGCCCACGTTAATAGGTGACATCCAAAGTCCTTCGACTGATGTATCATGGATGGGGAGACGAGGGTGCAAGCTCAGGTGCGATTTCTTCACCTCAACGTGGTTCAAAATTGCGAGGTGCTTGGGGATTGGCAAGTACTTAAGCCCGTTAGCCTAAAAATACAGTCTGGGGCTCATCTGCACGCCATCTATGTATGTGTGTTGTTACTATCCCAGAAATGTTACAACTGTTTGTGAAGCATTTCTTTGAGGATTTTGATCAAAAAAGATTTTGATTATGGATGTTTTGTTACTGGCAGGTATTGATTTGAAGATTCTTCTGTAGATTAGTCACATTTTGTGAAAAATGTTTTAGAAATATCAAAATGTTAAGCTACTATCTAGATAAATAAAATCCTTATTTCATCTCCCCACCATTGCCCAGAGTTAAATTTAGAATTTATTTGGGGTTGGCTTTTGGCTATTGTAATTCATGTTTCCATTCGAAATTTTGATTACAATTGTTTGTAATTAATTTAACCCATAATAAGCACCAACTTAATTTAACTTTAAAGTTCCTTATTCCATGATGCATACCATTCAGGAACTCAGCTCATCTCAAAAACGACTTAATTTTTTTTTCTTTCCTTTTAAATCTCTTCACATCAGCTTGAGATAAGGAAAAAATATGCAACATCAAATCCCTCTTATTTTTACGTTTCCGCAGTGCAATTTTTTTAAAAAAATATGACTATCTATTTTTTTACTTTTGAAACAATATTTCTTTGGTCGCAACAAGGAATGAGTTTTAGGTCTTCCCAATACTTTCAAATTGGAAGTGCGTTGGAATTTAGATGAAGGGAGTTTACTACAACATTTGATAGCTTTATATTTAATAGCGGCTTATAAGCATTACACGCCTCATTCGATTTTATTGTGATTGATTTCTACATGAGTCCCCATTCACTTAAAACCTAAATATTGCTCAAAAATAATTTGTTAAAATATGTCAGAAATCTTAACAGAAAACTCCAATTTGAAAATATATTGATATTTTCAAATTGAAGTTTTCTGTTAAGATTTGTATTTTCTTGCTAAAAACGAATTAAATTAAATAACCAAAATTTTTACAATCTGTATTTAGAATGTAATTTAAAAATATCAATTTTTTCAAGATGCTGATGATATACATCTTTGCTCATATAATTGCAATAGGAAAACTTTAAGGGTTTTTTCTTCCCCGTTTAGAAATATAATTAATTGACATACTACTATTTCTTTTTTATAGTAAAATTCAATATAAAACATTGGAAAATATTTTTACACAATATTTTTCAAAATACTGTTTACATATATTTTCACTTAAAACTATAAACTTGCTCCACAAAACCATAAAAAATCAATATATAAGAGTTATCTGGCCCCGGTAAAAGAAATGTATGAGAAAACGATCTCAGATTTCGCTTTCTCAATCGATCGAGGATGAAACTAGTGATTCCATATTTTATTAATGATGTGCTCTTGCGTGCAAGAGTTACAGACGAGCGCCTAAATCCAAGGTGAAAATATAATACAATGTAACAACTTGGAGAGTTTGAAAACTGTCATCTACCTTCAAGAGCGCGCACCTTCCCTCACCAGTGGCAGTTACAGTTATGAAGACTGATGGAGGCCGTGGTGGCATTTTTCGTCCATTAGCTGTCAACTTTGTCTCCGATAAAACTGTCAATGAATCGGAAATGGATTGCTAATGATAGAAATGCCCCTTCTTGGCTCTCACTCTGACACGGGCAGATTTTTTCTGTCGTCAGAATAACTTTCCGCTAGATGACGGCCCTGCAATTAGGCGTTTTTCACAACCACGTATTAAGCAATAAAACTTTCGATAATCACCTTGAAGTTTGATGATTTTTTGGCCTCTACTGTACATAATAATTAGTTACAAGCAGTTTGCGTCTTTTAATTCTGAGACTTGTGTAATTGGTATGATGGGAGGAGTCATGGTATAAGCTGTACCTCGCATTCCTGATGAGAAATATCTCCTATGATTCAAATATTGTAGGTTATAGGATAATGTGTCGAAATTCAAACCAACAAAAATAATAATATTAAGAGAGCCGAAAAAAAAATTGGAGTGTGGAAAGGTGAAAATCTCGTGCCTTGATGGTATCTGTTCCAAGAAGGGACTTTTCCGAAAAATTACATATTAAATTAATAGTATGGTATTAGGTTGATCTGTTCGAGTAGTTTTACGAGTAGGAAGACGGCTTGAATGACGATCTGCTCAATTCAAATCGTTTTAAAATGACAAGGTAGTTGGGCTGCGTTGTCCGTCAACAACTTGTCAAATAATGTAATATTACAACGCTATTAAAATAATGAAACTCTTATAAATATTTAGATTTTTATTTAAACTAGTCGGCTAATTGTTGCACAATATTAACTCCATATAAGAGTTTACTATTAGAAAATAATTATATTGATTAAAATGATATCATTTATGGTACACACATATTCTCTTGAAAGAGAAAGTGATGCAAACTATTACTTCTTAATTAATTTGTCTTTGCGGCATAAGATTGCAGGAATCAAGTTGATCAAGGAATTATTTTCGCTTCATGTTCGGTTCATGTTTATTTTCGCTTCATGTTATAAATTCAAATATGAAAAAAGTAAGCATTAATTTTCTTAATTGTTTGTATTTTCTTCCTGTACGATATAGTTAGAGAAATATAAAACTAATTCCCTGCTTTAGCAGATAAAGAATAAGAGAGAATCATCTTTTAAAACAGCATACACACAGATATAAATTTTATCCAAACTTTGATACCTTTAAGTTATTGAATTAAATTGTGTAAATGAGGAATATTTTTTTTTAATTCATGTAGTAGTGGATTTTAAATTTTATTTATGTGAAGTTATTTTAATTATTTTTTTTGTTTCAGACACGCACACGCACGCACACACGCACACACACACACACACACACACACACACACACACACACGCACACACACACGCACACACACACACACACACACACGCACACACACACACACACACACGCACACACACACACACGCACACACACACACACACACACGCACACACACACACGCACACACACACACACGCACACACACACACACGCACACACACGCACACACACACACACGCACACACACGCACACACACACACACGCACACACACACACGCACACACACACACACACACGCACACACACGCACACACACACGCACACACACGCACACACACACGCACACACACGCACACACACACACACACACACGCACACACACTCACACACACACACACACACATACATATATATATATATATATATATCGGTTATGATTGATATTTGTCGCATGCACATGAAAAACGTAGATATACCACCCAACCAATTAGTAGAGATAGACTAATGAGAAGTCTTATATCTGTGTCTAGGTAGAGGTAGATAGATTTCTAGTGAGTGCGCGTGATAGATTTATTAGTGCATGATAGGTTTCTAGTGAGTAATATATCATTTGTATTGTAGTACATCTAATAGTGGCAGATCTTCTAAAACAGAAATTACACTTCAAGTTAGTTTTGTGAAGCTCAAGTTACAATACCCTCAGCGTTGGTATCACACCGAGAAACATTTGAAGACTGCCTAAATTATTGACAGTTGATATTGAATATAAATTGTCTTAGAAATTAATTGAAGTAAAACATTTTTAAAAAATCAAATCATTGTTGACTATATAATTTCAACTATGTGCTAATTAAAAATGATTTAATGTAATCAATAGAAAAATAGGAGAAAAGAGAGTAAAGTAATCTATTGAAAATATGTATACTTTTATAGAATAACTAATAACTGCTCAATATAAAAATACATTTGTTCCCAATATTAAATATATACATTGTGTACTCTCTAATGGTTTAATTAAATAACTTTTAATATTTAAAACAATAAGATATCAAATAAATGACATATACGTAAAACACTCAATTTCATATTTGATTTTTCTTCTTTCTATATATATATATATATTTTTTTAGGAAAAAGCACAGAGATGCTTTTTATGCCTAAATCCTTCTAGCGTTTGCGGCCACCCAAGCAGCTTAATATAATTTGAACGACTTTTATGGTTAAGAATACATTAAGCCGTGACGACAACTTATAATATATATTCCGTGCCGAAGCGCTTAGCATCCGAGGTTTCCCTAAGACCAGGACAAAGACCACCCCTGTATGCAGAAGGGCAGACTAATTACAGGTAAATGCCTTCTAATGCCATGGTAACAGCCACAGTACTGTAATTTAAAGAAGATCATTAGATCACGGAAGGACTCCAACATGCAATCCCACATGACACGGTTGTGGCGCGAAGTTTGAACAGAAAAACTTTTATGTGCGGTGGATTTTATGTTGCCTGGCATTTTTCAGCTCTATTCGCATTTCCAAAAGTAAATCTATCAGTGAAGTTTCCAAGGGCCAAGTGTATTGAGTTATAAATTTTTTCTTATTTAACTGTGTTTTTGATAAAAAAAAAGTGATAGATAAAAATGTTGCATTGTGATTTATTCTTCCATTAGTGTATCTTTGTATCTGGAACAAGAGATCAAAAGGACAATTGTAGTTTTTCCAGACATTGTAAGTATTGAACTTTAATTGGGATCTTCCAGTAAAACTCTGAGCATCTGTTTTCAAGAAATAATTAAATGTTTTTGATATAAGTGTTTTAATTATTTCTCTTCAAAGAAAATTATTGCAAATAATCCTCTATTTGAGAAACAAGTGCCAAGATATTTTTCTGCATATATATATATACGAAAATGTTTTCTAAAATTATGCAAAGCAAATTATGTTGATAGTTTTATATTTTATTTGTGTGTAAATATTTTTAATTATATTTTAAATGTTGAATATTTAATAATTCAAAAGATTTTTGATTTTGTAAAGAACTGCAATTTTTATTGTTATCTTTCATAAAAATTTTTTTAATTAATAATTCAGTGAAAAAGAAAAATTATTACTTTACCATGTAATAACTTTTAGCATTATAATATATGTACAATACTTCTATTAAAATTATGAAATCCATTTAGATCTTTTTCAAAAAACTGGTAACCTTCATTGTTTAATAAGAGTATTAAATATAATCAGATAGGATAAACTTTATTTGTCTCTGTTTTGCACATAAGTACATGTATTTTACTAAATTTGCAAATAAGTCCTATTCGGCTAAAATATAGATCTTAACGTGAGATTCGAACTGCAACTGTAATTGGGAATCGCATTCACGAACCAATAGACTAACAGTCACAGAATTTAACAGTTCAGGTTCCAGCTCAGTCTCTGTTTAATATGAAATGAGCACTCCCTGAAGAATTGAAACATTCTAACAAACAATATGCTTGCACACACTTTCTTATCTTTATTCACTAGACAAACATTTTACAATGCAGATTTAAAATTAATTTAAAATTTTGAAAATAAAATATAATTAATATCTTATGTTCTTTCTATCTTTAAGTATTACGATACAATTTTGAACTTATTGAAGTTAAAAATGCATAACTAATGAGATACTAAAAGATAAATTGCAAATAAATTACCAATTTATAACCGAAAACAACATATTATAAATTTCTATTCAACAAAATTCAATGAGAATTTGATTTAACGAATCCAACTTCATAGCTACAATCACACAGTATTTTATTTCCATTTACCATTTATAAAGTTAATTTTGAATTTGAAACATCTAAATATTATAAAACTACTATTATCTTTTTCAAGAGAACGCCGCAAAAACTATCCTTGGATAAGTCCTTCAAATATTGCAAATTAGCTCTATTCTTTTAATTAGATGTATTTTTTTTACAAACATAACTTTTATATAAGATAAGGATTGTAATATAAATAAATTTATTTATTAAAAAATCTCATAAAATTGATTATATAAGGGGTGTGAAAACAAATTTTTTATGTAGAAAACTAAATTAAAAGAGAAGAATGTGTGTGTGTGAGAACCAATAAACTATCTTTAATTTATATTCTAATTACAGAGAATACAATAATGTGCAAAGAAGTTACTAAGTAAACTACTCGTTTTATAAAAACATGCATATTCTTGAAGTGTTAAATTTTATTGGTAAATATATTATAAGGCAAAATAATCACACAGTTGATAAATTTAAAAATTGAATATTTAATGAAACTTCTGTGACAGTCATACTGTTTGAAGGCCGGTGTTGTAACTGGATGGTTGACAATCACGCTTTCATATAAACGACTGCTGTGTTTTGTTTTCCGCAACGATATAAATCTACAATTTTTTAAATTTTTTAAAGATATCGATATTATTCCGAAGTATATTTTTAGTAAAATATATAAATTTATAATGAGAGCGAAAATATATTTATTAAGTAAAAAAAAAAAAAAAAAGACTATTTTAATAAAAATTAACTTCATAAAAATGCAGCACATTTGGTTTTCTTCTCATTTTTTACATACGTTTCCGGGTAAATATTTGTGCAGGCTTGAATGCTGCTTAGATTAATGGTAAATTAGAACAACGGGATGATGTGCGGCACTTTCTTCTCCTCCTCACCACCCCAACAGATGGATATACTGACCATGGCCTATTGTCTCGCCAGTCATCTTTAGTAAACACGACAGATTTCCGAGTAGCTCAGATATAGAACTCCCAGATTCTGGGTTATGAGAACGACTTCTTTCTGCATCAAGCAACCGAGACTTTACACCTTTATTCCTGAACAACTATAAAATTTGAAGCAATCAGTCGATTGGCTCAACTTCTTTCAAATTTTTTTAATCAAGGCAATCCCAAGGATAGAAATCTTCAAAGTAAATTTCAAAACAACGTTATTAAGATTGTTTGAATTAAAAAAACGTCACAATTAGCTTCAGTGGGTGTAGCACTTAGGGAAGATATTTGTATATATTATTTAAATTTAAGAATAGCATACTTCTAGTGCAAGTGTTACGAAATTTTAAGTCACACGAAATTTTAAGTAAAAATTTATTTAATACTTTTCCATTATAACCCCGCTTTTGATTAAACACTGTAACGGGAAAGGAAAAAATCGTAAATTATGGTCATAATTATTTCCTTTGGATCATGTATTTTTTTATATGTTTATGTTTTTATAAACTACTAAAAACATTACAAACATTTTATTTACATTTTATATATATACATATATATATATATATATATATATATATATATATATATATATATATATATATATATAAACTAAGCAATTATCACTTATTGACAAAACTTAAACTCCAATATTTATTTCTTGCGGAAACTGTTTAACAATCACAGCGGTGATCGATTGTGTAAGTATAATGTAATAGTACCTTTTTTTAAATGAAAAAAAATTAAATTTGGCTGCTTTTTGCCCTCGGCGATTTGTGATGTTAATGTTTCTTTTAAAAACTTATCACCAAGCAATCTTTTGCACTAACTTGTTTTAGCTTGTTCCCACTGTTTATCACATTTTAGTAAATTTTTGCTCCAAAAAAATTTGATTGAGTATATATTGAATTTAAAATAATATTTTATGAAAGTAAAATCATTGTATCTACATTGAAGTGTTTTCGCTTCTCCGTAAAAACCTGCTACTTCTTTAGGATCAGAAGCAAGGGTATAATAGAAAAGTACCAATTATTTTTTTAAGATAAACAAAATATGTATTTTTTAGTCATTTATTTGACGCCAACCCTTTTAGTTTTTCTTGCATTGTATTAAGTACAAATCTTAGATTAGTGTAAAGAAAGCTAAAATTTTTTCAATTTGTAATTATATTGAACTTAAAAGCTAAAATATTTGTTCAATTAAGAAATTAAATTCCATGTAATCTTGAAAGTTGCATAGAAATATGGATTTTTTTTCATTCATACTTTTCTCTGCAGCGTTATGTACTGCCCCGATTGAAATTATAAATGTACAATAGTCATAGTTTAAGCACTACAGACATTTTAATTATTTAAAACGTTTTCAGTTTTATATAGTATTTATTATTCGATTACACTTCTGGTTACCTATTTCCATCGACTGAAGTCGCTGATCTCAACCATCAGTCTTAATATTTCACCAATGGTCACGTAAAGGAATCATTAACTGAGCTGGCATTTTTTTCTCTCATAATCTAGGTATTTCTATAAATGGACAGTAAAATGTTTAACATGCATAGATATTTGAGCACGGCTGTTTTTTATTCAGTTAAATATTGAGTTTACAACCGTATAGACACAAGGTTTTATGCGGCGCACCCTATCCAGTGGCCTGACTGCTGATAGGGAAGGCTTGAATCCCAATTAGAACAAAGATGTACCTTCTGTCTCTGTCCTGTCTTTGTCCTTTAATTATATGAAGGGGTGTGAATAGTTATCTACTCTATAAACGGATACCTATGGCATGTGTGTACTGAAGTTGGACTCCATAGCAAATTACGATTCAGTTAGAAAAGTGGAGCAGTGCACATTATATTCCAATTCTAGCTGGCACTAGACAACAACAACAACGAGATTATATACTTTCTACGTTAGTCAATTTAATTTATTCTTTTCATTATGAGGAATTTTGCAGGGAAATATCAAGTTCTGATTCACTTTTGGAATATAATTTTTGGAGAAGATTATAGAACATTTGTTCGAATACTTACAGCCTTTAAAGGATTGCCAGCAATTTATAGAAAAAAATTTGTTTAATTCTCTCCTCAAGTATCTATCCAGAGGAATACTACTTACGTATTATTTGAATATACTTATATAAATTTTTATAATTTTTTCCTCCAATTATTCGGTATTCTTTTCAATGCATTCATCCTTCCAGAAATATTTTGCTTTCACTCACTTCAAAAATATCTAAATTTATTACCATTATACATTTAATTTTCAATGATGACATGCACTGGGGGATTTTATAATATATATTTATGCAAAAAAATACTCAAAAATTTTTTGAATATAGTCTTAACATTCTCAAAATTTTATACCTAATTAAATAAGTGTACTATTCAAATTAAATATATATAAGCCATTACTACCTGAAATTTGATTTCATGAGTTTAATGTGATGAAATCAGCTCTTTTACACAAGCCACTTATATCAACCACTACTTGTTGCTTTAACAGGGTTTCAACTGTCCATGTCAAAGCTGGAGATGGAACTTACGAGTTGTTGAACGAAATATCAAAGCACTGACCTACTTATTGCCTTCTCAGCCCAATTTTAAAGGGAATTCCACTAAACAAATACTTTTTTATAAAATAATATGTGCAATTTATTATTGTTAACTTTCATCAGATATTTGTTCATTTTTATTGAATATTATAGAATGTTTCTTAAGGAAAATCTCCTTTTTTCAAATTTCATTTCTTAAAATTAATAAATTCTAACTTTTAATTTTTATTTTTTAGTCAATGCTTTATTTAATAAATGTATTTTTCAGATCAATTCAAAGAGATTCATTACAAATTATATTCTGTCTACTTCAATAATCGAATATGTTATACGCGAAATGTTCTAGATTATTATTTAGTTCATATATTACAATTTAAACAAAACAAATTTTTGAGTAATTACAGATTATAAGTATTTTCAAATCTGCGTTAAGACAGTGTGTGACTATAGTTTTCAGAAAAATTTATTTAAATGGTAGTTATAAGAATAGGAAATTTATATATTTACCGCCTGCATCTATATTTGCCAAAGTGAACTTAACAAGTTTCTTCCTTTGTTTCAAATATATATATATATATGTAATGCTTTCTTCTTGCTTGCCTTTCTTCTTTTTTTCATTTGTTTCATACATTTCAGTGCTTTTCCAATTTCATATTTTTCATGTTTTATCTCATATATATTGGCAAATCTTTCTTTAGCTGCTTTTGCGCTGGCTAGATTTCCTATTGTATTGTATATTCTGTATTGTATTTTTATATATATTTATTTTTGCTTTATAATTATATATATATATATATATATATATATATATATATATATATATATATATATATATATATATATATATATATATATATATATATATATATATATATATTTCTTTAAATTATCTGTTTTAGTTATTTTTTCTTTGTTTTTCATTACAAATTATATTATAAAATGTTTTTTTTTTTTTTTTCGAGAAATCAGTAATCAGAATTTTTTTGTGGCTGTTTCTATATCGGCTTTGTAATTAAAGTTTTTAATTGCATTATGTGATGATAAATTATAAATTGATTATTTTATAAATTTTATGGAATAAAAATTTTGAATTTCAATTGCAGTAGCTTTCGGTGGATTGGAAAATTACTTTCCATTAATTGAGTCTCATTAATATATTTTTCTTCATCTCTTAGTACATTAATTATACTGATGATGTAGTTGCAATTACCATTTGCTATAAGTTTAAAAAGTTAAAAAAAATTGTTATAGCTCATTATGCTATTGTTAGAAGTAAATGAATGGAAATCATGTATGAAAAATCTCATTGTTCTAAACTTAAATATTAATATCTTGATGAGATCAAAAAAATAAATTTAAACAGGAAATTTAAATTTTTAACAATTGAAAGGTACGAAATTGATAAATGCCTTTTTATAATATCGTCTCTATAATGCAGCCACTCCATTCATATTATATGCTGTATCAGTAAAGAATTTCAATAGTTGTACTTTACATATATTGTAATATAATTGTCGAGATCATGTCAACAACTTTCAGAACCCAAGAAAATGCTTTGCGAGAGGAAGGATGACGTGTTTTTACAAATTAATCCATAACTACCCTTACATCATATCCCAAGTTAACTTTATTGTTTTACATAACTTCCTTTTTTCTGTATTCTTTTGATACATCAAACTGTTTGATATTGAAAATACAACCAACTACCTTCTAAGTTTAAAATTCGATTAAGGCGCATCAACGCATTTTATTTTATTTGTGTTGTAAACATTTAAATAGCTTAAAATATGTAAAAAACTTGAGAAATTCTATTTTCTGTTTATGTTTTTTCATCACACAAGTGATATGAATTAAATTCTTGAATACGTTTTAACACTCGTAAGCCATTTCAGGGTTTGACCAGCTAATGCGAGCTGTAAAGCGAATTTGCCACTAGCAGCTCCAACATTTCTCAGCTTATCGGGTAAAAGATAAAAATGTACTCTAATTATAAAATTCTTATTGTTACACGTATAATTTTGCCAGCCAATGAGACTTCAGGATAAAAAGAAGTGATATGACTTTTATTTCCAAATATAAGATCCCATCCCAACTGTGCTCAGTAGGATATCGGGATTAGATGTAATATTATGTGAAAAAGTCATACTTATTAATGAGAAACAATTCAATTTTGAACATGACACCAGATTTGCTTTGATATTCGGAGAAAATAGGTATTCAGAGTAACTTCACGTGTATTTAGGAAATAATGTTGACTACCGGCACCAGTGATGGCATCTTTTCTAGGCTCTTCACAATTTATACTCGTGTAGGAAGATACAAAGCATCCTTTGTTGTGAAGATCTCATCGATTCAAATCACTCTGTCACAGCTCAAGTTTTGACATGAAATTCTTTCACGGGCTGTTATACTGACAGATTCAAGTCTACCCTCCAGATCATTGCTTTATCTGAAGCTCCTGCGTCAGCTGATATTTTGAAAAATTCATCTCACTCTCTATGATGTAATTGAAAAACATAAAGAAGTTGTATTGCAGTGAGTACTGTGGACTTCAGGGAAGTAAAAACGCTGATTTTCTGGTAAAGAAAGCAACCAGAATTGTATAAATAGATAAAAATAATTTCACTTCATATCACCAAATGATTAATTAAAAAATCTTTCAGAGAAGATTGTTGAAAAACATAAAAGAGGCAAATGAAGATATGAAGCTCATTTCTGAAATCACAAATATTCCACTTTGGCCAAGGGACAGTTATGTTGCTATTTTTCACATCGATTGTCTCTCTGAAGATCTATGTCGTATAAAAATACTCTTTGCCTACTGTACAAGAGGAAAATGGACGTGCACCATTCGAGTCATTGCCCTGCCCTGAACTAGGAACACTTGCGTTAAAGACACTAGACAGCTTGGCACAGGATGAACGATTTTTAGATTTACTGTGGTTTCGTTTTTGTTATCTGAGTTCATGTTGCTTTCGTTATTTGTTCTAATTTTAATGTTTGTTTCCTTCTGACTACGGTGTTCTTCTAATCTGATATTAGAAACAAAGGAGAATCTTTAGAAAAGTTTACATAACAGATGAATTGGCTTGATAGTGTGTGCTGGAATTAGTATAAGTGAATTTGCAATCTACAAAATCATACGGAAGGACAATTTACTGTATAAAGTTTTGAAAATGATATATTGAGATTTTATGTCATATTTTACACTGAAGAGGATATTTTTTGAATACATGGTAATGCTAGACTTTATAGATCTTGTTTTGTGAAAATTTTGATTTGAACTGAAACAATGAAGCATATGAAAAAAATTAACATATTCTCCTGATCTTGATTCGATTTGACATGCTTCACTTATTCGAATAGTCGCTATTCCATACCCTGCATTACTGTCGTATAGTTGTGTTTTTTTTTCAATTGTGGCGTAGCTACAAAAATTAAATTATAAGAACCTAATTCGAATTAAGAAAAATTTATATAAGTAAATTGAATAATTGCATTTTCTTGAAGAACAAGTAAGTATAACAAAAGTGAGCTTTCGTGAAAACACTATCTTCAAATGTACACAGAGTAAATAATTTATTTAAATACATTTTTGCATGTTTTTTTCTTTATTAATTCATTAAAATGCATTTGAAAACATATGGAAAATTATGAAGTTTAAAAACCATCCCCTGTAAGTAATGGATTCATTATGATAATATATTTAAATTTAAGAAAATTTAAAACAATAGATAAATTAATATAATTAGATTAGATTTTCTGATTCACTAAATGCATGTTCCGATTTCGTATCGTTATGCCTTCGATATTGTTGTGCGCCAACAGCATTCAAAATTACACCGAAAAGGAAATAAAACAGGAAGTCCCTCACGTAAGCTCCTCGGACCTCCAGAGAAAAATGAGATTTATAAACGAAAAATAATAAAAGGACAACCGTAAATTCACAAAGAACTTCTGTCTCTTTCAACGGACGCATTTGAATATCTGTCGGCTTTTATTTTTCGATTTCCCTTCGCTTGTATTACACGTTCCAAATGGACATGTAATTCCCACCAATGTTCCGGGAGGCGCGTCTAGATAAATTCTGCTTAATTGGGAGCATCTGTTGAGGCAGAATCCCACCGCGGACCCACATTCAGCAGAACAGGCAGCCGATACGATCTTCTTGACGTTTTCCTGGGCAGTGCTAAATCTATTTTCTATGCTAATCTTGCGACTGAGCAGCGATGGACAACGCCCTTCCACCAGACAGACGCTTTGTCTGGATCTCGATCATCTGCTTGATTTCGTATGCAGATGTTCATTACGGGATTTTGTTTTTAATTTCAATTGTCTGGAGCCATCTCAGAAAAAAGCTTTTTTTTTCTCCTTCGATACCACGGGGCCCTACTCTTTAAATTGAAAAGTTAAGATAAAAGATCAAGAATACCGATTCCTTTTTTTATTTTCGTTCCGGTAGTAAAAGGGGTTTGGTTGATTACAGGCTGGCTGATATAATGAGAGGTTTTAGATTACTTCCTCGTGTTCCCATCCAATTCTTTAAATAGTTTTTCGCGCATGCCCAGTCGATATTTAAGTATTAAATCAAGCTTTTATTAAAACTCATTGTAAAATTCTATGAAATGTGTGCTATAATATAAAAAAATAATAATTAAATTTAAACAAATTAAAAAATAAGAAATCTAGCTTAAATAAAAGTGCAAAAAAAGAAAAGAAATTGATTCATTAAAATATTCAAAGAAATTGAAGGTTTACTAAACCTAACAGCCAGAAACTATTACTTTAATTGTTTGTACAAAATTTAATATAACATTATACAAACTCTACTTCATATTTTTTCCCTAACTTCACTCACAGAAGGATAACTTTGACAATAAGAACTTCAAAATAAACAACTTAAATTTTCATGCTCAAATTTTATTTAAACATTGTGTTTTTTATTAGCATACTTTCTTCGTTTAAAGTGAAAACAGTCAGGTTACTTTCAGTATTTACAAGAGAGAGAACCCTAATAAGACAAGAAAAATGTCATTGCTTATTCAACGTTTATATATATACATATATATATACACTACTGGCCATTAAAATTGCTACACCAGGAAGAAATGCAGATTACAAAATGATATTTATTGGACAAATATATTATACTAGAAATAACAAGTGATTAAATTTTAAAAAAATTTGACTGGATATATAGATCCTGAGAAATCAGTACCCAGAACAACCACCTCTGGCACTAATAATAGCAGTTATACGTCTGGGCTTTGAATCAAACAGAGATGGGATTTCATGTACAGGTACAGATGCCCATGCAGCTTCAACACGATGCCACAGTTCATCAACCGTAGTGACTGGCGTTTGGTGACGAGCCATTCGCTCGGCAACCATTGACCAGACGATTTCTATTGGTGAAAGATCTGAAGAACGTGCTGGCCAGGACAACAGCCGAACATGTTCCGTATCAAGGAAGGTCCGTACAATACCGGCAAATATGCGGTCGGGCATTATTCTACTGAAACGTAGGGTTTCGCAGGGCTCGAACAAAGGGTAGAGCCACGGATCGTAACACACCACAAATGAAACGTGCACTGTTCAAAGCACTGTCAATGCGAATAAGAGGTGACCGAGACGTGTATCCAATGGCACCCTATACCATCACGCCAGGTGATGGGCCAGTATGACGATGACGAATGCACGCTGCCAGTGTGCGTTCACCACGATGCCGCCAAACATGGATGCGACCATCATGATGCTGTACACAGAACCTGAATACTTCTGAAAAGATGACGTCTCGCCATTCGTGCACTCAGGTTCGTCGTTGATCACACCATTGAAGGCGCTCTTGTCTATGACGCAGCGTCAAGGGAAGCCGCAGCCATGGTCTCCGAGCTGAGAGTCCATGCTGCTGCAAACGTCGTCGAACTGTTCGTGCAGACACTTGTTGTCTTCCTAACGACCCCGTTTCTTGACTCACGGCTCTTGACGTGGTTGCACGATCCATTACGGCCATGTGGATAATATGCCTGTCTTCTCGGCTGCTAGTGATAGGTGGCCGTTGAGATCCCACATGGCGTTCCGTATTACTGTCCTGAGCCCATCGATTCCATATTCTGCTAACAGTCATTGGATCTCGACCGACACGAGCAGCAATACTGCGATAAGATAAACCGCAATCCCGGTACGCTACACTTCGACCTTTATCAAAGTCAGAAACGTGCTGGTACGCATTTCTCTCTCTTACACGAGGCATCACAACAACTTTTCACCAGGCAACAACGTTCAAATGCAATTTGTGTATGAGGAACCGGCTGAACAATTTTCTCATTTAAACACAATGTAGGTGTCGCTAATGGCGCTTGCTTTGTCTGAATGCGCTGAAAAGCTAATCATTTGCATATCACAGCACTTTATTCCTTTCGTATAAATTTCACGTCTGTAGCATGTCGCCTTCTTGGTGTAGCAATTTTAATGGCTAGTAGTATATATATATATATATATATATATATATATATATATATATATATATATATATATATATATATATATATATATATATATATATATATATAGGCCTTTCAATGACAGAATTTTAATAATTTTTAATTAATAATAATTGGTTGAAAGTGAAAAGAACTGTGAAATGAATTTTAAAAAATTTAACATAAGACATAAATTTTATGCACAGAGAATGACGAGAAATTTTTTTATATTTTACAATAATAAAAATTATATCCGTCTATATGTGTGATACATAAATTATAATAAATTAGTTTTCTAATGAAATTTTAAAAGGATACGCCAAGATGAGGATTGATTGAGTAGTGGGTTTTGTCTTCAGTTTAGTTACTCGCGCTACATTGATTCTACTTGCGAGTAAAAGTGCTCTAATCAATAAAAACAAATGTAAGCTAAGATTAATTTTAAAATAATATATTAAACTGATGATATTGTTTGTAAACTATGTTTGCATATCCAAAATAATATCTGGTGTATTAGTTCTCTGCAGAGAGCAAATAGGTTAAAATCGCATAGGATACGGTTGATATTGCATACTTTTCTACGGTATTTAGTCACTTGCAAATGTTTTTTAAATACTTCATTCTTATTTGTCATTCATACATCACTAAACAGCTCTCGCTGGATAGAACTAATAACCTAATAATTAAAGTCTGATGTAAGACATTTAAATTAACACTGCATAATTCTTATTATGAGAATTCAGCTAAAGGACCTGAATTGGCTTAATGTAAGGAACACTATCAATTAACCACATTCGTAAACATATCCCAAAAAACTAAAACGAATACTTATATTCGAATTTTCACGAATGGCTGAGATTGAGCAGGAGAACTTCTACTCCTAGAAAAGTATTCCTATCACTATGGCAAAACAAGCCCACATCTAGTTTGATTTCAATGTAAAAGTTTAATGTGTACCACTTAGTTTAATGAATTTTATTGTTTAAATTTTGATTATATTTCAACCATTCTGCTTAATTGATGCAAATGAGAAATAATGTGCTCTTTTGATAGAAGTATAATAATTATTAACTTATATATCAATATATTTATTCTTCTAAATTTCTTTATATTTGTTAAAAACTAAATCAGATAAGAATATTCTTAAAATTATAATGGTATCAATTAAGAGGGAAAAAAGGCTACGTTAAAATAATTTTGTAAAAAAAGCTAATTCCTTTTAAAATTATTATTTGAAATGTATTGAATTGGGGAACTAAAATAATATAAAATTATCAATAAATTACTTAATTTGTAGCACTAATTAGTGATTCAATTTGGCAAAATAAAATTTTTATCATGTATTAACAGTTAATATGAATTTATAAAATGAAATGTTGACAAGTTAATTTATAATGATTGCATTCATCGATTTATGTATTAAATCAGAACAGTTTACCTAAAAATCCATTTTAGTCAATACTAGATAAAAGTTTTATGATTATCAAAATACTTTTTCGTATCTGTTCAAAAAAGCTACAAAACTGAGCACTTCCATAGTAAATTATTTAACAACATTATATCAAGTATTTGCCAAAACAGTATCTCGTAATATGTTTCCATAAAAAAATTATCTTAAATTATTTTGAATGATAAATGTTTTCAATTTAACTCTAAATTTTTAATCATGAATTCTATTGATTGTGAGTTTCCCAAAAGGAAAGGGGGGCATCCAGTCTCTTTCTTAGAAGAATTAAATATTTGATGTTGCCGAAGACGATTGAGCATGAAGGGCTGATCATGTCTGTCTTTCGTAGGATGAAATACCTATTTATTTGTGAGACGTGTAAAATCCTAAATCTGTAGTTGACCTCATCATCTGACTGTAGTTCAAAATTGTGGAGCTGATTGACTGTGTTTATTGTCTTCTAGGAACAGCTGAAAAACATCTCAATAACTATCCTAACCTATAAAGCCACTGTTTATTTAACTTTAATATTTCAGCGTAGTCGTGTCAATGGATTTGAAGTTTTAAAGATGAAATTAATTATTGTTAGTTACACCATACTACATCGTGAGTTCTGGGGCAGCCTGGCAAAAAAAGCGTTGCTTTTGCAGCCAGGAGGTAACGTGTTCGATAGCAGGTACTAGGTGAACAAGCGTATTGAGAAGGGCTCTGCAAAAATTAAAACTCACAAATATCCTGTGTTCTTTCACTGGTGCAAAGTCATGTATCGACATCGTCAATTAACAGTGATTAAATGTAAAATGCTGGAATAGCTAGGTAGAAAAATGTATAACTTTTGCAGCCACGAGGTAATAGGTTCGATACTAGGCGATGACTAGCGTACTGAGAAAGATTCGGCAATTTAGAGACTCACAAGTATTTTATATTCTTCCACTGGGCCCTCGTATGTCGGTATGGCCCTCATCACTTGATCATGATGAATATGTACCAAGTGTTTGGCTGTATAATGTGGTTTTGGTAGGCAGAAATAGGTAACCTGGAATATAATGGGATAACTTAACATGTCTATTATTGATGATTAGATCTGTTACGTTTGTGAATTTACATCATTTCTTTGTCTGAAGTGCAATAAGTATTCAGCTAAAACTATCAATTTAAGTAATTTTTAACTTCCTATAAACTTCTGAATATTGATATTTCAACTGAATATACCTTTTAAAATACTGTATTTGGATTCCTTGAAATTTTTTAATCCATGAGATTTTTATCTTAGTAGACCATATACCTTTGCAAAATAGTTATCAATTTGTGAACTGAAATAATTATGGACGAATATTTTGACTCATAAAATAAGAAACGTCATCCCTTTTTTAAAGTGTTTAAAGCAAAATATTTCTGAATCATATGCACCTCACGCTTCTCGCGTGTATTTTCAGTGCTATCTAGAGGTAATTAGTTTCATTTTAGTTTCAAAACGATCTGTGGAAGATTTATCGTCGATGGTACGAGAGATCTTCTTGTAAAGGCAACGGGTGTCTTTCACACTTTGCATAATCAACGTCCACTCCCCAGGATCTTGCAATTTCTTTTTTCCGAGATGGAAATCAAGGCAGAGCAGGTGAAAACATAAGACTCGGTATTTATGTCAGTAGATAACCAGCCTGTCAAGTACCAAGACTTGGTAAATTGCAGACAGGTTACATTTCACAGTTAGCGCTGTCTTCTTCCTATCACATGTGCATACTTCTTCCGTCAGGGTTGCGTCTTTTTTCTTTTTTTCCAACTCTGTGATCGCAGGCAATGAACGCACCTGCTCTTGAAGCCATAAATAAAGAGACCGATTTGAATAAGTGAAGAACCTCTCTGCGACGAGTAACACTGTCATTGCTGGAATTATAGAGTATGTAAGCTCAGGTGGAAAGACTGCTTTTATAAATCCTTATTGCATTTTTAGACAACGTCTAAATTATTCTGTGAGGCTTTTTGCCATAAGTGTTTTATAAAGTTAGCGTCTAAAAATATGTGTTTCGGATTGTTATAATTATGCAAAACGTGACATGGTGCTGGAGCCGTTGATATTAATTTGTTACAAAGTAATTTCTGGAGAATGAAAGACCCTATCTCATTTGCATTTTATTTATCTGGCAGTCAGATACCTGTAATGAGTTCTTTAAATTCAGCAGTGGGATAAGCGATGAAGACACGCGATGAAATTATATAATAACGACGAATTAATTATAATAAACATGTCTAATGATTCCGTAGTAATTAAACAAAAGGAATAAACACTATACACACTACATATTATTGATTATCAGTTGAAATTACATTTTTTCTATTAATAAATAATGCAATAAATAGAGGTTTAACGTTATAATTATATAAAAATTCATAAAATATATAAAATTTTCATACACTTTAATATATGTAAATCATATTAAGATAAGGGTTTAGAGAAACATTGAATGCTTATTAAAAATCTGATCAAAATGTTAACGCTTGAAACACAAAATAGAAGTTTTAAAAATTTTTGGTTTATAGTTTTGTAAAAGCTAAAGCTTATTATTCTTGAGTAATTCTTTGCATTATTTAAAATTTCTCCCGAGTATTTGGCTTATCTACATTAAAACATCTTCAAAGTTTTTGAAGCAGCTAAAAATGAGGATTCAACAAAAGAAAATACCTAAAAGAATTTTTTTACTAACAGAAAATTCATTTTAATACTAATAATGATGCAACAAATATTAATATAAATTGATACAAAAATTCAGAAAAATTATCCATTTCTCATGCAATTTTAATGCAAAAATATGATTGGTTTATATTTATTTTTTTAAAAAAATTATTTTCTCATAAAAATCTAACACCAACAACTTTTGGAACATGAAAAATGAACACTGATATCGCTTAGTTTTGCATAGCTAAATCATTGATGAGTAAAGAATCTCTGAGATTTATCATTTTTTATTGCTAAAAATTTATTTTTCAATCTGCTTTATGCCTTATAATAAATTCGTTTCCAAATTCTTTGAGATGACGAAATAAATTGGATCAGTATTAGACATATTCATAGAAGTTTATAATTAATGAAACATTTGCTTTTTTTAATAATATACATACATTATGTAAAAAAATGTAGTATAAATTAATAATATACATACATTATGTAAAAAATCATAATTTTGTGTAAGTAAAATATGCCAAGCGTGATTATTTAAAATGAAACTTTAGAAACATTGATGGTTTCTTAAAAATATGATTATTAAAATAAGTTTTGAAACAAAGTGCAAGCTTTTTTGGTAACAGTTTGCAGGTTCGAATCCTACCTTGGTCATGGATGTTTGTAGTGGTTCGGAATCCACTTTAAACCGTATGTCCCGGTCTAATTAGCCCTCGTGTGCAAAAAAAGACTGTTGAGCGACAAACAAACAAAGATTGGTACAATCATATAACTAGTTATGTGCATGGTTTATAGTTATTTCGCCACCTACCCTCTCAAGTTTTCAGAATGCCTGACTGCGGATAGGGAGATGCTGGGTTCGAATCCCAGTTCTGGCATAGGTGTACTTTCTCTTTCTCTGTCTTTGTCCTGTACTTTTATGAATGAGGCGTGAATGGTTGCCTACCCTATAAACGTGTACCTATGGCATGTGTGTACTGAGAAAGTCGAACTTCACACCAAAATATGGTTCATTTGGAAAAGTGTAGCAGCGCACCCCATAATTTCATTTTAGCTGGCACAAAACAACAATAGTTATTTCAGAATTTTTCAAAAAAGTGATACCTTGTTGCATATATAGCAATTATCAATGATTTAATGGTGTTCGTGGCTATTTTATTGTTTTACTGTTTTTTACTTTCAAATTTTTTTCAAAAAATGTACATTGAAAGCCAAAATGGCAAAATTTGATTTATTTATAATCAGACTGAATAAAATCGAAACATTTTTGTGGATGCTCAACAAATAAATGATGATATCCAACGTTAACGGCAACTCTTTTGACTAGTAGTAAGCACTTTCACGTGATTCAAGGGATGGAATTCGGAAAAATCTAGATCACCCACCCCAAATAACATAACTGAAGAAACATGGCAACCCCTTCAGCTGTTCAGTAGTGGCTGGGATCAAACCCGTGACATTTAACTCAGAAGTGCTCTATCGCTTAGCTTAGATAACGACGCTACGGTGAGTCCATTCATTATTTTAATGTGACCCTGCCAGTATTAAATAATTTAGAGGCCTTAAGTTATTTTAATGTAAAATTTAAAATTAAGAAGAAGTTTTAATAGGATGAAGGAAAGAATATTCTTAAGTCATATTTTATATTTTTCTCTCCTTTTCTTTGGTAAACCTTTTTATCACATATTTCTATCTGGCGATGAAGCTATTAGTTTTGACTTTCTTACATAAATGTTGAGCTGATATTTGCAAAATTTATAAACTCAATGATATCAAATGTTTTTATTACTTGTTTCAAGGAAAGCATTGATTAGTAAGATCATTTTTCTGACTGTATACAGCAGTTTTTGTGAATTAATTTTGTAGAATTTGATCAGCAGTGTAATGTAATTTATTTAACTTCGTCTGTTTGCTGTGAATTCAAGTTAATATTTTTTATTATTAATTGTTAACAATGAATGATAAAACAATCAAACACAGTAATTCATTCATTATTAGTAGTTATTGTATTTAGTTGTTTTTTTAAGTGTTATATATGTTTCTTGATATTGATCTCTATAAAATTTGAAAATTGTCTAAATTAATTATTTTAGTGTGTATTATAACAAGAGGAGAATTACTTTAGTTTGGGAAGAAAGAATCAGGTTTTAAAAAAGAAAAAGTTAAATTTTCAGCACTGAAAACTTTTCTATCAACTTACCCTTCCCATGCACTTAAAAGTTAGAAAAGTTCTACGATGATTTGTAAAATGGATAAAACCATTTGAGAAATAGAGAAACTATCAATAATATTTATATTTAATGAGGACAAAATAATATCCCCAGATGAAAAGATAGAAACAAAAGAAAGTACAAGAACAGTCTAGAAATACTGAGATTCAAGTGTTATTCAAAATTTGTTAAATTTATTTAATTCCGTTCGGGAAACATAACATTTTACTTCATTCTTCGTGTTCTATATAATGTACAATAATCATATTTGATAACTAAGTTTGGAATTTCTTTTTGGTGTTTAATTTAAATCCTTGCTGTTTAGATATTTTTAAAATGGGTTGTTCAAGAATAATTTCATTCTTTCCACCTGGATCAGTTTTTTGGTTAGTAAAAACCAATCATTTCATGAGTGCCCAGTAATAATACTACCAGAAATATGCCAAAATGCATTGGACAATATACCATTCAAGGAATTATTTATTGGCTATACATTTTTCATTTTCATATAAAAAAATTACTTAAAAATACTGAACAACCCAAGGTAAAATCCTAGCACCCATAACGCATTTGGCGTGATTTTCAAGCATGTCGCCAAAGATCAAGGAGAGAGATTCATAATCATCAGAATGCGCGAGTGTTTCATAGTAAAAATAATTAGGCATCTCAAAATGGCAATACATAAACATACAAACCGAATCTTAATGCCACCAAATCTATCGCATTATGGACACCATTATTAAGCTCAATAGTAGAGAATTATAATCTCATGAATTTTTTTCAAGGAGTAAATACAAGAAAAACTATAATCACAAGCATGTCTTATAATTGAAGTATACTTTCACTTCTCATACATAATTAATTTTAGAATTATACTCATATCTTATATTTTATTTACTCTTCTAACTGATATGTTTTATATTATAGGCCAAGATTTTGCTTTTAGGATGCTCGTGACTACGTCACAAACTATTTAATTTAGTGCGTCTTTTTATTTTAAAATAACTTTTAAATTTGACATTTTATTTTTAAGCCCTTTAGACAAGTGCGGTATTTCTTTAATACTGGAATTATTCAGGGCATTTTTATGTTTTTATTTCACAATATTGTACATTTACTTGAAAATTCACTTCACTAATGAATTGTAACTTGCTTAACCGAATATGTTTGTTAAATGTTTAAGGCTCACAAGTTTTTTTCATCATATTTATTGTACAGTACTTTGAATTAATATTATTATATTCTAAAATTGCTTAAATTTATAGGGTATTATGGAGATGTAAATTTAGTATAATTTACTAATTTTGCAACTCTATTATAGACTTGCAAATTTAGTAAATTATGTAGCAAGTATTTTATAAGTTTTTAGAGTCTAGAGAACACAGCAAACTCCAGTATGTTAATTAGAATGTCTTTATTTTTGATTTTTTATATCAGCAAAATCATTTTTAATTGCATTATTTCATTTGAGCAATCAGATTTGATCAATATTAAAGTTTCAAATCTGTTGCTTATATTAAACTTGCGTATTATAAAATTAATAAGCCAGACAGATTTTTTTCTCTTTATTTGTTACTATTACAATCTTCTTGTAAAATTGATGAATTTCAAAACATTTAACAAAGTGTTTCATCTATAATTTGAATGTTGATGTATTGTCTTCATAGAATTTATTGCATATCCTTTATTTTGGCAATATAAGCAATTACAATAAAAATTAAGCAATTACAATTAAATAATTTAAGTAATTAAATAATTTAAGTACAATAAAAGTAAGTAAATAATTTAAGTACAATTAAATAATTTAAGTAAGTAGAAAAATAAAGTTTGGCCTGTATTAAAATTCAAAACTATTAACTATTATTACGGCCGAAAATTAATTGAAAATTAAATAAATTATTTGTCAGAACTTACCTTATTTTTGAAAACAATAAAGACAATATTCAGCTTACTTTGTGTTTTTCATGAGAAGTATTTTATTATATATTTAAAAAACAATAATTATAAAATTCTTCCAAAGAATATTAGAAATTGTAATCTTGTCGAGAAATATAGAGATTTAAGTAGAGTACTTTTGTTGAGAGAAAACGAATTATTTTTAAATGAATAGCAATGTAAATTACGATTAGAAGAACTTATATTTATGTAAAAAATCAGATAGAAACGTGTTTTAACTATCAATATTTAAATTATTAATAAAATTAAGTGAGCTATATAATTGTTTTTTACGACATAATACTCATTAATCGCAAAATTTGATATAATGTACAAATAACAATACAAATTTTGTATAATATATGTTTACAAATTTAGACGAGCAAAAGTTTAATCAGAATATTTAAATTTTTATTATAATTTAAATTGAAATATTAATTCCAAGTATTTTAATTTTATTTCACATTCTAGAATTCAGAAACATGAGCAAGTGAAATTGTAATTTAAAATTCTGGATGCATTTCGATTTGTAAAATGAAATCTATGATAAATGTTTTTCATTTTAAAATGAGTGAATAAAACTCTTATTCGGAAATACATACTCATCATTATAAATAGTATTCCAATTCTCACAGAAATAATTTACTTACAAATTAATTAATTTAATGTAAGTTTTATAATTATAGAAATTATGGCCAGGCATTATTCTAATTTTATAGTAATAGAAATTATTACTTTTATTACCAGGTAAATTCGAATATTGCGCCCATCTGTATCTGAACATAAAATTCTGTAAAAATGGCCTAGTTGTGTTCTGATTCATTTTATTATGCAATTTATCTTAAAACAGTTTTTAAAATCCCAGACTTTATTTTCTTTAACCTTTGTGATGCTATCAAGTGATAAATAAGCGCTATCAGATGAACTGTAAACAAACACAATTTTGTATCAAGGCAAAATTTTAACTGTTTAACAGTTGTGTCATTATTGTAGGATTGTCTGTCACTGCGAGGATTATTATGATCAAAAATTATCCTCTCATTTTATTGAGTGAATAATTATGAACGATTTTTAAAATTTATTTAAAAGAATTCTTAAGCATTATCAGCGGAAGGAAACGCTGTCAAATGCATTCCAAAGTGGTTATAGTTTTTATAAGGCTTATCCTGAAAATTGTTCGGGACAAATTTTTTCATCATTTTACTAGCTGTATAGTTTGAATTTACAATTATATAATTAAATAATAATTTATATTTAATTAAAAACATAAATTTTTATTTCGTTTTTAAAATTGATTTTACTATACTTATTTTCTTATTTTTATAATGTTATGTATAAGATTCTATAAATTATTGCTTCAAGAGCAATGGAATATATTGACTTATATCACTTAGAATTTAAAAAAAATTAAAGTAACCTCAATGCGTAAATTATTTACTTAAATTCAAGAGAGAGAGAAAGAGAGAAATTGCAGTACAAATTCTCAATAGTTATAATATCTTAAGAACTTAAACCAATGGTGATTCATAGAACGTCGCAATGTCTGCAACGTTTCAAGTTGAAATCACACATGAAATTGATTCCAAGTCGTAAATTAGATTATCAACTATTCAATTAAAAAGGAACCTGACCAGCATATAACACGTTATCAAAATTGAATAATGCAAGTGCCGATATACAAATAAATGCCCATTTTCTAAAACTGCAACCGCGAATTCTGAGCCATCCATTCGTAGGAATCATTGCAATTCAGCATTGTAATCAAGAGACTATTGCATTATTCAACGGGAAGGCAAACCTGCTCTCTTTTCAAGCATTTTCAATGCAGCGTCACTATTAACAGAATATTAACGGGTCTTTGAAAAATACTCGTTATATATCATTAGCAGTTCTCACTTTGTTTGCTCTTTTCTAAATGCAGCTCCATACTCTGCTCTGGGGGCCCCGAGGAACCGTTCTTCGTCAATCACTGGTTGGTACCCGGAGGGAACTTTTGTTGGGTAAGATTTAATTTCTGGGAGACGTTGCTATTAATATTGCTTTATTCAGTTTCCGTCCGGCCCAAAGGTAACTAAGCCATTTTTTGATTTGAGGACTTTCATTTGGACTTAGAGAATCCGAGTAGACGTTGCCTGCCTATAAATGTATCTTTGGTACAATGCTTCATTAAATTAAACTCTGGAAGATTGATGGTGTTATAATAAATAACATTAATGTGCCTTCCTTTGTCTAATCCGTCTTGCAGATTGAAAAATGAGTCAGATAAAATAAATGATTTTTTTTACTACAGAAAACATTCTTGCCGATCGAATAGCTGTAATCAAAGGTCTTGATGACAATGATTAAAATACCATTTACTGTTCGGTAATTATATTCGTTTCGAGTATTTTTTACTAATTTCTATTATTAACTTCATCACAGATGTTTTCACACATGCTAATATTGGCAGAAGTTGAATTCAGAACGAACTTGATTAAATTTATCTGGAATTCTGGGAGAAAATTACTTGTTTCTTAATCATTAACGTGCTTTTTGAATGGAAATTGGCAAACCTACCTGCATATTTTACATTCATTTGCATCATGTAAAATTTAATAAGAATTTGACTTTAAAGCTCTTAATCTCTTAAATTTCACTGATTTTAAATAAAAATATCTTGTTTATAGTACCCTAAAAGAATATACAAAAAACTGGTATCAAATAGTTATTTTTTATGTGGTATTTGGAGATAAATGCCCAACAAAGTGACGGAAAAAGTCGCTCGAGTCAAATTTAGCAGTTAATTATATACAAATCATAAAAAATTGTTCATATTTGTTTATATAGTATATCATTACTATATTGATATTGGAATTTATTTTTCGGTGTGTTGAAGAAAATAATCAGTTAATTTGTAAAAAACCTTTTTTAAATAAAATATCATTTATCAAAAAACATAAATCATTATGGTTTTTTATTAAATTCCAAGAAGGTTTCGTTGCTAAAAAATGCAATTCTCTGAATGAAATACCCTGTTTCGAATATTTAAATTAAAGGTCAGGAACATTAAGAACGAAAGATTTACATTAAGAATATATAAAAAATTTCTGTAGAACTATTTTGCATTTTTTCTTATATCAGTGACTTTAAATCATGAAATGAATGATTTAACGATCAAAGGTCGCTGTAAGACAATAGAATATATATTATGTGCATTTCACAATACTTCATTTTATAAACAGTAGGCGTTTTTAATGTGTCGCAAAGAAAGAAAAATACTTCCTTTATAATAATTCAAGCGTAATAAACATTTACCGTGTTAACTTTCATTCATAGTATTTCATTTCATAAACATTAATCAGTACTCGTTCCGAAAAGGAAGGAACCCTGAAAACTTTCAAGCACCCACCCCAGGACTAATATAAATCTAGTAGTAAAACAGCACACTTCAGAATGGGGAATCAGGGCATGATCCCAGATATTTTTTAGAGAGCTAGGTGTTACACTTTTGCTCTCTGTATGTGTGTCAATCAAAATAGACGCTTGGTAACCTTCCTGGTTTTCTCCCTTGCTGCACTATGACCAACTATCAATGAAAAATTCTTGAAGAAGACAATTTACGTAGCATATGTTAAAATATTTTATAGTCGTTTACAACTTTTATACTCATAATTACACGGTGTTAAAGCGCCTTTCCTGTCAATGCAAGAAGCAGAAATACAACATACATGTCTAGTTATTAAAGTGTCTAGTTATTAAAAGTTAAAGTGTCTAGTTATTAAAGCATCGAATCCGGGATCTCTCATTTGTAAGAAAATAGTTCTACAAATACGTAGACAAGATTGTTTATAAAATTTCTGCTATATCTATTCGGTAGACATTTTGTACGTGGTGAATTGTTGGGGTATTTTATAATGTAAAGAAATTTTGAGAGTAAAATCTATTTTATCTATTTAAATTACTTCAAAATAAGTTGTTATTAAGCATATATATATATATATATATATATATATATATATATATATATATATATATATATATATATATATATATATATATATATATATATATATATATAGATATATATATATATATGAGTCTAAACGGTTCCAGCGTTACAGTATGACACAACTTAACTATTTAGAAATGACTATTTCGCCTAAATATTTTTACATGCAAACATAAATGTCTGATCGTAAAACTTTTATCGTGTCTACATGATAGACATTTTGTAGATAGAAAATTAGTGGGACAATATTCTTAATGTGAAGAAAATATTTATTTCGACAGAAAGAGTTCCATTTTACTTAGATGAATTAATCCGAAATCAATTGTTATAATACACTGTCCCAGTTTCATGTAATCGATGACACAGATCCATCATTTTAATCATATGTTTAGTTTCTCATTACCTTCTATTATTTTTAGGAACTGTAATATGGCAACAGGTTGAAACAAGTTATTATTTTGACTACATTTACTAAATACAGGTATAGATGCCTGTTTACAAAGTGACAATCATCCCAAATTGGTCTACATTTTGTAAGCAATGAAATACAAAAGAGAATTTGTTTTTAACTGTGAACTTATTTGCGGTAACCAAAACATTAAACTGACATTGTCAGAGGAGAGTTAAAGATTCTCTTTTCATGTATAATTAAGAAAGTTTGTAATTAATTATCATGCATTCTCATAGTATTATAAAATCAATTTGTTATATTAATCAATTTATAATTTCAGATATATTAATCAATTTATTAATCTATCTTAATTTTATTGATATAGATACTTGCATGTAGACATGATATTATAAAATATATTTTAATTGATAATGCAATTTTTACCCATAGTTTTTTTATATCGCATCTCATTATTCAGTTCTGAGTCTTAAGATTTTTCAACATATTAATGGTCTTAACAATAGATCTTCACGCCCTAACAAAAACTTAGACTACTAAAACACATGCGATTCATAATAAAATTTTTTGGAACTCCTAGGTGAAAACTGCTGTGAGCATGAGCAAAATTTTGTTTTCAGCGAGAAAGTTTTCATAGACAATGTGCCGTATTAACATTTCGCCGGAACGAAATTGGAAAACTCCTAAGCACGCACACACACACACACTTGCAACTTTTTACTGTTCAATCTGGGATTTTCCATTGTAAATAAAGAAATCCTTGTTATATGCCACATTAAGGCAAAAGTTTTCCAGATTTGACTCCTCATGAGGGACAATATAATTGCTGAGAAATTATATAAGCATTCCTTGAATAAATTCTTGATAGAAAATTTGTCGAGAATATTAGTTTATGTTTGTCTTACAATAAAGAAAAACACAAAAATACTTCCACATATACACTAATAAATATGTATACTAGGTTAAAACGGAAAATCTCATTTCGCGCTAACCCTTCACTTGCGGGGTTGAATTCGTTCCTATTATTTTAAAAATAACAGTTTAATTACCAATTTTAAGTAATTTCAAAGATATTACGATAACAAAAGCTACAGTTCCTTCCCTCAAATTTAATAAAAACCAAAAATTTTTACTTTAAAATTTATTAAAAAAATTGATAGTGTAATATATATTCAAGATGTCCATTAAATCTGGGGAATCAAAAGCCATGAGTGTAAGGGTCTGGAGAAAATTTCTTCCCCCTTCAGATCAATGTCAAAATTAAGGGAGTGGATTTTCTGATTTTGCCATCTGTCAGAGGAGTCTTAGTGCAAAGTCGTACTTTCACCTTCGTGGTGCTCTGGTTAACCAAATGACCCCCCTTACAGACTTAAATTCGCATAGCCAATGGCAAAGCGAGCTTATCTTGTCCAAGTGTCTTAAGTAACAACATATATTCAAGATCAATATTCTTAAATAGATTTGTGTCAAATTCTCATCAGAACATTTTTATCAGTATTCAGAAATAAAAAGAAAAACAGCAGCGAGAGGAACAATTTAAATTTCCAAGAAATCAGTGGATAAGAATAAGAATAGCGCTCTCTGATATGGATTATCTTTTTCATTATTCTTTCTCTTTAAAGCAAATGTGAAATGATAAAGGTGTACAAAAGATAGAAAGCCATAAAATGTAATTTATTTATAAATGAACAATGTTACTTACTTAATTGCATAAAATGATTATTAAGTCTACTAACTTCGAGACTTGTTATAAACTCACTTATAATAGGTTTGAATACTATAATATATATATATATATATATATATATATATATATATATATATATATATATATATATATATATATATATATATATAGGTTTGAATATATATATATATATTTAAAATCTTAATTTTATTTTATTTCTATTATTTAATTAAAGTAGAAGATCTTTATAATTTTTATAACAAATATTATTTAGCTATTTTTCACAATAAGTGTATTTTTAATTGACTAATTTATTGTGTGAATCTTTAAATAATATTTACAATCTTGTTTGATTTTCTTTACTTTAAAATGGCAAAACTTTCAAGACATTTATTATCCTTTTATTTTATATTTATTTCCCTATTAATATTATTAAATAGGCTCTTTGGGTAAAAAGTTTCACATGCCTTTGAGCTTTTAGAAATTTGGCTACAAAAAAATTGGTAAACTTGTTAGTTTGTTTAGATTTCAGAGGAGTCCTCCCCCATCTAGCTAATCAATTAATCACTGTCTACTTGGGCATTAAAAAATCAATTTTTAAGTTTTGATTTTTGTATTTCAATTTTTTTAAAAAATGTAACTCTTAAAATTAGTAAGAGCAATAATTATTAAGGGAAAAGAACGCCTAGAAATATTAAATAATAAATAAAAACACTTCTTCATTCAATGAAAGTTTTGTAAATTTTTAATGATTTTATTTTGTTACAGAATAAAATGATTCTATCTAAAAAACTCATTTGTTTCTACGCAGTTAGTGGTAATAGTATGGGGAAACAAAAGCCTCCAAATCCATACATTGCTACTACTACAGTGGAAAACAATAACTTTGAAACGTGCGTACGACACATAAATTCAAAACGAGGTTGACCTTCAGATTTCTAATGGTCTCCATAAAAAAAAATGTCCGCGAATCACGTTCAAAGCATAAAAATACTTTGTTCAATAATAAATACATTTTCTTCTTTCTGTGCGATTAAAGAAAGGTATGAAAAAAAAGAGGCTGCTAATTTCATTCGAAAGTAAAAAGCATTCGTGCGTGAAGGATATGTGCGCAGTGTTTCAATTCCAGGCATAATTTGTCGGAATCAATACATCAGCGACCAATGAAATGAAAGTGTATTTGAATAAAAGGGCGTGGCTTTAAAGCACAGATATGTTGGCACCACTTTTTGAGTAGATTTTCTGTTGTGTTTCTGTTGAAAATCCGAGGATAGGATGATGGAATGGCATCGAGCTATTGTTTCCTCGCCACGATTGAAAATCACGCACTTGGCATATCCACAGGATGTGCTTGGCAGAAAAGTTGACTTTCTAAGCCGAATGAGAACAGCGCCCTCTGGTGTGCGTTACCCACTCCTCTATTCTTTCCTCTGAAATGAAATAGGAAACAATAAAGGCTTAAGAAAAAAAAAGCAGAACAAAAGTTTTTAATTTACAAATACTATTATTAATTTACCTGCATAAAAAATTATTAAGTTTACTACCTTCAAGATTAATAAAAAAATCCTTAATAATAAGTTGAAATATTTATTTCAAAATATTAACATTTTATATAACAGACTGATGAAAATGATAAAGGCAGATCAAAAATTGACTTTAGTCAACTTTTCATCTGTTATTTATAATAATCTAGTTATATTCTTTATATATTACATAATTATTAATATCACAATACTATAGTATATCAATTCGATATTATAAAATGTACATAGATAAAATGTAAAATAATTTAAATAAAAATTTTAAAACTTTGCTCTGAATTTTATAGATGCATAAGCATTCATTTTAACTGTTAGGCAGAGTACTATCTCTTTTATTTAAATGTTGATTTTTAAAGTATTTACTAACTTATATTAGCGTGAATTAAAGGGAATTTATAACTCTATTAAATATATATATATATATATATATATATTATATAATATATATACATATATATATATATATATTATATATATATATAGATATATATATATATATATATATATATATATATATATATATATTTATTTGCATTTTTACTCTCTTAATTACCTTGAGTGGTTTAAAACAGTATGACATATAATATTCATTAATATTCATCATAATAATCTAACACTAATAAGTACCTAAATCTAATACTTTTTTGTACGTCTCTAATTTGCTTTAAAAAATTAATGCATTAATTTCTCCAAAATTAATATATTTTAAATTCTTCATAGTGATATGTTTATTTATCAAATTTAAATCCCAATGATTATATGGAGAACAATTATATGGGAAAAAATTTTTGATTTTACAAAGATCTATTCAGCAAATTCCTGAATTTAATTAATTAATTTTTGTTTATCTTCTAATGGATTTTTTTTAAATTTCTGACTTAAAATGTTAATTGTATTTTAACAAAATGGTATTCAAATTGCATATGTGGTTAATTTTTACAGGTGGTTAATAAGTCTGTCGTTAACATGAGATTTTACATGTGGTTAATAAGGCTGCGAATCTAAAATATTTACTTCTAGAGCATAAGGGGCTCAATAATTGAAATAAATGAATTTCAAATTCTACAAAGGGATAAGTTTGTATATTAAATTTTAATCTCTTTTCGTAACAAACTTAAGAGAGAAGAATTCTGAGTTTAAGAACATCAACTCAGCAAACTCTTAAATGTCTATATGATTTGCATAGTTCCTGACGAAGAATGTGGCAAATCTTTGGTATAATTAAGAATTCATCGCTTTTTAAGGAAGTGATATTGAAACTGCATATTTGAATATTTTCTAAGGAATAAATCTTGACGTTACATATTTTTTGAGTCCGCCAAATCTATTCTTAAAGTAAAGGGGTGTTCAATAGATAAAATAATTATAAGCTCTAAGGAGTGTTAAACATATATTTATTAAATTTAAATCCCTTCACTCAACAAACTTATAAAGAAGACTCATGGTTTACCAACATCACTTTAACAAATTATTAAATTTAATGAAATTTGAGTATCACCAGACGAAAAGTCTTGTGAAAACTTTCATCATAATGACTTATGGATTTTTAAAGAAGTGACTCCTAAATTATGCATACAATTATTTTCTGTTTAGTAAGTACTTCTCAAATTTGCTTCTAGACTCATTACGGAATAATTCTTAAATTAAGTAAGCCATTTTTTAAAAGAATTAAGTCTATCAATTATACTAAAATGTCTTGATGCAATAATTGTGTATATATAAAGTTTACGATTATAGATTTAGAAAATTCATTAAATAGGGGAATTTTATTTTAATCTAAAAGTCACCAACTTAACTAACATTTAAAATTATAAGTATAGAAGAAACATAAAGTAATATTTAAATTATTTGAAATTTTTTACTAAGAATTAAATATATCAATTATATTAAATTGTCTTAATACAGTAAATGTGTACATACTAAAGTTAAATTTACGAATCAATATAATTTTAGAAAATATAATTATTCAGCTAATTTTAAATTTTGGTTTATTTTCGACAAAAATTAACGGAAAAAATTTTCTCTTAACAAAACGATACTTTTATTATTGGTGTGAGTGTCTTCTGCATAATAAGACTAACACATTTATAAAATATTCCATGTGTCTTTGAAATATGCTCTGAAAACATTCAAAAATTCAGCTATCCAAACTGGTAAATATTAAATCTCATCAAGAGAAAAATCTCCTCAACAATTTTAAAAGTTTCCATGTTCTGTAATTACGAGGAACAGATAATGAATTCTATTAGCATGCAGGTCTCTTGATTAGATTGCAATCTTTTGATAATGTATACAGTAGGGCATTAATTTTACCAATCACATTTTCAAACGATTTCTCAATTTGCTATATTTTTCAAAATTGTAGAATGTAGAAAATGATTTTCATTAAAATTTAGTCAAATTTCAGTAAAAATCCTCTAATTCAGCAAAGCCTTGATTAAAGGAACTTGGTTTTTAAATTCTAAATTTCTGCTTTAGTAACGGATATCAGAAGTCGAATGATTTTTAAGAAAATATTTTTAAACCAACGTAATAAATGTTATTTATAATGTGATTTGTCTTATTGATGATAAGGGCTAGAAAGTATGGTAAATTTTTTCCAAGACCTTTTTAAAAATATAATGAAATGAAATCCGATTATTTTTTTTATTTTCGTTACAATAAATGTAAAATATTAGCAATTTGAAAAGAATGTACACATTTACATTTGTTGATAATGTGTTACCCAATTTAATTTTCCCCTTTTTTTTATAAATCACGAAAAATATTTTTTCAAATAATTAAGGAATAATTTATAAAGTGCATTCATTAACTGTGCAATAATTGTTTTTCAAAATATTCTAGAAGTTTTGTCGAAGTAACAAAGATTTCGTATGATCAAAAAAAGTATGTATATCTGTATGTGTATCATTTATTAAAGTTGTAAGTCATCAAACTGAACAGAGTTAATAGCAGTAATATATATGATTAATATGCAAATGTATGATTGAATTATTCAGAAATAATCAAGCAAATTATAAAATATTGTTTGAAATTTAGAACTATTCAAGAGATTAAAAAAACGTAATAAAAAGTACTTTAGGACATTTATATTTACACAAAATCCACACCTGAATGAAAATAAAAAAAGAAATGGTAAACGATTCTCGAATAAATTCTAGTCTATGGTTATCTTTATAATTAGATCTTTAAATATTATGTTACTATTTACATAATTATCATGACATCAGAATAGAAATAAGTGTATTAGTTTTGGAATACCTGTGTATTCACCAATTATTCATTCAATTTATAGATAAATTTAGGATAAATCACAAACTAAAGTATTAATTCTTTGTTTTCCTGCACTTTACCTAAACAATATTTCTTTCAAAATTTTTCTATTCTAATTTTTCCTTTTTCACCATTTTATTTTATTTTTATTTTTTATTTTATAAGTGTTTTATAAATAAAAAATCGGAATATTTAATCTGCTTTAAATGAGATCAAGATGAGATATAATGGACAACTAATGTATGTTATAGTAACTTATATAAAAGATTTATATATAAGTTGAAATTATTTATCGCTTGGATAATTTGATAGCAGATATATATATATATATATACACATAGATAGATAGATATATCATATTTTTTACAAAAGTTTTCTATTTTCGTTTAAATTATTCCCTGTTAATTAGAATTACTCTTTAATATCATTAAAGATTGTGAATGAATTTGGATAAAAGTAATTCAAATATTGTTTCATAATTGGGTGGAAACAATTTATTAATATCTATTATTTATTAAAAATTTATTAAAAAGAATAAGTTGGCTAAAAATAATTCTTTACTTGGTATTTAAATATTTTAGGAGTAAAAAGTTACTGTTATTTAAACTTTTAAATTTTCGGTTAAAAAATATATTTTTTGAAAATAATGCTTTGTTTTCTTATTTTTATTATAGTTTTATTAATCCTAATATTTTGATATTAATTTTTCTTTTCTGGAAATTTTTAATATATATATATATATATATATATATATATATATATATATATATATATATATATATATATATATATATATATATATATATATATATATATATATATATATATATATATATATATATATATATATATATATTTGTAATTTTGAGAGTCTTAGAAATTTATGAGTGTAAAAAATAAGTAATCTTTAAAAATATTTCATGTTTAACCAATTTTTATGGTTGTTTTTACTTAAAATTTTAACACTCCAATGTTATAATACCATTATGGATTTCAGTCTGTAAGACTTTGAATTTTTTGAGCGGTGTCTAAGTAACGTTTTCGTGAATATTGCTTTTTCCTAAACATTCTAATGCAATTCATTCCTAAGTTTTTATAAATGGACTACACTGAAAAAATTGTAAATAAATCAAAATTTACGCCCCTAAAGATTTGAATAGTGAAAACAATTGAATTATTATTTAAAATATTTTTAAGGTAGTGATTGAGGTTTATTTGATCGTCAAGAGAATTGATGCCTGCCTCGTATTTTGTCCCTGATTTCGTCTTGTATTGAAATTGTTTTTGCTTGAAATTTTGAGCTTCATATCTATAAAAAAAAGATTTCTTCGGGAATTGATGTATTATAAAAGAGAGGTTTGTGAAATAGCTTAAAAAGTTTGCCTAATAGTCACGTGTTTTTTTAAAATAAACATGACTTTCACCACGAAAATATTGATTTTTTAATTCAAGAATGTCTAAAATAGATTTGAAGAAGTAAAATTTCTACTGCCATTTTTAATATTGTGATTTGATCCTTATTTTTGTTTTTTCACACAATACAAACCAAAGGTATTATTTAAAATCTTAAAATTCACCGAAAATTACATTAAACATCATTTACTGAAGTTCAATTAAAAAGTGTTATTAAAAATTATTTCTTGTTTATAATGAAACTAAATTTAATATTAATATACGGATATAATTTATTCTATTCAGATATAAGTTACTATTCAGATTTAAGTATATTTAGTATTACTATTCAGATTTAAGTATATTTAATATTACTATTCAGATTTAAGTTTAAAAATTGCCATAATTTAAGGCTGTTTGGAAGAGATATTTTAGAGAATTATACATTTACTTAAGGTTTGTTTAAAGTATTGTAGTGTACAATAGTGGAAATAACGCCAAAAAATAAAGCAAACCATCAAACAAACATGAAATATAAAAGTTCATGATTGTAAAGGAGCAAAGAATATCTAACGTTTAAGGACATTTTAAAAATAATCTGTTGCGCACACACCTTTTCTTTGTAAATATTCTGCATCCTATTTTTCATACTTTATATTAGACCTTTAAAGAAATTTGCATGTAGCTCAAACTATGTATCATAAATTAACTATCTTTTCTTTAAATTTAATATTTTTTTCCCACTGTGTTAAATTTTTCTTGCAGGTAGTCCCGAACATTTTAAATTGCATTTAATTCAAGTCTTTATCAGTTCAAATGATTTACTTTATTTTGCCGAAATAAATATAAAGAAATCTTAGTCTTATGGAAAGATATCCTTATTTCTGGAATATGAGTTATAAGCTTCTTAAGGAATAACTATATTCTGATAGCTATTTTTTAAGTATGCTCCTTTGTATCATATTAGCTCCGTTTTTCACATTTCCAACGTCTTTTTTTAATAAATTCAACCGTCTTTTTCTTTTCAAAAGTCATTGCCAATCTTGATCAAAATCATCAAGTCCGTCTAAGTGGAAATGTTTTCAATAAAAAAGGTGAAACTTTTCATATTATTATTTGCCTACTTCATCTAATTAAAATGACTCCTTAAAATAATAATTTATGATTTTTGAAAAATATTATTTTCGATTGGTTTTTGAAACTTTTAGCGTTATTAAAGATTTTAAAACAGCTAAGAAATAATTTCATGACACTTGCTTGTAATTTAACTGAAAAAGTTTTCTGAGAATAGCAAGATGAATAGCACACATTTTGCCGCATAAAGCTATCTTCGATATTTTCTGGCTTTTTTTTTTTTTTTTTTCTCTACAAAAGATTACTTTTTTTACATTGATGCTTGTTAATTTTCTTTTTGATGCATTTTCTGCAGTAATTTTAGATCTTTTTATTTTTGCAGATATATTGCAAATTGACAAACCTTTATTATCATGTAAATTCCATGATAATAAAGGTTTCTCAATTTGCAATATAATAATAATAAAAGCAATATTAAAATAATATTGCTTTTATATTTTCTCAATTTTTATTTTGCTTCATTCAATTTCACGTGCCTCTTTTAAACGTATTGTGCAAAAATATTAAGCCTACAACAAAATAAATTAAACTTATATTTTTAAAGAAATAATTTTAAATCTTCTGAAGGATAAATAATATTATCTGGATACTTTAATAGAAAATAATATTGCTTTTATATTTATATCCCAAAATATATCAAAAATATTGTAAAAACAATGAATTAATCTAATTAACTAACTAATGAGGTATAAGAAATATTTTTAAGCATATAAAGAGACAAGCAATAATTTAAATGAAAAAATCAATAGAATTTATATACATTATTTTATCTATTTAATAGCAAAACACAACCGTCCTCATATTTGTGAGTCTCATTACATCAAATGAAGGAAAGATTATTTTTGTGAAAATCCTTTATATATGCACACAAATTCATACATATATGTGTGTGAATACATATTCATATATCTATGTATATTTTTTTCTTAAAATACTACTTAAAGGAAAAAAATAACATTAGCAGAAAAATACTAAACATTTAAATCGTTCTTGGCAACTTAAACTAACCATAAAGGGAATGTTTTGTCCTGTATTTTTCACTTTGCTTGTTCTTCTGTTTTGTTCTCAATTTATTGATGGCTTGAATCAATGGAAAACGGCTTCTGAAACCGATGCTTTGGTATTTATACAAGAAATAGTTTTATTAACTAAATAATCTTAAACAATATTCTCAGACATTCGATGGTGAACTTCGCCTTGTTTGCTGCCGCTTGAAAAATATGATTTGAAGGTAGGCAGCAAATTCGTCAACAAATCAGATTCACAAATGAAATATCAATATGATGTCGTAATTAATTATGTGGGACGTTGCTGAAATGTTATCTGACGTCATGAATATTTTAAACCAATGAGAATTGTAAAAAAGTGGTAAAGACAGGATCTCAACTGGAACAAAAGAATCAACCACTTAATGATTAAAAAAAATAACTAATTAAAAAATTTTTGTGCATGTTGAAGTATAGTTACTTAGAAGAAAAAATAATAATAACAGAAATTAAACAATGTTGCGTATTTATAAAAGTGTACCAATCAGATTCATAGTAAATCCTGTATGGCACTTCTGAATAAATTTCTCGTAGATTAAAGAAAAATCAAATTAAATATATCAAAATGAAATAGATTCCAAAAACTTGTAACTTTTAAAAAAGCTGAAATTTAAATCGTTTTCAAAGCAGAAGGATGCATCAGGAGAGAACGAGAATGCTGGTAGGAATAAAAGCCTGGGTAGTGACCTCTGGCAGTCGTTCACCCCACATCCTCAAGCCTTTGAAACCCCTAAAAACCAACTGTCAACCCCATTGTTGGCCTGCATCGCTTCCCCGGGATGCGAATGCTTCTCGAAAAGAGAGAGGTGAAAAAAAATCAGAGATGGATCGGAAGATTTTTATTCAACTGACCTCTGATTTTGCGTCATCCCTCGGTCCTTTTCACCGTTTTTTTTAGTACTGAAAAGGGGTGAATAACCCTTCACTGTGGAACTCTGGGGTTCTCTCACAACTGTACTGATGATAAGCAAAAAAAAAATTTACATCCAGCTTTATCTAAATATAATAATTTATTTTAACTCCTTAATCTTTGAATGTATTTATTTTAAAAAAAACCATTTAGGATATTTATTTATAAAGCATTAAATAAAAATTTATTTAATTAATAAATAAAAGAAAATGAATTTTTTTGCATAAGATATTAAATTTATTATCTCATAAATATATTAGAAAATTCTTTTTAAATTAGCACCTTTTAGTTGTTAGTTTAAAAAGCAATAAACTATTCATACTTTTATAATTTTCCTAAAATCATATTTTATAAAATAAATTAATAACAGAATATTATAACAAAAATTAAGCATCATAAAATAATCTCATTAATTAATATGATAAATTATGTGGTTTTTGTTAATAAATTAATTTCTTAATTAAGTACCTTTAAAGTAATTTTAACTAAATGGAATTTGTCTTTTGAATAAAGAAAACTGAGAATAGTGTTAAATAATAAGAACAGGTTTCTTTACCTTATATCAAATATTTTCAAATGTTTAAAACCAGTTGAAAATAAAAAAGATAAAAAAGTTTTATATAAGATATTTTTATAAAGGACTTAATAAAGTATAATATATGGAAAGCATAATATTTGTTTGAAAACTGTATATTTATATTTTAAATTTTACAGCAAAAAATATTTATAAAGTTATTATAATCGTTCTATATAAATTTAGAAAACACTAGGTATTTTAAGTTTACATAAATAAAAAAAAGTATTAAATGTAAAAAAAAATGTAAAAAATAATTTTTAAATAATTAATTTTTGAAAAATTAGAGATATGCATATATGAACATGCATATATAAATATAAATAGAATGGACACATACTATATATAAAGCAAGATTAGAAGTATCATAAGCGAAAATTTAAAGATATAAAAAGATATAAAACTAAAAAGTACAAGAATAGATAAAACACTTAGCAATACATTCAGCGCAAAAGAAGCTAAAATAGAATTACTAAAAAATTAATAGTACATTTTTATAAAATTAGAAATCCCAAATATTAGATGGAAAATAATAAATTTAAAATACATAGAAAATACCAAATGGAGAATAATAATATATTTATAAAGTTAGTCAAAAAATCAAATTGAGAATAATAATCAAATACTAGATGGGCAACAATACATTGTAAAAAAGAAATATAGTAAACAGTTGGAAAAATGTTCAATGTATATTTTAAAATTTCAAAGAAAATAGAATAAAGGAAAATGGAATGAATTACCAACATGGCCAGCATCATAAGGGAGTGTTGACCACATTGGCTTAAGTATGGCCCTTCTTACATTTAGTCGTTAAATTTATGTATTTATTTATTTGGTTTACATGTTGTATTTGGTGTGGTTCTTGTAGGTTTGGATTTGTATTTGGAAATGTATTTGGATCTGTATTTAATTTTAGTTTTCATTACTCTAAATTGAAGTTATTTTGGCAACATTGATTTTTGGCTTATATAGCTTAGCTTTACTTTTACTTCTTTTATTCTGGTTTGATAGTTTGGTTTGAACGTTTTGGTATGGTTTCTTTAAGACTATGTCTTGGGCCAGTGCAGAAGCGCCATACTTTGTGCCAATGTGGTCAATACCCCCTGATGAAGCTTGCCATATTGGTAATTCGTTTCATTTTCTTTTATTCTATTTTCTTTGAAATTTTAAAATATATATTGAACATTTTTCCAACTGTTTACTATATTTCGTATTTACAAAGTATTGTTATCCATCTAGTATTTGATTATTATTCTCAATTTTGTTTCTTGACTAACTTTAAGTATTTGCTTTATATAAAAAATTTAAAGATCGTATTAGGACACAATTTTCTACAGAAATGACAGTTATTAGGGTTTTTGAAAGGATTTGAAATAAAGAACATAGGAAATCAAATTATATTAATGTTTTTTCAATTATTTCTTATATAAATCTAAAAAAAACTCAAATATTTCTTTAAATTTTAAAATATTGAAAAAAAAATTGTTTTAAAACATAATCTCAGATTACCAAAATTTCCATTTTTTTAATATTACACTTAAAACTAAACGCTTACATATTTTCATTAGCTTAAAGTACATTGAATAAAACATCGTTATTTATCATTTCAATCCAACATAAAGTTCATTGTTTTCAATTATATGGGAATTAACTATCAATAACTACAATTTAAATTTTCAAAAACTTAATTTTATAAACGTTTTAAGATACGTAAATTTAATTTTTAATTAATAAGCTTGATTCTTAAGCTTTGTTTGATTTCGAAGGTTAAATACTTACTTAAAATAAATCTGATTTATTATTTTTAAGTTATTTAATGCAACTAAAAATATAACAGACATTTTTAAAAATGTTTACTTGTTTTATTCAAAAAGTAGAATTAAAATAAATAAATTTATCTTATTAACGTTTATAAATTTATTTTATAAATGTTAATAAGATAAATTTTTTTTAATTCAATGTATTTCTTTAATACATTGAATTAAAGAAAAATTTTATGTATTTTAGTGTATTTCTTTAATTTAATTCAATTAATGCAACTCGCATTTTTATAAATATACTGTTTTAAAAATTAAAATTTTTTTCTATTTATCCAAATTTGAAATTAATTTTCTAGAAAAAATATGCTTTGATATAAATTTGATAAATTAATCCTCCTTTTAATGTAATAACATTAGGTTGTATTGAATTGCTAATATTTTTATAAATATCCGAAAATAAATAACTTTCAATATGTTTTTACCTGTTTCAGAATCAGTTTTTTATATGACAATACAGAAAAATCAATATATATTGAATGTTATATATTTATTCTCTTTTTTATTTTTGATGATTCTTAATCTCCAGCTTTTTTATATTATATATATGATGTTTCCATGATTTAAAATTTTAAATTGTTTGAAATAATTATTAACCATTTTCCTCGAAATAACATTCTTTAACTATGCTTAGTTGTTTCAGTTCTTCATGACTCTGACAATAGTAAAAGGAATTAATATTTTTAAAACTTGTCTCTTGTCAAATGTAATCAGAATACCCTCATTTGTTTAATTTTACTTGTTGTTTTTAAATAAGACTTGAAGATTTTTTAGTGTAAAATTCATGATAAAATGATAAAATGCTTTGCATTTTTTGCACATTTTAATAATTCAATTTCCATTTTTAAATAAAATAATACTTTGATCCTTATATAAAAATTGCCAAAAGGTCTTTGAGGTACAAACTTGTTTTATGTTTTGTAAGAAAAGTTTTATGAATTAAATTATCTCTCTCTCTATATATATATGTATTATTGAATTGTTGAAAATTTTTCATTTTGAAAATGTTTTCAAAATTTGACTAATATATTTTATCAGTTTTACAGCTGGTCTACTTCTTATATACTTCTGGAAAAGGAATTGGGGGACTTTTCTCTGTTTCTCTCTATTACTATCTTATTTTACAAATAAAAACAAAATTAAAATGCAAAATTTGAGAGCAAAAAAGCAAATGCATAAAGCTTTAAACATGACTCTTCAGTTATTTCATTTGCAATTTTGATTTTATGAACCTTAAATTTTTACACTATGAATAATTATTATTATCTTCTGTTGGTAAAAATTTACATTAGAAGTATTTATTAAATAGATGAAATTAAAAATATATGATTAGAAATAATTTATTATTCTTTTTTCTTTTCTAGGAAAATAATAACATTTATTAAAAACAAAGCAGTATACTTCGAATAATGACTTTCAAATTCCAAAAAGCAGATTATTTTAATTTATTGCTTTAACTCATGATTCAATTGGTGCATCGTAAATCTGACATATGAAAAATTTAGTTTATGATTAAGCAGCTAAGTTTGGTTCCTAGTTCTACTTATATTTATAAAAGATTTTAATCCCTTTAAATTATGTTTTTAATTTAGCTCACGTGACAAAAATTGATTGTAAGTGATAACAACCTCCCATTCTAAATAATATGACAATAATATGTTAACATTTATGAATTTAATGACCACTATACCGTAATTAATACTTATACAAATTGATTTAAGTATAATATTTAAAAGCATTCCTTATGTCGAGTGTAAATCACTTTAAAACAACATGAAAAAAATTTTGTAATTTCATATAAAAAACTAAACACTCCATTTACTTCTAAAATTTAAAGTGATCGAGTTAACTTTTTTATATTCAGTATGATTTATTTCCCACTGTACAGTAAGGGTATTCCAACAACTATTTTGGGGTTTAAGAAGGGAAACACTTGCACTGAAAAATCTATTGAAGGGAAGTTTGATTTTATTTACTTAATTTTTATGGCTAGTACTCTTAAAAAGCTCCCTTCGCTTTCTCTTCTTTTCCCTTTCTTAACTGCACTCGGCGACCTTTGATCCCCTGTTTTTTTTACCTTCAGCTGCTATTGTTAACGTTTTCTTGGAAGAAACAAGTGCCCATCCCGAACTTTCCATGCAAGTTGAATATGGGGAAATTATTTTTGTTACAAAGATTTTAAAATCCCTTGTATTTTTAGACTTAAAAACATTTTTTTTCACAGAAATGTATTATAAATCACGAATTATATTTTAAGAATTTTTTTTTTTTGTGAAAATACCTTTAATAAATTTATTTTTGCGAATGCAAAAATACCTTTATTTATTTATTTTGAGATTTCTTTTATAATTGTGATTATTATTAAATTTAATATCCTCAAAATACATTATTTAATATTTATAATACTTATTTTTAATTGAAAATTAAATGAAATGTATACAAAAGTATGAGTTTAAAAAACTGGAACAATTGAAAACAAAAAAAATGTTTTAATTTATTTTAATTCTTTCTTTCTTCTACTTTTTGATTTATTATTTTATTTCTTAAATCAAGATGCTTCAAAAAATGACACAATATATTAATAAGTAATTTTATTATTTCCTTATAAAAAGAAAATAAAAGGAATATCTGAAATATTACATCTGTGCATAATTTCTATCAACCATAAGCAAAACTATTTTAAAGATCTTTAACGTTTGTTTTATGGGATATCTTCATTTATAATGATTATAAGCATGACGAGGATGCATAATGATAATCATAATGATTATATGTATTTATAAATCATAATATTTAAAAAATTATTTATGAATTTATGAAAAATAATATACATTTCTCTCATACAATTAACAATAATTTTGAAATTTGACATATTTTCTTTTTTTATTATTTTATTCTATAAAAGTGCTCTTTTGATCTAAATTATCCATGCTTCTTATCTAGGTTGTAAATAAGGAATACTTATCTATGTTGAAAAACTTTCAGAAAATATTTTTATAGAACTTATTGTTAGTTATAAGAATTTAATGAAAAAAATTGTTTTAAAAATTAATTTCAGTAGAGGCTCTCAAATTTGCTGTTTGCGTTTTAAAGATAATATTAAACACAGCAAAATATTGTGTACAGTTTAAATAAATTATCATATTTCATTACTTTTCAGTAATTACTTGTATTTGATATTATTACAATATTATTTTATTATTTTTGTATTCTTTTAATCTTTAGCAAATATAATATTATTATCATTCTTATAGAAATAAAATTAATGCACATATGTATGTAAAATGTTTTATTCTACGCAGAAATCTAAAAAGCTCTCGATTAACCATTAAATAATTTTTAAGAATTGCTTATCTTTATAATTATTCAGAAAGAAAAATTCCATAAGAGTTTATGACACAATATTTACAATATGTAAGAAGGAAATATGAAACAAAAAATTTAGTAGAATTTTTTGTTTCATATTTCCTTCTTACATAGTAGAATCAAAAAAAATGGTAGAATTTCCCGTACTTAAAAATAAATTTGAAAATTAAAATAAAGTAAAACTTTGCTATAGGAATCCATTTAAAAAAAGAAAATGAGAAAAAAAAAACCAAGACCTTTTCAATAGAATGGTGTTTAAAAAAAGATCAAAACAAATTTGTTATTTGGGATACATTTTAAGGAAATTATTATTTAGAAAATACTTCACAGAAATAAAATTGATATTTCTTTCAATCAAAATACATATAACGTTTCATTTAAATTTTAAAGGACTAAAGTTATGTTCATAAAGATTGTATATTTTATTTTAACAAACTTAAAATTCATAACATATAATAGAAATAAAAGTTGAAGTTCAGAATTTCCTTATTATTTACTAATACATTATCATCATTATATATATATATATATTAGTATAATTATTATTATTATTATTAACAATATAGTTTTATTTTATTTTAAAAAATAATACTTTTCTTCAAGCAAATATAATTAAATTTTACATGAAATTGGAATACATCAAATCGTATTTAGATAAATATTAAATTTATGTTTTTGAATGTCAAAGAAAGACCATACATATGCTACATCTGACGTTAATCATAAAACTGATTTAAAAATGATCTGGTCTAAATTTAAAATAGGAATTAAAAAGTATTTCTCGTTAAATTAATTTCTTAAAAATATTAGCAAACTAAAACAATTCTTGAGTTAGGATTAAAGCGATTCTGAATATTTTTCTTAAAAGTAAAACAACGATTATATAATTTTCAATTTATTTCCTTAATTAGAGTTAATGATTGACGGGACATTATATTTTTATATTCAAAAGAGTCTAAAATATTATTAAAGTGAAATAATAATGAATTTTAGAAACTGAGTTTGCGAAATGTTCTTTTTACAATAAAGATATTCCTTTAATAATGTCAATCTGCATAACTATTTAGTTTATACATTTGTACATTATTTATCATTATTCTCTATACCACTATTTCCTACAAAATAATTATATTTTTATGTTGCAAAACTTTTGAAATATATACAGTTTTATAGATTTAATAATTAAATTTTTAAAAATTATTTTTATTTAATTTTTTAGAAAAATTAAAAATATGACTCTGTTGTTCAGAATTTAGAATAAAACTAAGAAAATTGATAGCATTTTTTCCCTTTACAGATTACTGAAGTACCTTAGTAATATTTAACTTGAAATAAATTTAAGAATGGCTGTCGTAAAAATTACCGATCGTATTTTAATGAAATATCTTGCAGTATTAAATCCCAATTAATATTCAATAAACAGAATGTTTAGTTAAATTTTTATGATGAAGAAAATGTTTTATTTTTAAACCATATTGAATTTATTTTAAACCACACTATTGTTGTTGTTTATACACGACAAATTTTTAAGAAGATTTCAGATTTTTGTCATATTAAGAATATTTGTAGAGAATAATATAGAACATTGAATATTCCAAATGTTCAAAATAATTGAAAGAAATGTGTCTTCTTAATCGAATAATTGTAGAGAATGATGTAGAAAACTAAATATTCTGAATATTCATAAATGTGTTTTCGATCAAGAAAAGAAAAATAAATGCATTTTTTGCAATATTTAATATATTTGAAGAAATATATTGCAAAATTTGCTTAAAATAAGTTGAAATATTCAATAAATTATAAGAATCAGAATAATAAATTAAAAATCTGTAATTTCATTATTATTTCATTATAAAAGAATTGAAATAATAATGAAATTATATATTGTATTTCCTTAGTTAAACTGACATAAAATATAGCCTTGACTTATATATATATATTAAGACTAAATGTAATTTCTGTAAGGAATGATGACTTCATTTATGCTTTGTAAAATGAAAATAAAATTTTCAAAATAGCATTATTTGTTTTATTTTTCAAATAAATCACATTTCTTCATCTAAAATTAGTCTATAATTTTAAACTTTAGGTATTTATTATATGTTAAAAATGAATTCAAATTTGCTAAAATATTTTCTAAGCTTAGTAAAGAAAAAGTCTATTCAGATTAAATAAGCTTATGTTTAGCAATATATTTGACAATAAAATGAATAAAATGTACAATAATAGCATAAGAGGTGAACATTTTGTTGACATGATTGAATAATCAGTTTTTATTTATATAAGTAAATTTATTTCGTATTTATTTCAATAAAATTGCGGAAAATATTTATGAATTATAAAATGTCTAAATTTTTGTATAAATATGTATAAATTTTCAAACTAATGAAAGGCATCAAGTTATTTTGATTAATTTGAGCAAGTTATTTTTAATTATGGTTAACATTAAGGGATTATAAAAAATGGAATACTTCACACACAAAAAGTTAATTAAGTTACTAAACAGAAACTGAAAAAAAACATACTTATATTTATTTCATTTTAAGTGTAATAAAAATTAAACTTATTATAACGTTATAATAACAACCTATTTTTACTTTACTCTTATAACATTAAATATTTTATTCCTAACTCATGTAATTATTTAAAACTTAACAAAAATGTAAAACTATTTAATTGAGAAATCTAATTTAGTTTATGGCAAATCTGGTTTACGAAAGAATAATTTAGTTTTCAATTTAACATTTTTATCTAAACAGTTTGAATTTATGTTCAAGAACGTTACAATTAAGTGAAATGAGAAATTATCTTTCATTTAAAGTAAATGCTAATTTTATATTTCAGTCGGATGGCGAGAATAACCTTTCCTTAATGATAACAATTTTCTATTGAGTAATAAAGTCTTACAAACATTGATATCTTTTAAACTGAATAAATTTACATCAAGAATATAAAACTGTATGATAATTTCCATAAAATCTAATGAACAGGAAAAACGAAACGCAATTTTTGTGTTAAGAAAAGATCATAAGTGTTCGTTTATTTTTAGTTTTAACTAGGAAACTTTATCTTTTTGTACTTATGCCTTTCTTCTTACAGATTGAAATGTTAATTTTCCATAAATTAAAATCCCTATCATATATTTTACTTATAATAATTCTTCGATTGCAAAGATTACACAAAATAGGGAAAATTATTTCCAAATTATGAATTGTGCGAATTTAAGTTTGAATAACATACACTAACCTTCAAAAATATTTAAGAGCATTAAAATATGAAAATTATGATAACACTTTGAATAACATTAATTTTTATAACAAAAGGATTACAAAACACCAAAATTTAAATAGTTATTTATTGCGATGGTGAAGTATAATTTTTATTAATAAATCTTTCCTTACTTGACATATTTTAAAAGGAAATCACTATTTGAAAAGATCAATGGTTATTATATGTTATGTATTTCACGATAAAAAATAATAAATTTAATTGAAAGAACTCTTGAATTGTTGATAACAAAAAGTAAGTAAAATGTACGATAGTGATTTTAATTTATGGAAGCACTCTTACTTTTTGTTATAAACAATTCAAGAGTTAAATCAATGCAATATTTAACTCTTTAATTGTTGTTATGTTATCAATATTCCTTTTAAATTTTAAAATCATACTTGTTAGATAAAATGCTTTGGAATCGGCAACTACATGTTTGAGAGCTAAATCCAATCTCATATAATCATCAAGCCTACATATATGTGTGTATATATACATATATTATGGACTAATATATATATATTAGTCCATTATAGGTCTGGTAACATCAGTTTGCCAACATGAATCAGAGCGCCACACAGTGAGAAATATCTGGTACAGTTCGATTTCGACGACAGTATAGGCAGACATTTTGAATCAAAGTCAGGAATATAGATTTCTAGTTTCATTATATATTTCATTATATATTAGTTTCATTATATATTAGATTTAGGTACTTATTAGTATTAGATTATTATGATGAATATTAATGAATATTATATGTCATACTGTTTTAAACCACTCAAGGTAATTAAAAGATTAAAAATGCATATATATATATATATATATATATATATATATATATATATATATATATATATATATATATATATATATATATATATATATATATATATATATATATATATATATATATATATATATATATATATAATTTATTTATCTTTTTCTTCAATTTAATATCTCATTGGATCATATTCTTTAGAATGGATTTTTAGTCTTGAATAATAATAAATGCATTTGTGAAAGTAAAGATACTGCATTTCTCAAACTTTAAATTAATATGAAATTTTGATGTTGATGCATATTTATCGAGAAATTATAGTGTGTAAAATTATGATGTATTTTTCAAAAGTTGGTAAAAATTTATTGAATTTTATTCTTCTTGTGTTTATTGCATTTGTTGGAAATGCTAAGAAAATGTTTTATATGAGAAAATAATTTAATATTCCAAATTTAGAATTTTAGTTATAACTTATGATTGTTATATATATAATTAAAATTCGTGCATATCCAAATTCATTTAAATTACATATGTATTAATCTTTACACTTCTACTTACTCATTTCTAATTTTTTAAGTTATAGTTTTTTGTTTGTTACATTGTTTATACATATATTGAAGTATTTTTAAGCGTGTTAGATATTTATATATATCCTAAGTTTTTGCAATCGAGTTGCGTTTAAACCCACTTCTATTGCAAATAAATTTAAAATAATTAAAAATAAATAAATATAAATAAATTTAGTTATAAAATAATAATTTTTAAAATATCAAAAATTATACATTATATGATATTTTTTAATCTGTAGAAGCAAACATTTGACGTAATTTTCATAGATACTTCAAGTAATCAATCATAAATTTGTTAAAGACCAACAGTAACTTCTTACATTTAATGGCTTCTTTTTTATAACTAAAAAATTTTAAATACTCAAAAATGGTCTTTGTGTATTCTTTAAAAGAAAATTGAATAAATAAGGTCCATATTTTTTTCATTAGAATTTCTTAAAAAATAAATATAGATGTAATATTTTAGAAAATATTTGAAATTTCTGTTAAATATCTCTTTTTTCAAATGAAGAAAATGATTACGACAGAGTTTTTCAGAAAAGATATATAATAAAAAAATTTTAAAAAAGCAGCTAGGTCATTAACGAAATACATTTTTCTCCAAAGCAAATGTTTTGAGCGCATTTAAACGCAAAACAATTTTTTTCTTTCTTAAAAATAATAACCCAGCGAGGAGTAATAGTTTTTTCTTACCAACTATAATTGATCTTCCATTTCAGTTTTATGGAATGCTGAAATCTTTAAAAATCGATCACTGCGCTTGCGCTGTTTCCAAGGAAACGTCAACAATAACAACAAAAAACTTGCGTCTGTCATTGAGAAATGGAGGAGAAGCTCATTAAAGAGGAGTTTTCCGAAATTGATGAGGAATTCTGCGCAGCGTAAAAATTTAAAACTTCTCTTGAATGTGGCGACAATGAAGCAAGGAAAACCGTTAGATATTCGATATTTAGATATTTATTATTTTTCTTTTAGCAATTTATCCGGAGTTTGTGTCTTCTAATGGAAAATTTCTTTCTTTTTTTATTTTTATTTTTTTTTAATGGTGATTATTTATAAGCAAAGCCGTTTTGAATGGTGTATGCAAAATGTCATTTTAATGTTCTCCATATGGATGCTGTTGCCACAATCTTTCCTTAGAAAAGAAATAACATGTATCAATGACAAGAAAAATGTATCATATTTCTTTTAACGTTTCCTCATAAAATCTTTTGAAACTCTATGATTATAATATTATCAAAGTCTTAGAAATGGATTCAATCTATACAGAAGACATTTTTATAATTATTTTCCTTAAAAATTTAGTATTTATTTGATACCTCAATTTTTGCATGAAATTCATTAACAAATACGAAAACATCAATCGAAATTAGATGTTGCCATTTAATTACAAAAATATTGCAAAGAAATAAAATCTTTAACAAAACATTATTGTACCGTTACGATAGTTCTTTAATTGTATGTTGGAAAATTCATTTTTTTATTTGATTAAAATCAAAAGTAATTAAATATTTCGAACGTTAAGGAAAACAGAAGCTCTTTGAAGTAAAATAAAACAGTTTCAAGTTAATCATAACAAGCTATATTTTTTATTTAAGACACACATGCACACAAATATATATATATATATATATATATATATATATATATATATATATATATATATATATATATATATATATATATATATATATATATATATATATATATATATATATATATATATATATATATATATATATATATATATATATATATATATATATATATATATATATATATATATATATATATATATATATATATATTATATATAATGAGCTTCTCTTTCTTTAAACTGGAATATTTTTAATTAATTCACAAAAACTTTTCTCACATTAAAAAAAAAAAAAAAAAAAAAATTAGTATTTCTTTTCCAATAAAGAGCTGAATTTTTAACTTTAAATGCTTTAATTCTTTTATGGAAAATATGTACTAAAGTATACCTGTATATGAAAATGAAAATGAAAATTTAAGATAACATATTTTAAATTTTTATATTTTATAGCATAATTAATTTGTTGGATGAATTACATTTGCTAAATATTTATTCTCTCATTTTAACAAAATATTACATCCTGTCCATTAGAATTAGTTTAGTATAAATAAACTTAGTATATTCTTCTTTTTTATCATTTTTCATAATATTAAATGACGTTTATATATAATGATTTATATTAAATACATATTCTCCAGGGCTGTTTCGCAAAATCTTCTTTATCGATAAAATGCATATTTTCCTCCTCATTTTGTTGAAATACAGGGAATAAAAGCAACAGCAATTATCTTAGTATATTTTAAATGTGTATTTGCTTCTTCAAAGCAATAAACTTATCTCTATAAACTAACTCCTTACGTGTATTTTTATTTTCTTTACTTAAACATTTCTATCCTTCTATATTTTTTATATTAACTAAATTTTATTTTTCTTTCATGATGAAACCCTCACTAACTTTATATTATTATAAATAAAGAGGCAGAGATTACACATTTGTTATATAATATAAAAATAAATACTCCATATAACTCCTTGGTTCTTTTAAAACATAAAACGCCTCACTCAAAATTAATTTTCATTTGTATGTTACGTGCAAAGTATGAAATGTTGGCATTCTATGAAATACCTATGAATTGTGTATAATGAGAAGACATTTCATATTATAAAAGCTATAAGTAATAAAAGTTTGAAAAAAGCACCTTATTTGGTTATTTTATAAATGACACACATTCTTCAACACTGTTTGATGTTAGATGCTTGAGAATTTGAAAGTTTGTGAGATAATTTTAATACATCATAATGAATTTCTATTCTCTTGCCAGGTGTCCTCTATCCTCTTACTCAATTCTCTTGAGACTTAAAAAGTCATTAAGATTTATTTGGAAACGATAAATGAATTCGGATAAATCCTAAATTTTATAACAATGTTTTTTAATATTCGTATTTTTCATCGTAAAGTTTCCAAAGGCAGAAGCCTTTGGTTACTCTAACGCTCAATCACATCCTTCGTAATACTACACTGAATACTACTGACGCCTTTTACAGGTTAAATCTATGTTAGACATTTGAGGGTCAGCTACAACAACACAGGTTAAAGGGGTTCACTTTTGTTGTCCCCAATTCTCGTGTCATAGAAATTCAGCAAAAAATAATCATTTTGACTTCTTGTACATCATTTATTAAATTCTGGTAAGTGGATTTGGTTAATAAAAAAGAACAGTACTTCTTAACTCCAATTTTATAATTTTCATCGTTGAATTTTTGTTTTACCTCTACGAACCATACTTCTTTCCCAAACACTACTGCCTTTTCTTTCGATTTTCTGCAACACAGTAAAAAAGTAATTTTTTGCTGAGCAAATCAAATTTGTCAAATCAAATCAAAGTAAAAGTTTCCTATCGCATAGTACAATTGACAAATTTTGAGTCTAAGATTCACTGTAAAAATCATTTTGTTGCCACGGAATATTCAAAACGAACTGAAGATGTATTTTATATTCTGCCCATTTTTCCTTTGGCATTTTACAAAATGCCTGGGAAACGAGTGTTTAATTATTCACACGTGCCAGTTATCTCATTATTTTTCAACATTATTAGTTTAGAAATTATACAGAATGCCTAAATATTCTGTAGAATGACAGAGTTTCAAACATTTCTCCTAGTATCTACATAATGAATATCGTCATTTATTAGTCGTATTAAAAATGTCTTGTTTTTTCCTGCGCCTTTCGCAAAATTCAAATGGCTCCTGTAGGAGTTAAAATGTATAAATTTTATTAGTATGTATTATATTTTCTGTTTTTGTTTCCTTCCATAAAATACAGGTGTTATCATTCAAAATTAGTTTTTATACGTATAAATATAGCATCTCTTATTTCCCTTCATTCTCAAAGTAAAGAATAATATCACACAAAGTAAATGTTGTTGATTATAAAATATATATTCTCTTTGATGACATTATTTTCTATAGTAAAAAGCTATAAGTTACTCAATGTTTGAAATTCGTTTGAAATAAATATGCTTATGTCAATGCAACAATTTTTTGACTGTGAATGCTAGTAACAAAAATAAATTCAAAGCTAAAATATTAAAATAAAATATGACAACACATTCATTCAGAATACATGTTTTTTAAGATAAGAATTATGTATGCGAGATTAATTGTTCTGCCTCAGCCACTCTTTCTGAAATATTTAAAAATTAATTCACTCGAGTTATATTAAATAGAGTCATTTTGTCTACCGGTAAAAGAGCCCTCTTCGGACCATAAGGTCAAGGTTTGATGGCAGTTTCTGTTGAACACAGAAGATAGTGGTTGAACTTCTGATTTCTACATCTACAAATGTGGAGGTGAATTCTTGGGAGTTTCCCAGGTTTTCTCCTTTTCAACTCATGAATAAAGCACCCCATCTATAAAAAACCTTTCGATAGGTTATTAATTACACGGTGAATGTTAAAATGCCTTATAACGGCATACGGCTATTCTAATAAGCTGTCCAATACGTGATGTCAAATATTTTGAATCAAACTATCAACCTTATTTAATATTTATATCTGTGTAGAGCTGCCTGTTGAAAAACTATCATTCTGCCTCCCAATTTAACGATTTGTGGGTTAGATACCCATTTCTATCATGGATGCTAGTAGTGATGAGTGTTCCATTTTAAACCATAGCTCTATATAGAATTAACCCTTAAGTGTAAAAAGTGATTCAAAGAAGACTAAACAAGCGACCATACTCATGCTATGTGAGATCAAACCTAAGAACTGTTGAGTTGAAAACAGCACTGACTTCTTGGCTGCAAACCTGGATTATTAAGTTAACAGTTTCCATAAAAAATGCATTTGTTCTGATAAAATCTTTAATTTTTTTCTTACATAAATGAAAAATTATCCGTGAAAAATAAAATACACATGATCACGCATTTTTCTTTAAATTAAATAAGATATTTCACATCTTAATCATTTAAAATGTTGTTTTACTGATGCGCTTTCTCTTCGTTATGTTATTTCTTGAATGGAGTAGAGTCAAGCTAATAATACGTAATCAAATCTAGCGCATCATCATAATTCCTCATAAATTTGTTACCAAGTTTCCCTTAGTTATTAGATTCTGATGGCAACAAGCAAGCGTTTCTCGAGAAGATGAAGTGTTTCATTTCCCTGAGGAGGCTTTTCGACGCTTTTTAGCATATTTATTAAATAGGGGAAAATGCGCGAATAAGAAACACACTCCAATGCAAGCTGCTGCTCTTTGAGATTTAATATATTTTCTGTTTGGCCGCTTTAAAGAAGTCTTGAAACAGGAATTTAATTTACCTTCAAGAGCGGAGTGAAGTGAAAATTGTACTTTCAGTGTCAATGATTGAGGGACATTAATATATTTGCGCAGTGTCTTAAAGCGAATCGAATGAAAGTAATATCACCTATTTAATTTGTTTTGGACAGTGAAAATCGTACTTTCATAGTGTTTTATTAGTTAGCACTATCGTTTTAAACTCACACACTAAAAAATTTGCAATTTTCCTTGATTTTTTAAAAAAAAAATTTTTAAGAAGTAAGATGTATGTTTCAATAATATTTTATGAGCAGAAATAAATTCTTTTTGCTAACTTTCATTAAAGGTATAATGAATCTTTAATGAAATTTAGTAAATTTTTAAATTTACAAAAAGATCACAATTTATCAAAATTCTGTAACATAAAACATAAAATCAATATAGCTAAGATTTATTTTTAAATGTTATTTTAGTGCTCTCATTATTACATAATTTTAGATTATTACATAGAATATAAATAAATATAGATTAATTTTTAACAAAAAATTTCCGATTTTATTAGACTTTTGAAATAAATTATTTGCGCAAAATTGTAAAACATTCTGATTTGTCAGAATTTTGTAAAAAGTTTTGAATAAGAGGGGGTGGTCAAACTTTTGAAATACAAATGAATTCAGATAATTAACCTATATTTTAAATATATTATATTTGAATGTATGTAATATTTTATATAACTAGTGTACTAAATAATAGCCCTTCAAAATTTGTTAATTTCCTTGCAAGTATTAAAAATTTAAACAAAATGTAAAATTTTGTGCGAATTATTATTATTGGTTTATTATATGAGATGCATAGTTGAGTGTTTTTCAATGCTAAAGTAATAGAGGCAGGCAAAATATTACACTTAATCCTTCATATCTGTTATTAAATTAGTTTTATTCTTGCATATAATTGAGCAACAGCTTTATAGTTTGCAGAAGCTCTATAGCAGGAGTGTGAAAATTTATAATACTTTGGAGTTCATATAAAAATAAGTTTTTCCTGGGTATAAAAAAAAACTGATATCAGTTTTTCGTTGAAAAATGTTAATATAAACGGGATAGAATGTCTTACATTGTTTAATAATTTTGCCCTTTTGTGAGTTTTTGTAATGCATTTAAATTTTTGTCAACATTTTAGAACTTAATAAGAAATATGCTTTTCTTGGATATAATGTATAGCAGATCAGTCATATGATTAAATTTTTAGAGACATGAATGGATACGAAACAAAGTAAATGATGAAATCATTTTACAAATTATAAAAGCTTTTGAATAGAATGACTAAATTTTGTTATAAGAAATTCAAATTTATTAGAAATAACATTATTTTTATTTAAAGCCAAAATTTTTGATAAAAAATCTTGTTTAAAAATGAGTAATTGATATCAATATTTGATTAGAAATATTAAATTGTGGAATATATAAGATAATATGAAAAAGCATTAAGATGCTGCTTGTTATAACTTATGAGAAAAATTCTTAATTTTTACCAAAAAATACTGAAAGTTTATATTTTGGATTCTAATATATTTTGACTTCTAATACTCATCAAAAATAAGCATTTATCACAATTGTTGAAGTCCATATTAGTCCACAAATATATTTTGGAACATTCAACCACTGTATCCGTCAGAATAAAGATGTCACCAATAGTAGCAACATAGATATTCACATAGTAATTAGATTTCTCTCCTGAATTCTTTAGTCATAATTCAGTAAATATGTGTGATTTCTAGAATATTGTCACAAAAAAAAATTTATGTGATCTATAATATATTTTGAGTGATCGCCAAAAAGGCAAGAGTATCTCATCTATGACGTGACAGAATGTAACTCCATTGAGATCCGTAACCATTAAAACCTTATATTGTGTATATATCAGTATAACCTTCCTAAATTCGATTCCATTTCCTCATGACAATCAGAAGATGCTGTTCAAAAGTACCACAGTTACAGTGAATAATGAACTGCAAATCTCTGTAGACCTATTTTAAAACTATCGTTTTAAAACCTTAATATGCGCGTCAAAAATCTGCTGACACATTTTCCTTCCTGTTGGTACCAACAAGCATTTTTTTCCGTGCAACCAATGATCCAATATTTTTTCGTCGATCCAAGCAGTTCAGTATCTAAATATTTAAATGTGCGCAACTGTCTATTTTATGTTTCGAATTTTATAACATGTTTCAATAGATAGTTGTGATGATATTTTCATTCAGCACATGAAGCAGATATACATTTTTAAAGCAAATGGCCGATGGCTGAGGGATTAGCTATACTGACTCCAAAGCTGCTGGTCCCGGGTTAGAGTCCCAGTTCGGGCATGAATGTTCATTTCTCTCTCTTTCTCTACCCTTTCTTCTGAATGCGACCCCCCCCTATAAACGGGTTTGTGGTGGTATGACGAGGGTAATGCTACTCGCCTCCGAGACTTTGTTGACAGATGCCCACCGGGTAGCGATAAATGAGTAGCAGTTTGTTGTACCTAAGTGCTAGTCACCTAGTTCCCGCTATTAGAAAAAAGATTTTGTTTGCAAATACTTACTTAACAAGGAGCTAAAACATTTAATTTTTTTTAATCGGAAAAAATGATACATCTTGCCCAGGAGAAGAAATAATTACATAATTATATAAACTTAAATGAGCAAAATTCAAGTTGGTTCCGTTGGTTTCGTAAGGGATTTAAAACTAACTATAGGCCCTGACCGAATATTGTTTATTGTTTCCAAATAATTGACAATAGAGACAAATCAAACGAAACAGTTGAATTATTTATGTTTCCTAGTCTACCGTTGTTGAGTGAGAAATTGATTGTCAATGGACGGCATTTATTATCAGCTGTGAATAAAATTTAAAATTAATTAAATTAAACTTGACATGTTTTCTTTAGATTAAGACTGATCACAATTCCAGACCAGTTTATCCATAAAACTTAGATTTCATAAATTTTTACAGAAAATATGAAAAATACTTGTGACACTAATTAACTCTTCATATTTATTTTACTAATTTGATACTACCTCTTTAAGAGTCACTTTTAATAATTTTTATCAGATGTATTCCCTTTTACCACCATTTGAGTTTTTTCATTTCAATGAATATTAAACTAAAAAGCTTGGATCACAATGTTTCAAAAGTGCATAATTTGATCATTTTTCTACTGTAAATCATACTAGATTTCAAAAAGTGATTTATAAACGGTTAAAGTTAAGAATATGAAAAATAAAGAACCAAAAAGCTTTTAACTTGTCAAAACTTGCTTTTAACTTCAGCTTCCGCAAGTTGGGGTATTTTAAAGTAAATCATGCATAACACACTCACTTTGAAATAACTTCACCATTATGCAATTGGATTATTATAATTCACATATATACGTATTCTTAGAAATAATTATGTACTTTCTTTAATAAAATTACATTTCATAGAATAGCTATTATACAGAAAATACAACAAATGCTTTTGTATATTATCGCATTTAAAATACTTTAGTTTTTTTTTAACTCCGTAGTATAAAATGTCTGAAAAAAATGCATTCTCAAATATTAAAAAGTACAAAACTAATTTCGAACCCTATTTTGAAATGTTTACTCTTGTCACGAAATTCATTTTCTAGTATTTTAGTTTTTTTTATAACATTTTTCAGAAAGATAATGTATAAGTGCATTGCTTTTAAAATACATTTTGGGTTATACATAAATATAGAGACACTTATTTTTAAAAAAATGATAAAAATCATACCAATATTTATATGAATTCAAAAGTTGCAATTTTAAATGAACCTTCCACATATGTTTTAATTGAGATTACATTCTTTCTCAAATTATAGAAAAAAATTGTTTCTAAAATATTTGTAGAGCGGATATAAGATATTATATAATTTTTGACACACCACTTAACTTACAGTTTATGATTATCCAGTTTATAAAATTAGAAGGATTAGAATATCATAAGAGTAAGAATGTTTAAAGAAAGCATCATTTAATTTTAAATCATGATCTTTGCAGTGAAATAAAACCGTTTGGCCAAGGAAAAAGAATATCGTCTGTTGTTTTCAATGTATGTGTAGGTCAGGGTTGATTCCTGTAAGATTTTTAGATTTCTTCTGAGTGAATTGTAGTTACCTACAAGGAAAGGGAAGGGGCTATCCCTGAGAAAATCCCTAATCGGAAGAATCTGTAAATGTACAAAAACACAGCAAAAGTTCTCCGCTGCTGAGTGCCAAAACAGTCCCTATATTTAAGTACGCAATCTAAGTAAATTAGAAAAGAATATCCCTCAGAATGAACGTCAAATATTTAGATAGGATTAGCTAAGTATATATATCTGAATAGATAACAATATCCGAATTTCTCCCATTTACATAAGAATAATTAAATGTATTGAAGATTATATCATACGTAAAGCATAAGTTTACTTATAAGCCATAGCCATATCGGGAACTAACTAGCAAGTAAATATTAAATTTCATTCCCAGATTTTTCTGGAATATTCTGTATGGTTCTTTCCAGGAAGTCTTTCGTTTAGTGAATAGCGGCGGGAAGAAAATTCCAAAGCACTCACTTTGACCGGTAGACACGGAATCGAACACAATCCACTCTTGTCTTACCATCGTATGATTCCGCGCTTTGGAATGTAAGGTCCTGAGTTCTATCCCATCCTCTGTTAAGCAATCAAAAATTGGTATTGCTTTCAGCAAGTTCGTCTATTTCGTGTGCACATTTCCTCTTTTATAATACGAAAATCTAACACAAATCTCAAAAATATCTTTCCAGAATACAATAATATGCTGTAGGTAATACAAAATTTTAGATCGATAATTGTGTAAAGTTAATACAAATAGTTCAACTGCAGCTAACATAGAACCTGGGAAATTCTATTCTAAAAATAGCTGTGAACTTGATTAAATCTAGCCTTTATCACTAAACCTGTCGAGTCTGAATGTATGTGAATATCATTATTTAATTTCTTTTTTAATCTTACTAAAAGGCTTTCTTAACATAAAAACTAATTATAAGAACTAATTTTATCTTACGGTTCACAGAAAGCCAAACCCTGATTGAGTATATTATATTTTTAAAGGATCATGCATTTTATAGTTAAGGTTTACCAAACATTATTTTGGTGAATTTATTTTTAGTTGTAGATGGCTAAATTCTCGCTAAGTTGTAGAATTGCTATAATTTAATTTACATGGTTAAAACAGGCAACAAATGTTAACTTGTACTGGCAGAAAAGTAAACTTTCCCGATGTTTAGTAATACAAATAACATCAGCTAATAATAAATCATTTTTATACTGCTGCATAATTAAAAATTACTTCATTATTGCTTTCAACAACCTTAGAAACACCTGTTTAAACAGCTTTTGTCTCAGAAGTTATAATTAATGAAGTAAACATTTTCTTCGCCTAATTATATATTCAAACCGGAAGTCGTCTATCATAACTTCCTTTGTATCCGCGCCAACTTAGCGGACACCAAATAAACGTATCCTCATCTTAAATGCATTATGCTTTTATTTACGAAAATTCGTTGCGACGGAAATTGTGATTTATAAGCTTCGGTTACAGTTAACTAGGGGGCGGAGTGGAAATTAAAGATGATTGAGAGGAAGTCTTTTGTTTTTATAATATAAGCGTTAGTATTTTTGCTTTGGCTTGAAAATTTTGTTTTTTCTTATCTTTATCCATTTATCAAACAAAAATTGATAATAATAAGATGAGAATGAATGGCGATTTTTATTTAAAAAATAATTTTACAAAAAACTGACCTGTTGCGGCAAATAAAAAGTATAACATTACTTTATCATTTTGAACTTAAGTTGACGAAGTTGACACCTAACCTACTGACTATATATATATATATATTTGAAATAGCAGTAAAATTTAAGCCCTATACTTTTTATATCTTTGAACAACGTACTGGCATAATAAACTTTGACTGATTTATTTTCAACTTCAGTCTAAATTATTAAGTTCCAACTAATAAGTTCCTAAAAGTTCCATGGTAAACAAAAAGTATATTCAAAAATAAATTACTTAAGGATTTGAATATTTTTTTATCTATAACATCTGCTAATTTTTTTTTTTTTTTGTCCAGAATTTGATATTTCGTAATAGATAGGGTAATGGCTGGAAACTTGAAAGATATTGCCTAGTTATTAATCTTCAAAGATTAGGAGTCATATTTATATGTCACAGAGCTAAAGACTAAGAAAATTCTCGAGCAACCATCCAAAAACACCAAATGTGTGAGTATTTTTAGCTAATTAATAGTTTTATTTACGATAAATAAAAGTATAAATTTTGCTACTTTCAAAATAAATTCAAAGCTTTATTACGTATTATAATCATCCAAAGAATTTTTCATAAAAATTATTTAAGATTTTAGAAGAAACTCGATTTTCAAAATCTTTACTATAGAATATTCCTTATTTTAACGAATACATATTAATTCTTGCTGAAAATTAAAATCTAAATATATAAATGGACTAAACTTTAAAGAAACTTTAGTTATACATTCATTTCACTACCCTAGCAGTTTATGTTTTCAAAAATGTGAATTTACCGATGTTTAATAGTGTTAAACACGCTTCACTATTGCTCCTGAACTTACTGTCGCACCTTTTTTTCACATTTTAAATAAAATCAGTGGGCAAAATTTTGATAAAATTAGTAAAGAAATAATAATGAGTCTGTTTTTGATTTTTGTGCATTAACTTACTCTGCTAGTCACACCTTAAGCATCATTTTGCTGAAAAAATAATTATTCTGAAAAGTAATTTATTCATATGGTTTTTTTTTTACTGATACTGAGACTAAAAAGATTAGACTTTTCTCTCCCTCTAATTTTCTACAAAATCTTGATGGAAAAATTTTAAATAAAAATTGTATTTATTTATTTATTTAAATAAAACCAAATATTATAAAAATTGTCTCTAAAATTCTGAATTGCCTAATTCTTATATAATGCTATACAATCTAATTTTATCTTTCGTCGTATCATATAAAGCGGCTAGGAAAGATATATATGTCTATTTCATGCCAATCATTTCCGGTTGATGGTTGAGGGGTTAGCGCCCCTGAGCTGTGGCTCCCGGGATCAAATCCCGGTTTGGGCATGGATGTTACATTCTCTCTGTATTTCTCTGTCGTTTCTTCTGCGATGATGCAAGAATGTGGCCCACCCTATGAACGAGTCTGTGGTGGTATGTTGTGGGTAATGCTACTCGTTCCCTTGAGTTGGTTCATAGGTGTCCACTGGGTAGCGACAAATGAGTAGTAGTTTTCAGCCTAGTTGTGGCAAATCTTTAGTCACCCAGTGCTCGCTATTATATAAAAATATTTCTTAAAAATATCCAATATTTTTATGTGACAGAAATTCTATTTTATTGAAGGAAGCAGCGCAACAATGCGATAAAATTTTCTCAGTGGGAATCTTATTATTGTGATAGCAATATTCACATCAGAAATGAAGAGGGTCAATTTTGATGAGTATTATTAAGAGCCATTTCCTTTCAATTGGCTCTTCAAAGCTCACATTTTGGGATAAAAATTCTGGAAAATTCCTAGTGAACAGGGATTCAGAAGAAGATCCCATCCATTCAGCATGATGAAAATTTAGACATATTGTGGTGATAGAATGTCCGATGCTTATTAATCAAGAGCTGGCTCAGTTCTGCTTTGGTCTTTTCAGCATCACTAAACCAGAGTGATAACTGAATATAGCAAGTCCATCGATTCCATTTCCTGATATTGCTAGGACTGGGCAATAGAAGACAGTTGTACTATTACTAGGCTATGCAGTCGCCTTTACTGACTCATTTGACTCCATGCGTTTAATGGGAAGATGTATACTTCGGAGTGCTTCTTAAGCTGCAGCTACCGATCGAAATAGCCTTATATTTAAAAGCTGATTGCATAGAAATAACATAAACCAAAGCAACATCATACAACCACCTGTTCCCAATGACAGAGCAGAAAAAAGTGACTTTAATTAGGGAAATCATCAAGTGAATAAAAAGTACAAGAAAGAAGTTCATAATCTAAGGCTTTGAAAAAAGTAATAATTATGTTCAGTATCACCTTTGTGCTTTATTTAGCCTTTATTATACCCTGTGAAAATTGAAACCTTTTCCTGGTTAACCGCTCTGGATTGCTTTTGGCACACAGAATTTCACATATATTGAACTTACTGTCAGCATCTAAGTTTATTAATTTCTTATACAAAAAAATAAAAGAAAAAAATCTACACTCATCATTTAAGGCTTATTGATGATTATGATAGCTTTTCTAACGAATCATCACTAGTATTGAAGTATCAGTGAATTCTATGCATATGTTTCAGTAAAGTTTGCGAACATTTTGCAGTCCTGGGACATAATTTTGATACATTTATAACTGGTGATTATTAGCAAATCATTTTTGAGGCCCAAAAACTAAACTAAAGTCCATAAGAACTTTCTTGAAGAAAATTGTATACCTAATTGGTAGAACATTATTGAATGAAGCTTCAAGAAAATGAAAGCGCACGGATAAAAGTATTTATCAATTGCTTCACCTGAAGGAGGCAGAAGTTTTCTCATCATGTGATTTAATATTCAACGCAACGAAAAATGTTTGCTTGGTTTTTGCTTATAAAAAGTTCTATCTGCATCAAAATTCACACAAAACTATTTAAAATAAACGTTAGATTCAATACCTATTGTACTCACATTTTTGTAATTTGTTTCTAAAACATTAATTGCTATAATAATATTTTGTTCTTTAAAAGAAATCAGCATGTTCTACTTAACGCAGTAATCTTGTTAAGTAAAAAAAGTATTTATTATGTAGTTTAAGCTTATTTGAATATTTTATGTAAGAAGTAGGTAAATTTTGTTCCCAATTCAAAACGTCGTAAACTTTTAGAAGTTTAATGTTACTCTTAGTTCTTTACTTGTCTTCATTCGATATGAAAATAATGAATTCACTTCATAAGAAGAAGCTTATGGTAATAAAATTATGAAAATAAAATATATATTTCTCTATATCACTATATAAAGGGATATGATATTTTTTAAAATTAATTTTAACGCAACTACATGGTTTGAGCCGAACTGGCAAACAAATGGTTAGCTCTCTTGCCTTTGGTTCAACTGTTAGTGAGTACGAATCCCTCTAAGTGCATGAATGTTTGTAGTGGTTAGGAATCTACTTTAGATTATAAATCCTGGTATTATTATTCTCTTTTCAAAATATGCACGACAAATAAAGCTACATACACAGATCTTTTTATTTTATCATCTATCGAAGTGTGTGTGTGTGTGTGCGTGTGTGTGTTTGTAAGCGTATGTGTGTGTGTTTGTAAGCGTATGTGTGTGTGTTTGTAAGCGTATGTGTGTGTGCGTGTGTGTGTGCGTGTGTGTGTTTGTAAGCGTATGTGTGTGTGTTTGTAAGCGTATGTGTGTGTGTTTGTAAGCGTATGTGTGTGTGCGTGTGTGTGTTTGTAAGCGTATGTGTGTGTGTTTGTAAGCGTATGTGTGTGTGCGTGTGTGTGTTTGTAAGCGTATGTGCGTGTGTGTGTTTGTAAGCGTATGTGTGTGTGTGTGTTTGTAAGCGTATGTGTGTGTGTGTGTTTGTAAGCGTATGTGTGTGTGTGTGTTTGTAAGCGTATGTGTGTGTGTGTTTGTAAGCGTATGTGTGTGTGTGTGTTTGTAAGCTTGTGTGTGTGTGTGTGTTTGTAAGCGTATGTGTGTGTGTGTGTTTGTAAGCGTATGTGTGTGTGTGTGTTTGTAAGCGTATGTGTGTGTGTGTGTATGTAAGCGTATGTGTGTGTGTGTTGTAATGGCGTATGTGTGTGTGTGTTTATGGCAGCGTATGTGTGTGTGTGTTTATGGCGTATGTGTGTGTGCGTGTGTGTGTAGCGTATGTGTGTGCGTGTGTGTGTTTGGCGTATGTGTGTGTGCGTGTGTGTGTTTATGGCGTATGTGTGTGTGCGTGTGTGTGCACGTGTGTGTGCGTGTGTGCGTGTGTGTGCGTGTGTGTGTGCGTGTGTGTGGGTGTGTGTGTGAGTGTGTGTGTAACTAAGAGTATGTGTGTGTGCGTGTGTGTGTTTGTAAGCGTATGTGTGTGTGCGTGTGTGTGTGTGCGTGTGTGTGTTTGTGTGCGTGTGTGTGTTTGTGTGCGTGTGTGTGTTTGTGTGCGTGTGTGTGTGTGCGTGTGTGTGTTTGTGTGCGTGTGTGTGTGTGCGTGTGTGTGTTTGTGTGCGTGTGTGTGTTTGTGTGCGTGTGTGTGTTTGTGTGAGTGTGTGTGTGTGAGTGAGTGTGTGTTTGTGTTCGTGTGTGTGTTTGTGTGAGTTTGTGTGTGTGCGTGTGTGGGTTTGTGTGCGTATGTGTGTGTGTGTGCGTATGTGTGTGTGTGCGTGTGCGTATGTGTGTGAGTGTGTGTGCGTGTGTGTGTGTGGGTGCGTGTGCGTATGTGTGTGTGCGTGTGTGTGTGTGTGCGTGTGTGTGTGTTTGTGTGCGTGTGTGTGTGTTTGTGTGCGTGTGTGTGTGTGTTTGTGTGCGTGTGTGTGTGTGTTTGTGTGCGTGTGTGTGTGTGTTTGTGTGCGTGTGTGTGTGTTTGTGTGCGTGTGTGTGTGTTTGTGTGCGTGTGTGTGTGTGTTTGTGTGCGTGTGTGTGCATGTGCGCGTGTGCGTGTGTGTGCATGTGCGCGTGTGCGTGTGCGTGCATGTGCGCGTGTGCGTGTGCATGTGCGCGTGTGCGCGTGTGCATGTGCGCGTGTGCGTGTGCATGTGCGCGTGTGCGTGTGCATGTGCGCGTGTGCGTGTGCATGTGCGCGTGTGCGCGTGTGCGTGTGTGTGTGTGTGAGAGAGAAGCTTTTAGATAATTGAACTTCTAGAAATCATGGATGAACTCGAGGGTCTAGAAGTTAGACTTGAGTACTGGATTATAGAGAAAATTTCTCATTTTGTTTCCTTCATTGAAATAACAAGAGGAAATATTTTTTTTAACTTTTGAGCTATTCTGTATTTGAAATTCTTATTTGATTATTACAAATCTATTGACATCTAAACAAATATATGAATCTACCAAAAATTAATCATTTGACCAATTAATAGAAATTGTTTGTAAATCAATAGTTGAAACTTATTTTGTAATATAAAACTTTCATCACTAGTCTATTTGACTCAATAAAATTTTCTAGATGACTTGACATCTGAATGCTTATGACATAAAATATATGATCTCTAAGTTAGCCTTGAATACTATATTTGTTCTTTTTTTCCTTCAATGAAATAACAAAAAGAAAGGTCTTTAATTTTAGATCAATAATATTTTTCATTTGGTGATTCAAAGGATTTTAAAGACATTGATCAACTTATTGGGTGACTTGGATAAATTTATGAATTTGTATCAATTGACTGTTTGGGTAATTGATACAAATAGATTAATGATCGATAGTAAAACATTTCTTGTAATATCAAGGAACTTTTCTCACCAATCAATATGTTGAATGAAATATCCTAGATTTCTTGACGTCAGCAGAGACGAATTCCTGGTTCCTAAAATTAATTTGGAACACAGCATTATGTAAAAAAATATTCGTTCTGTTTGCTGTAATGTAATGACAAGGTGGAAGAGCTCTCGATTTTAACGGACTTTTATCATTAAATTTTCTGTGGAAATCGGCAATTGTATTTGCCATTGTATTAAAAACAGCTTTACATATTAAAGTTATTTTTTTTACCATTTTTAACACATTTGCTTCTCCAGAAAAGTGTTCGAGATGTTAGCTGAATGGTTAGCGCTGAAGATTTCTTCTCAACGTTTCGTGGGTTCGTTTCTCTGTTGGACATTCAAGATTTAGGTTTCACATAAAAATGTGAATTATATTCAAATTAGTAATGGTATGAAAAGAATTAGAGTAAGAAGATTGCCATTCTAGAATAAATGATTGATAAATGGAAATACATTTTATTTATGTATAACAAGGAAGCAAACCTGGAAAACTTCTACAAAAAAATGTCGCAACAATCACTCATTATCTATTGCTTAATGATTGGGGTTGATATTAGAACATTCAAGTTCGAAGAATGTGTAATTTAATGCACTCCAAAATATAGTTCTAACCTTAAGCTACAGTGAATCGGTATATACAAGAATTCATTTATTAATAAACGGCAAGAATGTTTTGAAATATGGTGAAACTTTATTTAAATGTGATTTTACTAACAAGCGACAAAAGTATTTTAGTATACTGAAATTTTAATGGATATAAAAATATTTATCTGTTAGATATATTCTTTTTTTAAATTTATAAAACAGACATTTTATTGTCCTGGCATCGTCATTCTAAAAATGCTTTTGGTCATATATACCCAACATGCATTTTTCTCGAAGATTTCGTATTTTAAAAATATACACAGGTTCATTTTTTTAAGAAATGAGCAAAGAAATTCATACAGACTCATTATATTAATTATTCATGTTTACAGCTGTAATTGTTAAATCTAAAAAGTTTGATTCAATAACAATAATGCAACTGCAGATTTTTTTTCTAATAAAAAGACTTTTAAAAACAGATGAATTGAACAATATAAAAAGCATGATATTAAATAGCATTTCATTGCAAAAAATTATTAAAAATCAATGCAATTTAATCTACCTTGAGGAGTATAATCTTTTATAAACTACTAAATTCAGATTAAATAATTTTACTAATAAAGCAAAACATCGAATAGAAATGAATGATTCTATTTCTTTACTTAAAATAATTATCAGTAGTCACCAAATGAAAAGTTAAATTATAGTTTAAAATCAAAAATATGAATAAATATATATATAATCAAAAAATATATAGATATTATAATAATCTTTTGTTTAGAATTAATGTAAATTATATAAATTACAATTGAGATAAGAAATGATTTTCGAAAAATTTAATTAAAATGTTCTCATGTTGTAATAAGAAATTTTTTTAAACTATTAAGGAAATTTTTTACAGAAAAAAGAAACGCTTATACTTTCAAAAACTGATTACAATCAGAAGTTTAATTACTTTTTAAATACTATTATTAATGTATGTAATAATAATACATAATATTCAGGTAATTATTTTTTATATTGGATTTCCTACCAAAAAAAATTTAATAAATTCCAAAATATTACTTACATAATACTATTTTTTAAAATTTATAAAATTATTATTAGATTTTATTTTATGTAAATATAAGTTTCTTAAGTTTTTGCGGAAAAAATAGGTGAAAAAATAATTAATTTAAAAATGTACGTTTCTTTAACTTTCAGTAAGAATAATGCAAATTTTTTCATCGGTGTTTTTAAAAACTATTTAAAAAATTTAGCGATGCATAAAAGTGAAGCTTTTATAAATATGAATAAAATTTTTAGTTTTATTATATTAGGTAGCAAATTAATTAGGAAACAAATAGACTGAAAGGCTGGAAATTATTATATATTTATGTAATCGGTTATTATTTTTGCTTTTTCCTGATTATATTCATTAATAATCTCATCAACAAATAATGAATTTATTTTAATATTAACCAAACCAACATGGAAAAAGAAAGTCATAAACCCTGTATTCTAGTCCTCTCCTTGAACAATGAGAATATATAAAATATTCGACGACATTTAATTGTATTAGCATTTCATTCTAATAAATTCAAATGAAACGCAATTATTAAAACTATATTTATATTCAATATTAATTTATTCATTTCATTATTTTAAATTAATTTGATTTACATAAATACAAAATTATTTAACTACTTCATAAAACAGTCCAGAAAATATGCCTTGTTTAATAAAATATTCATCAAAAAAATGAAATATCTAATATTCATGAATATGTTTATAAAAGATCCTTATAAATGGAAGGAAAACAGTCCTTGTGTTATTTCTAAGGAATAATTATAAAGATAAAATTCGTAATGAAATTAAATCCCTCTTTATAGAGGTAATGAAAACAAGAGAAGGATTCACGGGTGGAAGAGACAGGAGAATATTTTAATCTTTAATAAGTTTGATTCAAGGTTTAATATTATAATAGGGAATTTATATTATCTTAAATAGTAAAAAAATCATTTCTTTGAATCCACAGGAATCTTAAAAATTCTACAGTAGAATTTATTAAATTTCGTTTAACTGATTAATTTAAAAGAATCATGAATATTAAGCAAAATAAGACAATTTTCGTATTAATATTCATCTTCCTTCACGGTATTATTAATTATTTTTGACTGTTTATTTATTTTAAATGCTTATTTTTGCCTTTTTATTTTAATTTGTTATTTTCTTTGAAAATATATTTATTTAGCAGTACTTAAAATTTGTTCTGGATGACGTAAATTGCAAAATTTTATCTGGGTTTAGCAAAGTTTATGAAAAAAAGCATAAAAAAATCCATTGGAAATAATTTTTTTTCACTCTCATTTACTGTATTTCTTAAATTATTCTTTATTTCTATAATATAATATTACAAAGAGATTTATTTTAATTTTTAGCATTTTAATAAAATCATTTCAATGATCTATTTTTTTAGAATGTGTATTTATGAAATAATGTTGTTTAATTATAGAGATATTAACTTAATGTATTAAATATATCATTGTTGATCACTGAAGTTTTTAAAATTGAACTGAACCTCTGGCATGACAGACCATGTGAGCCAAGGTTGACAACACCCGTGTTTTATATGTCCCAGTTTGTTTAGTTTCCAAGTATGCTTGTTTATCAATCCGTTAAAGAGATGAAAGGCTGAATCAACCTTGCCAGTGTGAGGATCGAACCTGTGCCGTGGAAGTGCAAAGCATTACCACTAATCTACTGGGTTTACTTAGCATTTAATTTAAATATAAAAAATTATTTATTATATGTACAAATTATGTGGTGACATAGTGATAAGCAAACGTTAATCGATATTGCGGATTGGTTAGCGTCCTTAACTTTGAAAAAGTAGACTCGGCTTCGAATCCTAGTTCGGGCATGGAGTTTACTTTCTTTCTTTTGTGTTTCTCTATATCTTTTCACTTTCTGGGCAAAAAAGGCATATTCACTAGATGCTTCACAGTAAAAATTGCCGTCACCTCCCTCCTTGTAAACCTGAATCTGATTGAATTCTGAAGGGCAGTCGAGCATTAGAAAAAAATGGTGGTAAATCAAGCCATTTTTGAAGAAAATTGCCCAGGTTTATATACATAATGGTACCCACTTTTGAATACAGAGAGATGTATTTTGCAGTTCTAGTTCATGCAATACGATTATCAGATCAGGTGCTTCAGAATTTTCAAAAGTTTTTTTCTTTGTAATATTTAAATATGGAATATTATCCATGAAAAGAGTAATCCTAGAAACCAATAGGGCTCTTCAGAACATTATAAAAATTTGTCCTCCCTTACTCATGTTTAATAATGTGTATGTTGCTGAGATAAAGTACAGAAATAAATTATCCACCAAATTATCTAGCTAATGAACAGATTAACAAAGATGGCTCTTCTCAGTGTGTCGAGACTTATTTAATTCCTCTAATTATGTAAATAGATAAAGAATATTTAAAAGAATCTGTTTCCATCTGATTAAGAAATTATTGTATAAAAAATAAAAGGGCTTAAAATATGTTAACAATTAAGAAAATTTATGTACCGTTATTTATTTTTCGATACCTAAAGAATCATTTTAATACAATTGACAAATTAATTGATTGAAATATCTTTTCAACAATCAACTTTAAGGCCTTAACAATATAGAAGCTTTTAAATTGCACATTATATAAATAAAATTTTGATTTTGTACACTGATAATTTTTCATCCTTAGCTGTAATATACATTCGTCACGACTTAGTAATACAATCGTACTGGTAAAAGCTCACTGGTTCAATCCTTGGCCCTATTGACATAGATATGCCGTTACTGCCGTTGAGGAGGTTGCTTCAGAGTTTTTTTTTTTTTTTTTTTTTTTTTTTTTACCGCTAATCTTGAATACATTTTACTTTATAAAAAGGTGCATGTCCTATTTGGTATTTTGAGCATATTCTTTCAAAAGTATTTTAAAATTATTTGAGCAGGGATAATTTCTTTTGATGAACGATTTCGCATAATAAAAATGATTGTGTTAAAAAAAAGCCATCAAATCAAATGGGTTTTTTCTTTATAAAAGAAAAATTACGTTAAATTTCAAGACATTCTTAATGAAATAAAAAGATAACAGTATTTGTATTTCCTTGTAAATACGTTTGATAGGAATCACTATAAACTTGCTTTTTATTGGCTTAAATTCAAGAACGTCTCATCATGAATTATAAACTTTTGGGAAATTTGTACAATTATTTGTATTAAGTTACTTTTTAGAAAAATGTAAAGATTTAAATTGTTAAAATTGAAGCGATATTTAAATTACTTTCCACATTTTAACTAACTGAAAAAATAACATTCTTAAAATTTTTTAATTCAATAATTGTTTTGCAAAAAAGTTATTGAAATATAATTCAAAGTCGAATTTATTTAAGGAAAATTATATTGCAAATTATTTACTTGCACTTTGAAAGCTCTTTCTTTAATTTCAGCTGCCATTGATTCGTCCAAATCATGAATGATTGAATAAATTAATAACATTAAGTGGAAAATCAAATTTCATTGAAGAAACAATAACATTAATTTCAATAATAAATTACTGTTATTGTTCCTTTAATGAAACTTAACTTTATCAAATTTTGATTTCGTACAAAATTAATTTAACTTAATATTTTTAATTTCAATAACTTTGATTTTATAGATCTATTATTGGCAACCAAGGGAGAACAATATAATATAATTGATATCAAACACGAAATAAGTTAAGAATAGATAAAAATTGAACAAAATACAGTAGTATAAAAATCTGAATACATAACATGCATTCAATAATTGAAATTTCTTTGTGAAGGACTAACAACAAAACTCCTAACTTACTTTGAGAAAAAATTTTAAATTTTCATCCAAATTCTGATTAAAAAAAACCTTTACTGAATGTAAATATTTTTCTTTAAACATAAGTTTTAGTTTCAACCTTGCTAACGTAATTTACTTAATTTTTATACATGTAAAAATTCGATAAATAAAAGTTATAAAAACATATAACATTTGAATTCAGAATAATATTTACAGGAATAAATAAGATAAAATTAAAACATTTTGCAATTAATATCCTTACTCACAGTTTTACGTTTATTGACTTTTCCAGATTTTTGCTTGAGCCTAAGCAATCAATTGCTTCATGCACAGGATTCCAATCTACCCTTATTCTACGAAGCATTCTGGAAATAAAATAAATAATTAACAGTTAAAAAGTTAAATCTTGTAAATTTTAAATAAATATTCCAAACTTCTTTATAACTGAAAGCATCACTAATAAATTAATATATGTTTGTGATATATTAATCATTTTTCATGGAATCAAATATTTTATGATAAAGAATTTATTAAAATCTTTTTTTCTGATAAACAATTACACTTAAAAGGAATGTATATTGCAAGGTGCATATCAAACTGAAACATTTTATTGCATTCCTTTTCAGTTACCCATTTCTGTCTACCAAAACTAAAACTCATTCCGGACAAATAATTCGTCATTTTGAACTGTAATAAAAGGACGAGGTTAACATCTGATCTGGCATTTTTTTTTCTTTTATCACACTAATAGCGAAGCATAAAATCTCACGAAATTTAATCTTTCGAAGAATTAACTTTATATGAAAGTCTTACTGTGGGATCATAGTATCATAATTTAAAATTTACGTTGTATTGTGAAAAAAATTACAAAAATTAAAGTACTTTTCACTGGCTTGTGATACAATTCTCAGTCTTTTCTAAATTGATTCCTGCAATTATTTAGAATCAATAAGTATTATTTTATTAAAATATAAATATTTTATAAAATGTAAATTTTAAGAAAAATTTTTAAAAAATATTTTAAAAAAATTTAAAAAAAAACTATTATTTCATTTCAATTTACTATTAGAGGAATTTTAAAAACATGTTACTGAAATCTGCTTAAATATATAATTTAATTAATAAAATTATATAAATGAAAATCACGAAAAACATTCAAATGATATAATTATGTAAATATTGTATTTATATAAGTATATTTGTGTATTATATATGATAATATTAATTTAAAGAGTTATACATAATTTTTTATCTTTATATTGAAATAAAGACAAAGATAACCAAAAAATGTTCTGGCAAATATAAGGTAAATACGCTTAAATTTCATGCTATTTTTTTACTGTTTTCCTCACTTGGAGAAAAATTTCTCATAACAGCTATTACTCATATTTTTTGAAAAATTATCATAAACTGCAAAAATGTAACAGTTAGAAATATTGTCTAAAGCTTATGTGCTATAATATTATAAAGAATTTAGAGTTTTGAATGATGAAATAATTCTTTCTTAGAAACCAATTTCACAGAATGTCGAATACGTTATTTGAAATTATGTAATTGAAAAGAACTGTAATTCTGTTAAGTAACTGATAAATATTTGCTTGCTGACAGGAGTCAACAATTTTTTTCATTTCATAAATCAATAACATTGTTTCAAATAAAACCTTTTGTCCGCAAATATATATATATATATATATATATATATATATATATATATATATATATATTGTATATACAGCCGCCCAACTTGTCAAGTGATCAAACTGACTGCCTGACTACGGATAGGGAGGTCCTGGGTTCGAATCCTGGTTCAGGATGTACTTTCTCTCGCTCTATCATGTCTTTGTCCTTTCATTGTGTGTGAATGAGGTATGAATGGTGCCTGCCCGATAAACGGGTCCCTATGGCATGTGTGAGGGTGCGATGGTGGCCCACCCCCTGTGATGCTCCCGGGGCAACACCTCGGCGGCAAAAAGGTCGCTATTTCTGGCCGGTTTCTTTGGTATAAGGGGACAATACATCCCGATATGCCCCGACCATTGAAAGAAAAACATTGTATAGACATGTAATGATCTTTAAAAATCAGAACAGTCAAACAGCTTATTTTTTCCCCTTGGATTTTTATCATAGTCTGTTATTGAAATTTATTTTTCCCAGAAATGTGAATATAAAAAATATCAAGTAGGGAAATAGTTGTAGAGAGAATATAAAATATTATGAATATTACATTTATGTACATTTTTTATATCTATTTTGAAGAAACAGCATTGAAAAAAATTATTCCAAAATTCCTATCAATTATATAAAAAAATAGAATACTTCCAAAATGAAAGAAACATTACTCAAGGAATAAAATAGAGTCTAGAGAGAGAGAGAGCTTATAAATGAATTAGCAAAAAGCTGAAAGTATGTAAATTATAGTTTTTATGTTGAAATATTTTCTAAAAACGTGAGCATGTAGATTTATTCAATTATATAATGTAAAATAGAGTTTTATGTTATGTTTTGCTACATTTTAACTATGTTTGAACCTTTCTTTATCTAAACAAATTATGAGTAACAAGAAATAAAAATTAAATTGAATCAAATAGTTAAAAAATTCAAGTTTTTTTAATTTTAGCTCTCAAATTGAACTAAAGTTAGACAATTCAAATACAATCTCAATCACTTTATATATAGAAAGATTTGTATAGTGCTTCTGAAGGATGACTATTTGAGTAAATTCTTGGGAGTTTTCAAGGTTTTCTCCTGTGTAACAGCTTTATAATATTTTTATTATATTATCATTGTATATACATTTTGCAGGAGAAAAAATCTTAGTATATGCTTAAATGCTTTGTATTGTGTTTCTGCTGTTAAACTTCCAATAATAACAGCATTTGAAAAGAAGGTTTACCGTGGGGACGATGATGAATCAAGTCATTTTTAAATAGAGTTATAAATATCATAAGAAATATTTTTTCTTACGAACATTCCTTAAGGAATAAAATAGAGTCTAGAGAGAGTTTTTATACTGAAATAGCGAAAAGCTATATAAAAGCGATATTTTCTCTTCAAATAAAATTGGCTTTTTTAATTTATGAATCTATAATTTATGATTGATTACCTATAATATGCACTGCAACTACGTCATTTTTAATTTATTATTTTATGAATATTTTCAATTATAAGAGAAATATAAGTGATTGACAGATTTTGGTTGCTCTTTGCGATCATTTTTTGCCCGTATAAATAATACTGAAGCAAATCCCTAGAGTTAAAAATGTTCTGTACATCACCATATAGCGTTTGAACTATGTATTGCTGAATTTAAAAGCAGAACAATGGCAATAATGTTTTAGCCATTTATGTTGGAAAGTATAAAAGTATATGTTGAAATAGTTCACACTATTGTAATTAAATTTTTACTAAGTTGTTGATGTTCAAATAAATTTTTTTTTAAGTTTTTTTAAAATTTTACAATAAAATGTAAAATTTTAAAAATTGCGATGTATATAATTTTTTCACATGAGTTTACTCACAAAATACAGTATTAGAACACACAAAATACAGTATAGAAAACTCTCTTTTTCTATTAAAAATTATTTTGATTTCATTCTGTTTTCACAAAATGGATTCAAAATTTAACATTTGTGACAATGAAATGCCTATATTTTTATTTCAAAATTTATAATGGTAAATTAAATTTTATTTTATCATGCACAAATAATAATTTTACTAATAAGAATGCAACGATTATATTTTAAATCTCAATAACTCCTTTTTAATATTTGTGAAAAAATATTTATATGGATTTATATGATAAAAATTCATGGATCTAGCAAATCTAAAATAATCTAAATGAAATGAATGAACTTTTCCTAAAATTTTCAAATTCTGAAAGAATTTAAAACTTAATCTATTTTAATTTTTTCCGTACATATGTGTGGTTTATAAGAAAATAAAAAATATAGAAATAATTTAAGGTATTGAAGCTTAAAAATAAAATTAAAAATTTTAATAAAATAAAGCAGTTTTGTCACCCAAATATTAATTAGCTGTGTAAAAAAGTTGAAATGATTTACGACAATGGCACTGAATTTTTTCAGTTTTTATGTCTTATTATTAAAAATATTTTGATTAAATTAGTAAATGCAAAACATTAATTAATTTACCAAAAATGTTTGAATTATCTAATTGTATTTCTGCGTGTGTATAGTTTTTTTATGGTAAGTGACTGTCTCTTGATGGCCTTTTTATTCACACGAAGGTTAAGAAACTACAGACTCTGGACCATTACAAATAACCAAGTACAAAATAGGAATCGAACCAATACACTCTTACATTGAAAGTCTCAGTGGTAACCATTCGGATATGGCAGAGATTAAGAATTCTTCAAGTGATTGATACAATAATATAAATATAACTCTAAATTTTCAGATATGTTAACGCAGAAGAATTTCAATTATTGTCGTATCTTTAATGTTTTATTTTCCACAATTTAAATTGAATAATTGAATTGAGCCAAAGAAAGACAAGTTCTAATTCATGTAATATTTTTAATTAAATAATTCTGAATATCATACTTTAAAAAAAATTAATTAATACATTATAATCATTTTTTATTTATTATTTTATTACAAAATAATAAAATATATAGATTTACTAGTTATTTTTCTTAATAATATTTATTTCTAATACTTAAATTTACTGTACACAACACACCACAGATATATATATATATATATATATATATATATATATATATATATATATATATATATATATATATATATATATATATATATATATATATATATATATATATATATATATATATATATATAGATATATATAATATATATATATATTTATATATATATATATATATATATATATATATATATATATATATATATATATATATATATATATTTATATATATATATATATATATATATATATATATATATATATATATATATATATATATATATATATATATATATATATATATATATATATATATATATATATATATATATATATATATATATATATATATATATATATATATATATATATATATATATATATATATATATATATATATATATATATATATATATATATATATATATATATATATATATATATATATATATATATATATGATATTTTTAAAAAGCGAATTAAAGTGTTTTTTGTACTTCTTTGTTAATTTTATACTTTAGAAAATTTAAAATAATTAAAGTTTCAAAATTTAAAAAATTTTTTTAATGTTAAAAAGAAGTTAAAAATTTTGAATCAAAATATTCTAAAGAAACGTTCTTATTAAAATTTCTTTAGATTCAGAAAATATCTGCTTAATAAATCTTTCAAACAAAATTCCCAGATTATAATCTCAATATTTCTAAGTGACTTCTAAAATTTATGTTTATTGTTTACATCTTTAAAATTTGTTTTTCCTTATAATTTTAATACTTAATTTGTTTTTCAAATTTTTAATTTTAATTTTTATTACATTTTTTTTCCAATTTCTTCTGTCTCTATTTAAATACTCACATTAAAATCTTAACATTGTCTGTAACGTTACATTATCCAATGTTGCATAAATTATTATAAAGTTTAGTTATCAAAATCAGAGTTAAAGATAATTTCCATGGTACAAATCAAATAATTTTTTTAGACTACTGTTGATTTATACTTTTAAACTTATAAAAAAGTCTGAAGAAAAAATGTTATTTTGCTGCAACATAGCAATTTTAAATCTGTGATGTAAGCTTATATTTGAATTCATTTGAATCTTTTACGAAGCGAATGATTACGAAAATTGTTTACTCAGGCGTTCGAATGTATTTACGTTGGGATTTCTAGCCTTTGCTTCCATTTCTCTGGATACAAAGATAAGATTTTTTTTTATTTTATTATTATAACAGTGTTATTCCAATGAATGAGCGGGGGTGTAGCTCAGTGGTAGAGCGTTCGCTTTGCATGTGAAAGGCCCGGGGTTCGATCCCCCGCACCTCCATTACATTTTTTTTTTTTTTTTTGCAAAATTGTAAATCTTATTCTTACTTAATTTTTTTTACTTTTCAGCATTTAGCTCATTGAATAATTAATAAATGTATATAAAGAAATAATAAATTAATATAATGATTTAACTTATAACACAAAAATATTTCTAAGCAACTAAAATCTCCTAATTACTTGAAAATCATTATTTAAATTTATCTAATGAGGGAACTTATATAGAATAAAAATTTTAATTTGGATAATATAATTAAAAAATAATTTACATAAATGCTACAAGGATAAAATATCTGTATTTTCATTCACTTTGTTAAACACTGCTTTATTATCTAAATGTTGGTAATGCTGCAGATTTAATTCAATAATATAAAGTTCGATTTACAAGCGAAAAGCTCTATGTTTGTTCCCAATGTTAGCTTTTTTTCAGTTTCCAATAACTGATATTTCGGCTTTTAATTAGAAAATTTTACTGTAAATTAATTTTTCAATAAATTATTATGCATGAAGGTAAAATATAATATACAAAATATAATTTTTCAAGTTATACAAGCCGAATAATTTACATCTATGATTGTTATTTTCCATATTTTTTTTGCCTTACACTTGACATGTAGCTCATTAAGAAAGTGTAAGCTTTATCTTTGAAAAATTCTGGGTTTCATCTGCCACGTTTCCATATCTTCTTGTAAAGAAAATTCGAAATTTGTTGGTAGAAACTTTTCTGTTTCATATTTAACCAACTAAATTATATATGTAAATGAATTTACATACATGAAAAAATAATTTAAATCTTAAATAAATATTATAAGCATAATACCTGTATTTTTATCCAAATTGTGAAGATAGTTTAGAATATGCATCATGTGAATATTGAGGACTTAATTCAGTAATATAATGCATGTTACACACACAAAAGATTCATGGATCAATCAATCGTGAATCCAATGTCTCTTTTAATTTTTACAATTGCGATTTCACCTTTATCTAGACATGATTATTTTGAAATAATCTGTGAACTGATTATTATATGTATAAAAGTAAAAAACATACTATTAGTTTTTAATTTACATTACAATTAGAATAAAGTACGGTTAAAAATTTTTAATAGTTTAAAATTATGCTTTATCCGAATATCGATATAAGCTCTATTATCATTACAGTTTTTGGAAGTGAGAACATCGCTTTACTATTTTTGTTATGTTGTCATGACAAATAGTACCTGTCGCTAATACCATACAGTCCAATTCCAATATTAGATCCAACTCCCAAACTCCATAAACAATCCAAAAACATAAGGAACTTTGAAAAGGCATCTTTCAAATCAAAATTCAAGCAGCTCAAGATATTCTCAGGCGATGCCTATACATTTTGTGCACAGACTAAAAGTCATTTGACCCTGCATATATTGAGGACCCTTAGGTGACCACTGGCGAAGCGTGAAATACGAGTCTATTGGCCTCTAGTTCTTCTAAAAAATAAGGCACCAGCAGGGCATTTTCTATGATATTAATAATGAGTCGATGGAACTTTTCAGACATCCATAAGCGTTTTCTTACTCTCAGTAAAAACCTCATTAAAGGTGGATATACTACCTGTTGATACCCCCATTATCTGAAGCACTGCGGTTATCAATGCTCCAACCAGACGTTCTCCCACTATCTGTCCTGTTAGGAAATCTGACCGGGAACTATTTAGCCTAACCCGAAACGAAATTAAGCAATGTTGTACGATATGTAACTCCCACACCCTTAAAATTGTTAACAACAATATAGTACAAGGAATCCTGGTTTTTAGTTCTATGTTACCATGTATAAAAGCCACTATTTGTAAACGTATTTTCACACAATATTAAAAATAAGCCTTGTATTATATTTGATAGAGGGCTTAATTCACTAAAAAATCTTATCTTGAGATGTAACTCTCTATATCAACAATTTTCCAGTTTTTTTCTTTTTTTTAATAACTGTAAAATATATTTTTTTAATAAGAAATGATTAATTTTAGTTTAAGTAAAAAAATTCTCTCTCTCTCTTTATATATATATATATATATATATATATATATATATATATATATATATATATATATATATATATATATATATATATATATATATATATATATATATAATGGGAAATTCGACTATAAATTAAAAATTGTTTCTTAATATTTAATCAATTAAATAGTTTGTATAATGTTAATAAAAATAATATATATAATTACAATTTACTATATGAGCTAATATAGAACTAATATAGTAAAAGATAAATTTATGAAGCTAATAATGAAAATGAAATATTTTCTTAAGAAATTCAGACTTATTTGAATATGAGTCAATATACTTATTTGAATAAGTGCAATGAAAGGAACTTTCATTAAAAGAACGTTAAGATTCCTTATTTGATTTTTTTAACGACTTAACATCTTTTTATAACTTATAAAACTAATTTCTCATTCAAACCATGAGTTTAGCTTAACTATTCATTAAATTTAAATAATGTTCTTTGGCAGATGTTTTCATATAGAATAAAGTCCAGGCAGGAAATAATATTTTTAATTGGCGAGCGATGTTTCTTGATGTCATTCAAAGCACATCGGTTGCTTCATACTTATTATATTTCTCATTTTAATTCGCTTGTTAAAGAATATAAATGGGTTATATAAGAGGAAATGAATGTAACGTGTATGTTATTTAGATTTAATCTTGCAGCATAAAGTGTTTTTTATTTACAGTTTATGTTAAAATACTTGTTCTTAATCTGTTTTTAATCTGTTATGCAAATCTTTTAAAAGTGGATGTTAAAATTATGCATTATAAAATTACTTTGAATAGTTATAAGGATTTTTATTGAAAATATATTTGCAAAAATCTTTACATGTAAAATTAACAAGCAAGCTATTAACTAGTTCTATTATAAATCAAGGATCTGAGGATGTAAAGTAATTTAGTTTAGGATATAAAGCTTTTACCCCTTTATTTATAATTTTGTACACAGAATAGAAAAAAAAAACAACAGTTTTCATAAAAAACTTATTTTACAAATCTTTAATAAAATTTGCAATTTGAAGAAAAATGTATAATTTTTTTCCAGGTAAGAAAGATTTCTAAGAAGAATAAATACTTATACAGAATTAAAAGCAACTCCGGAAACAGAAATAGTAAATAAAAAATAATTTTCGATAGAATAAGAAATTGTACTTAAAATATAATTTCAATGTGTAAAAACAATGATAATTTAATTTGAGAGAGAGATACTAATGAATATTCATCGTTATCACTAAAATAATTAATTGAAGGATATTTTTAAATTTTAAATAAGATAAAAATTAACAAGTGGTTGTATAGTTTGACTTAAATAAAATAAACATATTCATTTAAAAAACATTGCAATTTCATTAATTTAAATAAAATAGATAAGAACTGAAATACCCAGATGAAAATAATAAAAGTAATATTTTAAAAATAGAATTTTAAAATAATTGTGCATTAATGTACCAGACATAGTTTTAATTCAAAGAACTTATTCAGTTTTTCGAAAAAAAAAAATCAAATGATGGAAATTTTGAATTTCACCACAAATCCAAAAATGGGTATAAATATACCAAACAAAGGTATAAATACATTACTATAAAATGTCGTTAATTAATTATTTATATTGTGGCAATATAAAAAAGCACATTTCAATGTTTTAAAATTATTATTCTAATAAGAAATAAATTTTTGAACTTTTTTATATAAACGAACAGTAAGTAAATTTTGACCATTACCTAAGCAAACATTGCATTTACTTATGAAATATGAATAATTTAATGTTTTTCGCCTATACTGCTTTCGTTTTGAGGTAAAAAAAAGGGAAATAAATGAAATTTTGCTTGGGCCCAATAAATGATCTCTTGTTTAGACATTCTTGTAAAGGCTTGAGTTGCTGGGCAGCCTAGCACTTCAATATTTTTGTAAAACTCTTTCAATTATTTGCAAAATTTGGCTTCTCAGAGTTTGTTTTTTTATAGATAATGAATACCATTTCTTTGTTGCAGAAGAAAGAAATCCTAAAACAGCAAGATTCCATCTTGGTAGGAAGGCATGCAAAAGGGCAAATCCTCTCCCATTATTCAGCAATTACTAGAACAAAACCTAGGACCTGCTGTTTCGAAGGTTTTATAATTATGCTAAAGGAGAATTCCTTGAGAAATCTATTGGTTCCACAGTTGTGCTTTTTCTAAAATGTAATTGAGCTAACGCGTAGTTTTGTACTAAAATCAAAATACGAAGTAGACATCACACTGAAATATTTCCCTATAAACTTCTAAGCCTTCTAAAGACACAAAATCTTTGAGATGGGGAGAAAATATTGAAAATTGGATCTTATCCTAATCCGTAGGTCCTATCAGTTTAATAATCTACAGTTTTCAATCCTATTCACATGAACTTAAATTTTACCAACCGAGACATGTTCAATGGCTGTTTACTTCAGGATAGAATTATCTAATTTATTCTTAAAATTATGGGTATAGAAATGATATTAAATTAATTTTACTAAGCATTTACAACTTTATTAGAGAAAATTTCTCCTACTGAAAAATATCAAACTCCTACAGTACAATCAAATATCAAACTCCTATAATATGTAGTTACCTTAGGGCAATTGTGAAAGATCAGCATATTGTATCCTTCCAGGAGGCAATGGCACCCCCTCTTCCATGAAACACAATCCACTCTCTCTTTCTTTTGAGAACACCACCAATCGAGATCCAGCATGGCCTCCGGGCCCCAGAACTGGCAGACATCATCACTAGGACTTTTGGAGAAATATTATTCAATGGACACGACAACAACAGCAGCATATTGTATACCCTCCTCCTCTAAACTGACCATTTGGTACAAGTGACATTCACTGGAATAAGTAATAAGGGTAATCCTAACATAATTTAAGACTGTTTGGTGACAGAATATATTGTCATTGCGTAATGGATAACCTAATTGAAAATTGTAAGATTCTGTGAGCATCACCAGCGAACTGACTTCCGCTGGATGTCTTGTAAATAATATGGGTTATTAACATGATACAACAGAGGGCACTTGGAAAACTCCCAATCCCCCACTTTGTCTACAATACATACAGAAGACAGAAATAACCAACTATTCAGTGCTACGAAACATTGTAATGAATATAATATCTTCTATCCTAAAAGTCAGTACTCTACTGAACTCTTGCCATTTCAATATGATTCGAGATGGTGGAGGGATGAATCTAGGGGTATTTTCAAACAATAAATGCATTATTTTTAGTTGTAATATGATACATGTATAAAATAAAAATACAAATTATACAAAATGCGCCTATAATTTTTTTTTAAATAATTTTCTGTATGCTTGCACTGAATACAAATTATAAATATCATTTCATAAAGATATTTGTTATTTCAGTTCATTTAATAAGATACATATACATAGTAATATAATAAAACTAACACAACATAAAAATCTGATAAAATTGATTAATTTATATCAAAAAAGTTAAAAAGAAATATAAGATCTTTTTCTGCAAATGCTGCTTTTAAATATGTACATTTAAATACCATAACATAAAATACGTCGTGAATTTTTAATCTAGTTATAGGTTTTCCTAAATCCATAGTTTGACTTGGGTCTTAATAAATTTATTCGGTATGTGGTATATAAAATATATAAAGTCTTTATATACTTCCTTCACAAGATTCGGCATCCATTTTAAGCTGTGGATACCGGTCTACTTAGTTTCATTAGCTTTATATCATAATATACATCAGATAATTTTACAATGTTATGAATGATAAATGAAGAATGTTTCATAAAGGGTTACGATTTTCAAGTAAGGTAGATAGTGCTATGACTGATTAGATTAAAAAATATTTTCAATCATGAACTATTTTACTAAATCTATTACAAATAATTGATACGTGTAATACAACACTGTAAGTAAGCAGAAAAAGATTTAATATTTTTAGAGAATTTTGTATTACTTGTTTTTATTTATCATAAGTTAATCATTTTTTTAATGAAATTACAGTTTTACGTCATGTGTTGGGGCATAATAATTTGAACAATTCCAATTTTAAGTATTTTGTATAAAATATATAATCACCTTTTACATTATATAGTATGTTTTTCTTTACTTTAAATTTTTTACAAACAGTGTTTCAATAAATGTATTTTTTATTCTGAAATATATTTTGTGTAACTTCCTTGCGAACTATGAGCAAAATGATCAATTGCACGCATTTGAAACCAAGTCTTTAATGACTAAGTCAAGCGAGCAAGATTTAAGTCTGAACATTTTCAGCCGAGATAATTATTTGAGGGAATGAAACGTTACAACAAGAGAATAATGTTTTGAATAATGCCAGAACGAATCGAGCAGCACCAGTTGCGTTGCTACGGACCGTCCCTGGTCATGTATTGGACCCCGAAATGTCAAGCAAGATCGTTATCTAATGATTTATGAAACTTGATCTCAAGTTAGAATAATCACTGTCGTTAATCACTGAAACGCAGTAATCTCATTGGCTATTGTGTCTATGTTGACCAATGGGAGACGTATTTAGTTGTCACGCATCATCTACTCTTTTGAATGACATAAACAATTACTTATTTGAATGAAAAACTTCAACTTTATTGCAAGTTTGAATTTATAATTATGTCTCTAATATAAACGACATTGTAAGGCTAGAAATTATTCATTGTCTGCAAATATTGATAAACCCTGGTAATTCTTAAATAGCAGAATCTCAGTCAAAACGATTTACACAATTCTTATCAGAATAATTGTCTTTATATTGACTGACAGCATTTATATAAATATAATGGAGTGTTTCCCTGACAAACTAAAATGCGGTCAAAAAAAGATGATTTAATCATTGATACTTCCGTTTTCTGAAATGTAATAAATTTGCTTGAAAAGTTTAGAGCTTAACTATTCTAGATAGCCTTGAACTTAGTTTTTAAGAATAATTAAGTTCTAACATTCAATCCAATTAAAATGTAATAATTAAAAAAATTAAATTATTAATAGCATTAATAATTAAATATTAATTATTTAACTTGATATTAATAATCATCTTACAATCCATTAGATTAGTGAGAAAGTGGTCTTATGGTCAACAGGTTCCCTATCCAATTTAATTGAAGAATGTCGTACCAAGTCTTTGAGTGCTAAATATTTTTTAAGGTCTAATGTTCCTCATTCAATGCAGCGCGTATCATGGAGAAGAGAGTGCCAGCTCATATATCAACCTCATCACTTGATCACGGTTCAGATATACGCGATTGTTTATACAACAATACAATACAGTGATTTGGTCATCAGAAACAGGGCACCGAAAATGTACTTAAATAGCCTAACCTGAACTAATAAAAATATGACTCAAAAGTAGCTATATAATCCATCATGCAAGTTTCTGAATTTTTCGCGAAGAATTAATGCTGCCAAGATTACATAATTGTGACGTCATCCACAACGAAGGTGATGTAATATATTCCTTTTTGCATAATATTAAGCATTTAAGTGAAAAACTTAAGCTTGATAAACACGATGCGTAAATATATATCTTTGAAGTATTATTATTTTAAAAAAGAAATAAAAGCTTTAATTTCATAAATGTAAATTTCAACCAAACGTTCTAAGATTCCTCGTGATGATGTAAATTCTAGGTTTACCAAAATAGAATTTTTCTACATAATTCTTATTATTCTCGATCCTATGATGTAAACCAGTTGCCAGATAAACGAGGAAATTCACCAAAATATCGCCAAATTCCGAAATTTACATGATGGATTCAAGGCAAATGTGCCAAAAATTTGTGGGAAAATAATTTTATTATCGCACAATGATAAAGCACTTAATAATTTCGCTAAATGTTGTGTACTGCAATATTAATAAATATTTATGCCATTTTCATTATATAATTTCTTTTAGATAAGTGTATGTAATTAGTGCAATAATTAAAAGATAATCAGAATTGCTTGAAATGGAATACTCACTCAAATGAATGTTTTGCGTACTTCTAAATAGTCAAAATTAATTTTTAAAAACTTCTTCCAAATAAATTATAAGAGTTTTCTCATCAGTAGCTGATAAAAATGTCGTACTGTCAAGCAGAAGTTTAGATAACAAAATATTTGTTTGTAATTAAGATATGATATCAGAATATTAAAGGATATAGTTCTTAATCTACTTTACATTCAATTTTCTCAGAAAGAAAATAAATCGCTAATATTTTTAATCTAATACAAAATTCAGAAAAAAAATTCTCCTATAACTCAGGAATCTAATAATTTATACATTTGAGGCAAAATAATACGATCAAAATATACCATGCTATTTAGGGAACTGCAAAAATTTGTTAGAAAATTCAACACAAAATTCTTTTACAATTTTTAGAATTTTTGAATGCTATTAAATGAGTTTCTAATTTCAGAAGTATTTTTTGTTTTGGAAGCCCATTATGAATTAATGTTTCATCCATGGTCATTTTTCGTTCAAATGCTAGAGGGTCTTTCTGTCGTTGAAATAATATGGATAGCATATAAGAATTACACAGATAGGAAAATATGTATCACAAAACGCAATGCTTGGTTTAAATGTATTCAGACTTCAGGATAGTGATATCAACACGATATAACTGTGAAGGGTTACTTTTTTGAGGTGAACAAATTAAGAATCAGATTGCAAATGGTTTCAATGAAAAAAATCGGTATGTTCTTTTAAATTTTCGGTCGCAAATATAAAAATTTATGAAGTGCTTATAAGACTAGTTTTACTATATGCCAGTGAAACTTGGACCTTAAATAAAGATATACAACGATCAATCGATGTACTCAAGTGAAAATATCCTCAGAACTCTCTTTGGTCAGAAATGCTGGAGAACCAGATGCAATTATGAAATATACAGGTTCTGTAGACAGAGGCAGATTACACAAATCCTCGAATAAGCTATGGCTTGTCCATGTTTGGAGTAGCTCAGGTAATAATCACACAAAAATCTAAACAATTAAAAAACTTAAGGGATTCCGGGCTATAGAAAGACCACTTGTTAGATGGTTGGATAACACTGAAAGATACTTAAATGCTTTAAAAATCAAGAAGGAACTGGAGAGGAGTCGCTAATGATAGAAGAAGACGCTAGAGGAAGCGTATTGTTGAGGCTGCCTTGGCTGTTGTGCTCATGAAGAAGAATTATATGGGTGTGCACCAACATACTTTCCAACACTTACCTCAAAACTGAGCTCATCCAGTTGGATGGAAGCTACTGAGTAATTTAAAAGCTGGTAACAAGTAGGAGAAACCCATTATTTGACAATCCCTCCCTTGAGATATCATTTCATTTGGAGGACATTGAGACCATGACTTTTTAACGTGACCCGACTGCTTGTAGTCAATACAAAGGATCTTCGATAAAATAGGTATTTGATCTCGCTGCTTTCCGACAGTGAGAGAGGTGGCAAGAGAGAAAAAGAAAAACATTTTCCAAAAATCCATCTCATCGGCAAAAAAAATACGACCTCCTCTCTTATACACAAAGTACAAAAATAATTACAACAATCTTATGATATAAAAAAATAATTCTTTAAAACTCATTTTAATGTCTGGAAATATGCAGCTAAAAACAATCTCAAGGAAATTGAATTTAATTGGTTTACTATTAATCCTATTATAATATAATGGTTAAGATATTCGCTATATGTTATGAGATAATCAATACTTTTTGTTTGTAGCATTTATTATTTAAATATTTAGTTAACAAATTAACGAAAATTATTTTTTATTTTTGAAGTTTAAGTTTTAACTAAAATAAAAATACAAGAAAATATATAAATAACTATAATAAAATGAATCTACGATTTTTTGTTGAAATATCTATCCAAGTTTTCAACAATTATTTTATATTTAAGGAGAAATTTATTTTTTTATTTTGAAATTCTTATTCAATTTAAATAGCTTTTTAAAATAGAGAATATGAAATTTAATTAATAATTATTAAATTAATTTCTAGTTTTTCAAGAAATATTCAAATGGAATTGTAAAATATTTAATAATAGATAATATTTATTAATGCTCATTCTGAACAACTTTTATGATGTTTCTAAAATCATTTTTTTAATATCTTAAGCACTTCTAAGGAAACAGGAAACATAATTTACTAAATATTTATCTAAAGGAAATGAAACTAAAAAGACTGATGAAAGTAATTTTTTTCTTGATTAATTTTGATAAGTGCATTTTCATATTAAATTAATTATGCACTTATTAAAATTAATATGAAAATGTTTTTAGTCTTTTATAAAGGACAGTAAAAAAATTATTTTTCAACCTACAGGTATTAGGAAAATGATAATTATAATAACCGACATACATAATAAAATAAAGAAATTAATATCTCGCAAAATTGTTTTATCGTGAAAATACTAAAAAATTTTTATCTTTCGGAATTATTTAATTTTTGAAAAAAGAGCCAAATTTTCTTCTTATGTTTTGTTGTTGTCGTTGTCATGTCCATAAAAGTGCTAAGTGCAAATGAATTTTATATTCCTCCAAAAGTCCATTCTAATGTTTTGAAAGGTTTGATAAGTCTTGATTTTGTAAATCAAATTGTTTCTATTTATAGTGTTACGACGATAACACGTAAAAATATTTTGAGTTGGCATTTACGCAGAAGATATACATTTCGAATTAGTCCTTAAAATATCTTTTAGAATATTATCTTTGCTAGAAGTTCATGTCCCTCAACTGCATACCACTTCTTAATTATGTTGTAAATCAATGTGTCCGATATGTATAAGTTAAGAAATTTTCTGAAAGACCTAATAAAGATATGTTTGACTAAAAAAAATAAATAATTAATTAGTTTACATTTTTGGCACCAGGGGCGTTTTTTGATAAAATACAATCGTACGCGACGGGTGCTTCATTCTTTCACACTTTCATCGCTTTTTTGTGCACAACTCATACATATTAAGTCATGAAATGTGTAAAGTGTACTAAAATTTAAACTTTTGAATGAAAAAATTTATAATTATAATTACACTTTCAACGGCGAGTCCATTGGCTGTACAGTTAATTTGCTCTCAATTGAAGTTTCTTAAAAACTTTTTAATTTAACAGGAAATTCAAAGGACAGTGTAATGTCTTTCAGATGGATACCGTTCAACTCTAGAGTTCCTTTGTAACATTTTTTCGTATGCAATGACAATTACGAGTCACAAGGGCAGTATGATTCGATACTTGCACTTGATTAAACAATTATTCGATCTCTAACTTTTGAATAAATGTTTTAAAAGATAGAGTAAGAAAAAAAGGCAATCATTTCAACCCCATCACGCAGTTGTTGTACTTGTATATTTCCCCTGTACTAGTCCAGAGTTGGTCTATACTAGTCTAGAGTTAGCCTGCACTAGTTAAATTAAAGCTGCTGGAAGGGAGTTTTTAATAATTTAGAAGTAAGCAAAAGATCCTCAATAGCTGTCATGCCATTCCCAGAGATATTATTGCAGCTGGAGGACATTGCGACCACGAAGTATTTAACATTGTTCGACCACAGTCACTTTTAATGAACACGAAAGGTATTTGGTCCTGTTGGGATTCGAACTCACTATTTTGCGATAATGACGCCCTAACTAACCAGGTCAGTTTATAACGTAACCGATGTTATAAAAAGCGTAGAATATGTAAAAGACTTATAGAGACTTGATTAGAAGATATTAACTAAAAAACATTCGAAATATTTTGTTTACAATGTGCTGGAGTGATTTTTAATCGCAATGTCATGAATATTATAAGATCGATTGCTGAAGTTAGATTGATTTATCAAAATTATAACTCATTATTTGCTGTACGGAAACTTTGACCTTTAAATGGAAACCACAAAGGCCCATTGATCGTTAAAAAATTTTAAATAATGGTGTCAATACTATTGGATGATTTTTAACAATTTACATTTTTATTTAAATGTATGAAAACAAGTAATCGATTCGCTTAAAGTTTTCTTTAGAAGGAGAAGAAAACCTGTTTCCCTAAAAAGAGAATAGATGTGCCTCAGATGAAAAAAGATAAACTTCTTAACGTAGTACGTACTAGTATCCGACGAGAACTGAGGAAGGCTATATGCCTTGCTCAACCTTTCAGGACATCATGCAGAATATTCTATAAATTGCTTGTACAAGATTCATCTTGTACGGAAATTGTTTCCACACGATTTTGAAACTGGACATTGGATTTCTCATAAATTTCTCACTCACTGTTAGATTGATTCAGAGTACAAAGAAAGGCTGTATAGACCGCCAAGAGTAACGGTGCGATTTGGATTAGCTGCATGATTTATTTCCCACTGTATTATTATTATTATTATTTTTTTTTTTTTTGATAAATTAAGTGCTAATGCTTCAACAACCAGTTAGATAATAGGCTGGCAATATGATCGCTGTAAAAGGGTGAAATTGTGTTGGATCTGCAAGCAATCCAAGGTCTCTTATTCACTATTCTTATGCAAAATTGAGTCCCTCCACATAATAACCATTACGTCACAGACCACTCATAGGGCTTTTGATTTTTTAATTATTTATTTTTTTATTTTATTTTATTTATTTATTTATTATTTTATTTTATTTATTTTTTATTTATTTATTTATTTATTTATTTTTTGGAAAATTTCTAATACCTGATAAGTCTTGATAATCCCCGGATTTCACCTCACCTTAAAGATGTATAACATCCCAGAACACATTGTAGTTTTCTGCGGAAAATTTGATCTTTTGATTTCAGAGATTGCAACAGAAACTGATAGCTCTAACCTTGAATAAGTTTTGATGTGATACCATTTGGAAACTATCTCTCTCTCTCTCTCTCTCATAAATATATAACAATATGTACTTAATTAAAAATACCCTCTGGCGGTAAAAATTTGAAATGTATGTATAAGTAATAAGCATGATTATATACGCCATTTCTCAAAGGGTAGTTATCAACGGTAAACTAAAATATCTACGTTTTATGATTGCTTAAGCAAGCCCTCTACAAGGATTCCTATTGGTTAAAAAATGTTTTCATATAGGGAAATATAAAATATTAACGACTTATACTTTGATTCCACACAGTAGGCAGCCTAACTACTGTAAGCAGTTTTAGCCTTTTTTTAGTATTTGTTTTCCAGGAGACAGTTACCTAACTAGTGAACCATGCTCACATTTTGAATGCAGGAAAATTCGTGCCTATTCCAGTAAACATACATCTGTTATAAACCTGTGATGTGTGTGTGTGTTGTGTAAGAGCCGGACATAAAATGGTGTCTTCCATTTCTCCGTTGTTCAACAGAGGCTGTCATCAAATCTGGTTCTATTTATTCTGAAAAGCATTGTCCTAAACTAGGTTAGGGTGAACCCGAAATCTTTTCAATTCATGCAAGCCTTCTATGAGTTTGATAAAAAAAAAATGAATATCATGGACAATTTTTTAATGAATGTGTCAATGTAAATCTTCAATGACCTTGATGAGGGGAGTTAGAAGACCTTGTAAAGGATTTTGTGTATCAGATGCATCTCACTTCTTGAGAGAGCTTTATGATGCCTATTTGTAATTTTAAAGTTGAAGAAAACCCGAGAACTCCCAAGCACTCACCGCGATAAACACTTATACAGACAGCAGAAATGTCTCTTCCATCCTCATAATCCAACAATGGGTGTGTTCATACTGAGGACCTTCCACTTCCAAATGAACTGTCCAACCCATTTCGGCAATAATATGTTTCAATGTGTTATGCTGTCAATCAAAATTTATTTACTGTTTGTTATAACAAATGGAAGGATGTGCTTCTGATTAAATATCCATTTATATCGTCAGTTTTTAACGAAACTACTTGTTAATGCAAATCACTTATAATATATGTTTCATTGGAATAGAATTATTTTTATTACTAAAGTGAATTGTGCGCAAATTCCAAAATTATATACTGGTTGTTTACCTACTCATTTCAATAGCCGTACGGCTTTCTCTTTGTCGGAAGGTAGTGAGATCGATTCCCAGCTTAACAAAAAATAGTCATGTTCTCTAAAAGCGGCTAAGACACGTTAAAACTGGGCGTGGTGGCATTATCCTCCAAGTAAAATGATACCTCCGGGGGTGGTAGGTCAAGTTGGTGGTTTCTGCTTGGTACTTGCTTCAAAATCTAGAAAACTCCATCCGGTTTCTTTTATCTAACTGGTAAAGCCCATCTCAGGGTTAGCACAAGGAAGCATGCTTGTGCAACAACAACCTACTCATTTCAGTGCCTCGGTGGCCTGGTTAGTTAGAGCGTCTTTCTCACTGTCGGTAAGTAGTGAATTCGAATCCTGGCTTAGACGAAGCTCCATCGTGTTCTCTAAAAGCGACTGGTGTTCGTTAAATAAAAAAGCGACTGTCTTCGTCTCAGTGCCCTCCTAGTGAAATGATACCTCTGGAGAAGGCAGGCCAAGTATTGGGGGTCATCTGCTCCATCCTTCTGTCAAACTTACAACGATCCCACCCGACTGCCTCCATCTAAGTGATAGAGCCCAACTCAGGGTTAGTTTCAGGGAAGCATGCTGGTGCAACAACCTACACATATTTCGTTATATTACAGACTTCACAAAAATATCTAAAATTTTTCATGAATGTGGAAAATTTTGAAGACCTATACAATTAACTATTAAGATTTTAAACATGACATCTTTATCGCAACAGAAATGATAAAATGTTATTGAGTGTCAAAATGTACCGTTTGAACAGTCAGTTAATAATTATTTATAGTACAGCATGTTTGTATCACTGATTATTTCATTTATCTTGCTTTAACTTTTGTTACTGCGAGGTTTATGTTTAACCAATCTTTAAAAATCATACTTTTCCTATAATAGTTAAAACATTTTAACATACATATGTGTTCCGGAAATCTAGATTACTTTTAGGTAGAGCAATGCATAAATTAAAAAATTCGTTGTAGCAAAAACACAATTTTGCTTTTTATATTTTTTATATTTTTAATAGCTTTTACTAAGTTTCTGAAAGACAGAAAAACTAATAATAATTTTTTCCCGTTGCGTGCGTGATCCTTAGAAATTTCTCAGAAAAATATTCTCAAAGCTCGGAGGAAGTTTAATTAGTGTTCTGAAGCCTCAGAAAAAGCCTGGGAGCCGGATAATAAAAGAAAAGAACTAAGCAACGATTGCGCGCTCCTCTTTCCAATGCTAAAAGTATTTCTCCTATTTAAATAGCTAAACCCTTTTATAAAGATAAAAGCTTTTAAATCTGAAGGATTTTTAAGTGTAAGCATGCTCGGTTTTTATAATGACGGAATTCGGGGTTTTCTCTCCCGATCTGCTATTGGCAGATTTTCTTTCAATTCTTTGAGAGGGGATGTGATAGGGGTGGGGGAAATGAAGGGTTGAGTAAACGGATGTGCGGGGAAAAAAATAAAAAAAGGATGCAAAGAAATGCCATAGCTTAAAGATTCTGCCCAATCTGAAAGACCGGCGACTTGAGCTTGATTCCCGTTACTATAGTAACTGATTCGGCATGAAAGGATTACACTGTTTTTACTGGCTGCAAAAAATGCCGCCCACGCCATTCGAGCGCCGCCCACCCAGGTTCAGGCAAAACCTGCAACCGAGTGAAAAACTGGAAATTTATGCTAGGGGTAACAATGGCAGGCCGATTGACAAAGGTTTTGTGTGGCAGCAGCATTTCGCGGATTTGTTTGACCAATCAGGATGCTCCGCTTGTTCGCGTAACCCCGCCTGGGAAGCTGCAGGATTCGGGATCCTGGATTCCGAAGCAATTAATTCGGCGAATTTGGTATTTTGGAACATAAAAAATATAGATTACATTTGCAATGCAACGGTGTTTAAAATCGTTGATTTAAATGCTTGCGTTCTTTACTACCTAAGAAAGTACAGTTGAAAACTTTAAATAACTTCTTATTTAATATTAAAAAATAATTAGCAACATTGAATAAAGTTCTCTTTTCCTAACTGCGCATAATAAATAAATATTGAATAAATAATTTTTTCAGGAAGGTAGAAAATTTAAAGTGCAACAAAATTCATTTTGCTACGATTTTAAATCTGACATCTATACAGTAATACTTATATTTAAATCTTATTAACAGTAGAAATTTACAATTATATCATTGATCATTATTTACATAAGTTTTACAAATTTAATGTTATAAATTTTATTCTTATCTAAAAACGTTTGTAAATTTTATTCGTACCTAAAAATTATTCAATTATAATTCAAATACAATTCTCTATTTTATCTTTGAAAATGATTTTGTTATTTATCATATTATTTTTTACATACCTTTAATTAAAATTCGCAAAATTTACATAGCTTTTAATAAGAATAATGCTAAATTTGGTGGTCTATTTTTCAATGTAATGAATGTTTGTCTTAATAATATTTACAGATTTTACTTAAAAAAAGAAAAAGAAAAAAGCTGATGATGTAGTTTCATTCATTTTTTTTAAAAAAAACTGCTATCTTGTTCTCAGTTTGCTAAGTAATTTGTTTGATTGCTCAAAAATTGTTAGTATACTCTATTTTTTATACATTTGATAAAAATATTTTTTATAACTTGTATAAATACAAATTCCTTTCTTCCTTTTTCTTTTTTGAATAGCTAAAATATATAAATATCGAAAACAAAACATCGAGGTAAATGTATTTGTATTTATTTTTACCTTTTAAACTGTAGCAAACAAAATATAAATGATATAAATAAAAAATATCATTTAACATAATGTATATAATTCTATCTAAAAACTATCTAATATAGTATACATAAATCTATAACTAAAACAATATAATGTAAATCTATTTAAAAACAATCTGATATAAATGATATTGAAATTATAAGATCGCAAGAAACATCAATATTATTGTATTTTAAGAAATAGTTTTATTTTGATAGTTTATATAAATTTTTAAAATAATTAATTCTTAATGAAAGTTTTATACTTCAAAAAGTAATAAATCAAACAATTAAATACGATCTAAGAGACTTAAGAGGCATGTACACAATCTGGTTTGCATTTATTGAAAATAAATTTATCATATTTATATACTTCTCAATAGTACTTATTTTAGCAATAATTTCAGCTTAATTTATTACATAGTTATTACTATCCAATTCTGAGAAACAATTACCACGCACATCGTGAAAGGCAACAAAAACAGAGCAATAAAACAAACAAAATGGGACTGTGACCATATATTTCCACTATTTATTTAAAGTGTGAAAATTTCATCATTTGTTTTCATATAGTTGTTCGAATGTCGGCGGAGGCTTTAAATATCAGAAAGTTTCTGGAATAGGAAAATAAGTCGACTCAAAACACTCATAAATTTCTAGTTATGTTAAAATATTTAGGTGAGAATATATGAAATATTTATTTTCTGACTAAAATAAAAAAATTTTGATGTTTGAGTTCTTTAAGCTAAAAAAGTATTTTGAATGTGAAGAAAATTTATTAAATTTTTTTTTCATTGAATGATACTAACAATGGTTTTAAATATGGTTTTTTTATTTATGCAAATTAAATAAAGTTTCCTTTATATCAAATAGGAAGTACTTAATGTATATTACTCAAATTAAATGAAATTTAAGCGAATAATCAAAGTTTTTTTCACCTAGGAAGAGATAAGAAATTAGATAGTTAAATTTTCCGAACTTTTAGTCCACACGTCCCCATAAAATTTCATAATATGACTATGATTAGAATCTTTACTTACTTGTTTATATTTGTTAAAGAATACAAAAGTATAATTGAAAGCACAACCACGTGTTACATAACAAAATATTTATCCTTCAATGCATATAAATACGGCTGGTAAGAAGTTAATAAAGACATTTCAGTGTAATTGTAGTTTGGGTGTTTCTTAAAATTGAAAGTTTGACTAACATTTATGTTATGAAATGCAATTCTAAATACAATACAATTCAATTCACTTCAATCAATTAATATGAATTATGAACTTCATAATTTAAACTTTTTTTTTATCTATTTCGATAATTAGTTTTCTTTTTATTAAAAATTCTTTTAACTTAACTGCTATTTTAAGAAATAAAACAACATTTCGCCCGTTTGGTAATAATGCAATACATGATATACGCATGTATATAATACATAATAATATAATAATGTTGAAGGAAACCGGATGTATCATTATTATGAGTTATTACTGTTTAAGAAGATTGAACTAGTTAACAAGCTAATGCTTAAAGCTATCAAATGCCTTGGGGTTTTAAACTATGATAAAGAATGTGATGAGATGGAACTAGCACCACCTGCCTCTTTTTATTTTACGTCATCAGGGAAAATATAATACACTTTATCATCAAGCACTGAATTTCTGATCCTTTAACTTGCGTGTAAGCTCAAGTATGAGTAACCCAAGCTAACTCTAAAGCGAACTTTGATTGGATCAAGGAGAAGAGACGTATTCCTTTACTAGAGGAATTAAAACTTCCTCAAACCTCAGGTTTTGACACTGCATTGAGTGCAGTCTAATGGTCAAAAACCAATGTAAGTTATTTTCTGCGAGTCAAAAACCAGTGTAAGTTATTTTTCATTGTTATTATTCATGTATATTGCTAAGGAGCACACGTGGAAACCTTCCAAGAACCCATCCCGACAGATGTACATGCAGAGTTCTGAAACGCAACATTTATCTTACCCCCATTAGTCAGGATTGAGCTTGGGACCTTTTGCTCCGAAGAGCGATGCCCTATCTCCAGCAATCAGCGAGTTTTGTTGACTTTTTAATAAAGATAGCTTACATTAAGCATCATTTGTTTTGTGTTTTGCGCTTTTTGGAATTATTTTTCTTAAATAATAATCCTTAGTTCATACAATACAAAGAAAAAAATCCGAAATGTGATATTATTCATGAACTTCCTGTGAAATGTTACTTTTGATATAAAAGTAAGAATCGTAACTCGGTTTGGAATACTTCAAAAAATACTTTTTTTTAAAAAGTAAATTATTTATTTAATTTACCAACAATTTTTCAAAATAAATTGTTTTTAATTTAATTAAATTATTTGTTAGGTAACTTAGAATGTAGCTAAATATTATTATAACTTAACTGTTTAAAAACATTCTGGAACAAATAAAGAATCAAATAAGTACTTGAAGTACACCTTTCAAAATCTCATTAATTAAATTGTTTAAATTTAATCAAAACGCATCACACAGAAAGTGAAATATACATTTGATGAATGCAGCAAATAGACATTTATAAAAAAATATCTATTTAAGACATTTACACAAAATTGCGAAGGATTCTTTTGGAAGGAAAAATAAAAGTTATTACATAAAAATAATAATAATACAATTGCATAAAATAATTTCAAATCTGATAAATTAATTTCTGCTGAGAAATATTTGTTGAAATTTAAGATAAAATTTAATTTGAGGATACATATTAAAGTACTTAATTGTACATTTTGCCATTTGAAAATCGCTTTGTATATTTGAGAATAATATAAAACATATTGAATATAATTAAGATTGCAATTATTAAAAAGAAACTTGTGAGAGAAGCATTCTACATTTTGCACATTTGTATTTTAAAAATATTCACAAATCTCTTTTGAAATTTTAGAATCTTAAATATTTTGAACTTTTTAACTATAAACAAATATATAACTTATAAAAAAATTTTTAATGAAACTATAGTTTATTAATTAAAAAACCAGAAACAGATATACATTCTAAAAAAATTATTAAGAAATAACATATTACTAAAAATTACTTATTTGATTTTAGTTGATTTGATCTTTCTTGCTTAGACGCGGTTCCTTTACAAACAGTAAAAAAAAAGAAATTGATAAAACTAAAGTTGCTTTTATTGGAGAAACTTGTATTAAGTTGAATTTTATATTTTTTTTATGTATTTTAACCTTAAAATATATATTCTCTTCTAAGAATCTTTAGAATCTAAAACATTCCGAGATACATAAATCTAAATGAAATGAGTTGTATTTAAAATTTATGTATCACCAAATAAATTGTGAAAAAATATTAAAAAATTTTTATTAGTTATCCTTTATAAACAAACATTAAAGAATTAAATGCAGTCCTTAATTATTTAATTTTATACTGCTTGAATTTGATTTCTAGATTCATATCAATAATTCTGAGTGTATTTTTTTGTGCATACATTTTGGTATTTAAATTTGCATAAATTGAACTTTAAAACATTTTATTCGTTTGTTATAATGTTATGTGACATTAGTATTTTATTTGATGAAATGATAAATAAAAACTAAAATTTGATTAAAGATGAGAATTGTATAGTCTTAGTTAATAATTAAATCAATGTTTTTAAGGAATACAATTACAACATTTTAATAAAAATTAAGAGATTTTAGAATTAAAAATTAGCAGAAAAACAAATATATAGCCTAAAAATATTAAATGAATTTCTTTTAAATATAAATAAGATTTAAAATAAATGGCATTTAAAACAAAATTTATCTATTTTGAATGAATTAAAATGGGCTTTATTTTCTGCAGATTAAAACCGACAATCATTTGAAAACCGACCAAGAATCTTTCTATAAAATCATAGTGATAAAGTTTCTCTTATTGAAAAAATTGAAAAAATGAATTCCATATTTGCCTAATGTTAAACTGTATGTTCCGATCTATAATAAGTCTTTGTGTGCTAAAAATAACCATTGAACAACAAGCAAACCAAACAAAACTATCTGTATTTTCCTAAATCTAAATTACAAAATCTTTTAAAATTCCTTCCAATTTTAATAATAAATCAAATGCTTCCAAAATTTTAATTTTGAAATTCATCAACTTAATTAATTTTTATTCTATTCATCACTTACTGTTCTTTTTCTTCACATGAGAGTTAATTAGATCAAGATTTACACTTTAAAGTTTATTCCGAAACTCTACAATCACTCAGATCAGAGGTGAGATTCAAAAACGAATGACTTTCTGTAGACGGGCATTTTATGAACTTAAATTATTGAACATTAAGTAAAAAATGATTTCAGAATATAATTTACAAACCAGATGAAAAAAAAAGCCCTTTAAACTAAAATTATATTTCAATGAGATCATATTTTAAGCATATAATTATATTTAAAATTTGATTTCATTTGAAGTATCTATTAAAGTACAATGATATGCCTGATGAAACTATTAAAGAAATTTCAACATAAAATGAAAATAGCAAATATGTTATCATTGAAAAATTATGAAGTGAAATGATTTAAACAATTTCAAAATACCGATGCATTATTCTTAAAATGGTGTTGAATCTTTAGGAATCTAAATCTCTCTTCCAATTTTTTTTTATATAAAACAGAAATAAATGTGAGTAAAAACAACTTCAACTGAAATAAAGTCTAAAACTTTTTCAAACGCAATTCATGACAAGACGGTTTTCAAAATAAATAAATATGAAAGTTGTGTGTGCTTAAAAAAATACAGATAAGGCGTAAGGTCAATTGCAAGCGTAATTAATTTATTCTACATTTACTTGTAGATCAACTGTGTTGGGACCTACAATAATTTAATCAAAACTTGTGTTAGATGAGCGTTGCACGAGTTATTAAATAACTATCAAGACAATATGAAATCTTTATTTCGAGAGTCTTTGAAAAAATATAAATGATATGTTTGTTAACAAATTTTAACAGGTTGATGTGCAAAAATGGGGAGAAGAGTCCTTATGAGACATTGCTTATACGAATCTCTCTCTCTCTCGATGTAATGAAGTTTATTAATTAAAATAATGGTAAATATTAACATAATGTTTTCCTAAATAAGCGGCAATTGAAATATAAGCGAAATATCAAAACTATTTTAAATTTTATTTTGTGAATTTTAGGGATTATTAAATAATATTTTTCTTATAAATTTTAGCAGATTTGTGTAATTTACATTTATGAGACAATGCAAAAATAGTTCATTCAGATCACCAAAAACTAAATGAAAAATTAACTAAATTTATGTCAAATGAATGTTACACCAGTAACAGCCAGACTATTAAGATACTATAAATTTGATTTAAATCGAAAAGTTTGAAGACACACCAATTATTAACACATTTGAGTGAATTCATATATAACAAAATAAATGTGAAAGTAAAGCTACATAAATAATAAATGTAAAGTGGCAATTAGTAGTTTAATAAATATTTGCCAATAAATGGCATTTCAGTAATGCTTTAATGAATAATTTTACTGTATTCCCATAAAGCTATTATTTCTATCATTTTTAAATTCAATCATGTTTCGATTTAATAAATGAATAATTTCTGGATATATCAAATTCGAATGTAGCATTCTTATGGTATAAACTTAAAAGTGCATCATAAATTGTTTGATCTGTGATCTCAGGATGACAGAATTGTCAGTGTACTGTTCTTCAGTTCAACAAATAGTGAGTTCGATTCCCCGTGGGTATGTTTGAAGAATCTGGAATTGTAATGCACGATTTAGGTCCCTGTAGTGTGTACAATGTATTACAAACATATTAATTCATCAACTTTCTAAAGAAACTGATAAAACTGTATTATATGTTTTTTTAATAACGGAGGGGAACTCGGTGGCTAACCCTTCACCACAACAAGGGCTTGAAACTGCTCAGTGGGCACCTGTGAACCAAGTCATGGAGGCGAGTAGCATTACCCACCCCAAACTACTACAAGCCCGTCTATAGGGTGGTCACATTCATACATCATCTCAGAAGAAAGGAGATAGAAACAGAGGAAAGCAACATCCATTCCCGAACCGGGATTCGAACCCGGGACCTACAGCTCAGGAGTCAGGAACGCTAACAACTCAGCCATCGGTGGGAGTATTATTTGTTATGAACATGTATGTTTGAATATTTTAAGTAACATATTTCAAATTTTTCATGTTATATTGGCTATCGAAAATTTAAGGAAATTATAACGTTTAATATAAGTTAAGTTAGTTTATTGCAATATATTTCTCCCAAACAGTATTTGCCTACCAGAGCCTCTAACCTTTGTTAGTGGCTCTGGTAGACAAATAATTTTGAGCCATAGTCAAGTGAACAATACCGATTTTTGAAATGACACCTCTTTTCAATGCCACAGAAACGGACTGGACATTACAGAAATCTTATCTCTCATAAGCCCTCTTAATATGATAATCTTTGTCTGAGTTAGGTATCGATCCCGCTACCCACCAACCACCTGAATGTAACATCTTTCTTTAATCAATCATCAATCTATCATATTCTAAACTTCTTCTATTTGTTCGTATTGCATACAATGTCATAAATAGTAATTCATTATAACTGAAATATTTTTTATCATATATATTCATTATCATATCATATTAACTCAAATATTTTTCATGACTTAGTTAATATTAAATAATACACTCTAGTGATGACCAGGTGTGAAAGAATAGTCCCAACGTAGTCTTTGCGTGTCGTAAAATGTGATTAAACAGGGCCTGGTCCTCCAGGTTGGGGACTATGGGGTAAGGTTGACGACCCTGCCCAAAGTAGAAACCCCTGTTCCGAAATCTAAAAAAATTTGGCCGGACGGTCTCGTGGAAAAATACCACGAAACAAATAATGAGCTTAAGTTGTGGTTACTAGAGTATACGTATGCTATATCATACTAAAAAGTTACAAATGCTCACCGAATGGATCGATTCATATACAGTTGATTCATTTGGCAATTTTTGTCGCATCACTGACAGGGGAAATTGACGAAGAAGATACAACTTTGAACTTTACAAACTCTTTAGAGATTATTTCATTTAAAATTTTTTTTAAATTGAATAGAATGAGATGGGCCGGTTATTATCTCATAAAAATAGAACATGATACAGCTGATTTGAAAGTTTTTAATGCAGTCTTTTAAGAATAGAGCGAAAGGAATAGATCAAAAAGGAAATGGGTGGGCTATTTGAACTCCGATATTTTTGTGTTATTAAAAAGAAAAATTCTAGGTCAAAAGCCAAGAGGAAAACATCCTCATCTTTTAAAGAAGGCCAAGGCCCGCAACAGACTTAAGAGCCAATTATGATGAGGATGATAAATAATTATGTTAGTGTTGTACTATTTTTATAAAGTAAAGAATAATATTATGGTAAAGTTGCTGAGCAATTCTAGTAGTTGTCAAAATAACGAAAACAGTGTGCAAGAAGAAAACAACTAATGAAAATATTTATTAGTAAATATATACTTGTGAGCCATTAAATAAAAGATAAATTTTGTAAGGGAATTTCGCAATTAACGCTAGACACAAAACAAATGTTATAATTTTAAAAAAAATTTAAAAACTTTAAATGTTATGATAAGTGTTTGCACTGATTAAATAGAACCAATCATCAACCTTGAAATGAATTAGAAGGAATCCGTAACAATGACTTCTGAATTCAACTCAATTCGTGGGTCTTCCTTTTTTGACACTGAATAGAAGACAACTAAACAGCTGAAAGCTGCTGCATGGTTTCCTCATAGTGCATATATTGTGTACTTCCTTCCCAGAAAGATTTTATAGTGAATAAAACACATATTTTCATGGTTGCACAAGAAAGGAAGATTCGAAAAGTACCAAGTAGTCTACCCGACAAGCAGAATTATAAAATCAAGTAGTCATCTTCAGTAGTAAGCGAATATTTGGTATATAACTTGACGCCTCCTATTTTGGGGAATGTGGTATTTGTACAAAACATATAATCTACATAACTTTAGCTATGATTACTTTTAAAATTGAAATCACTTGATTTTGTTTTATTTGATATCTTAAAATTTATGCACTGTAAATAAATCTAAAAAATCTTTCGATTAAAACTTATGCCTCCCCCCCAAAAAAAAAAGGATTATGAACCACATTAAATAGTAGCAAACTATACTGAGATTAAACCAATAATAAATTGAATCGAAAATACGCGTACCAATCATTTAACTATTAGTCAAACAGGAATTTTCTGTAAAAAAAAAATATTACTTTCACAATGAAATAAATTTGATTGGATTGGTCATTCTCGAATCCAGAAGATCGTAAATAAAATAAAAAGTTTATATACTTATTAATGCCGAAAACCATCCTATTGAATGAGCTTACGGATGGTAATAGTCTATGCCATTAAGGATAATGTTTATTAATTGGATAAACGTAACAAAAAAAGTGTAACTATTCGAGTGTCGACTCCGTTATTTAAACTTGGTTCTAAATGACGCGAAAGTTGGCTTCGTCAGATTGACGTATGTATGAAGTCAAAAATGCATTCAAAGATTTGATAAATTCAAAACATACGAAAAGCTAATTCAAGTAGCGTTGCAAATTTAGTACAATACTTGTTGTTCTTTCCGTTATTTTCCACTGTTTTTCATGACTGAGATGAATTATGGAGTGAACGGAAATTCATTATTCATTGCTAATAAGATTAATTTTTTTTCCAAGTATTTAATAAGCTATCACTATGAGCTCGCGAGGTATGTTGTAAAGAATTCATAACTAAAGACACAATAATGTAAAATCTTAATGTAAATCTCTCAGTGTACATTTTCTTCCTCCAATAAATTTTTCTCAACAGAGGATTTCCTCATTCTTTTAAAAGGGAAATAATACATGACTTCTCTATGAACACAGATTATTTGAGGAAATGCTGTTGTGACACGCGTTAGTAGGAGGATTGGTATGAAAGTATGCAACATAGGATCATGTAGTATTATCATTGAAAGTATCTTTTACGGTTCTGATAGTTAAAATACAATATTTGTCAGATTTAATTGAGGACAAATCCGAAGGTTACAAAGTCAATATTATATTTTCGAAAATTTACAACTTAGAAATTTATTCTCTATGCATGGTCTTCAAAGTAAACCGTCATTGAAATAACATCAACATTCAAAAACAACGGTTGTCAATGTTTGTGTGTCGATACTTATATTTGTAACGCACATTCCACCGATAAAAAAAAGCTAATGCCATATGACACTGTACACGTTGTATTGACACGATGCGGTTTCAAGTAACTGCTGTATCAAATGTAACAAAGATTCTCAAATTACCGTCAACGACTACATTTCGACAAACTATATTATAAGAGGATATAAGTTAAATACAAAAAGAATTTTATATAAAAGTTGATAATAATGATGTGACTAAACCGTATTGTTCACAAATTTCGATTGATTTTCTAAGTTTTTCCCAATCGCTTTTCTCTGCACTGAGATTTTTCATAAATATGTCACATATCATAAGCCTGCAAATACAAAATATTTGCTAGGACTCTCCAGATAAAATGTTTGCAAAAAGCGAAAACACAACTCTTGTTCCCTAAATTGGGTTTCCCGCCATCTAGGAAAGGACCGAGTTCTTTGGTTTATAATTACCTATTTCGAATGCTTAGCAAAATCTCACATAGTTATTATGTTGTTATTCAAAGTGACTAAATATTTAGATTTTCATATCGAATTAATTTTTATTCATATTAAGTAGGTTTATCCTATTCTCTATTTTCCTATTCTGTTTATCTTATCCATTTCCTATTCTCTGTGGGTTTAATGTTAAAATATTGAATAGTAAACAAGTGGATTGCAAAAAGAATTTGTTTGAAATGCATTCATTTTTTATGAGATATTGTCTGGAATTCATGCAAATTAACTTTCAAATAATTATATGTGATCTAAAAGTTTAGCATGCTCAATTTTACACAGTTTTATTCTTCCTTCTTGCAAAATGTTTTAATTTTTTTTTACTTTTACTTTTAAGGAATTAAAACTATGGGAAAAATAAATTAGGAAAATAGCAATAATTTATCTATATCAGTCATCTAACCATGTAATCGAAGAAATTTTAATTTCTTTTAGTTTTTTAATGACAAAGGAAAATGGTTGCACAAGTAAATACTTTCCTATATTTCTTTATCTTACAAAGATTGTTTTAAATAGTAATGGCCGTAAGTTAATTTTTAAACTGATTTTATTGTTAAGTATTGATATTACGTCCATTGTATTCAGAAAATATGAAATATTAGGTTTTTAAGGTGAAGAATTTCTTCATTTATTGTTTCAATTGTATCAGTACCATTTTCCTATCAAATAGTTTGAGGTAAATTAGATGTATTGAATGTCATTTCATCTATTATTTGGAAATTAAATACCTTTATTGAATGTATAATTCATATATAAATCATGTCATTCTCATAACCCAAAACAATGTTTCATTATATCTAACAAGATAATGATGTAAATCATTCGTGAGAAGTAAATTCTGAGTTTTAGATAACCTTTTATCTGAAAAATTAAACGTGTCTATAAAATGAATAAATAAATCTTTATTATGACTGCTCTTTAGTGATAATGAAGTAAATCTTTTATGAAAAATCAAACACTTTAAGTGACAACTCAACTTTTATCTGAAATGTAGAGACATTTAATACCATGAATAAGTCTTGTTTAAGTTGTGACATCTTTGTCATAATAATGATGTAAATCTTTTGTAAGAAGTCAAAATTACAGTTGTTACCATCGATAGATGCGATAAGGAAAAGCACCTGTCTTTTAACATTCAAGAAAAAATGCATCTGATAAATAATTTAATTCCATTGAACAATCATTTGAATGGTTATTGGTTGAGCAGACAGTCTCAGTGATTGCTTAAGCATCCGGCTCTTTGATCTCTCCCAAGGTGGTCGTTAAAAGGATGCCAGTTAAGATCTTCCTGAGAAAGGTGGATTCAAGAGGAACATATGTCATTGGTAAATTGCCACACTTGTGAAAACCTTGTTGGCCACATTAAGTGCTGCCTCAAACACTAACTCATCAGTTCTGCTTGGTGGGAAGAGTTATACATACATGATGGCACTCAAAGACATCCGTCACAATCACCAGATTGGTATCAAGAAAAAGATCAAGGAAACAAAAATGAGACACGATCATTTATCCATTTATAATGACCGAGCTGTTCATTTAGCCAAACCTTGTGTAATGGATCTTTCCTAATGAATCTTCATTTAAATGGTAATAAGAATAGAACGTTATTATTAGTTTCACTGTTGCGTCCTTTTCTAGTTATCCAGCCATGCGAGTGGTTACGACTGAATGTATTTTCGACGCATTTTATCCCACGTCCGTTTCCTGTTTAGAGACGCAGGGGCTTGAAAATGGCCTCTGAAACAATACCTTCAACCCTGGGAAGAGACCTTTTATGGCGAATACTAGAATGCCACGACGGAACCAAATGTCTGAGACCTTCAGAAAAATAAATGAACTATTCATAGAAGTTCCGTTTAAAAATCAGATTTCCGTTGGTGATAAGCCAAAGTAATCAGTTTGTTTAAAGATGGCTATCGAAATACTAATTATAATGGCGGATTTCACAGAAGCTATTACCACTTTATGAGGTGTTTGGGAATAGTTTATTCTGATGGAGTCCCTCTTACAGAATAAGAAAATCTGTGATAAGTCTGTTAATCTAAAATATCTCTCTGATTTAAATGCATAAAAAGCATCCAACATTAATATATTTTTAATGTAAAATAGTTATTGTCAGAATAGTTATGAATAGTTTATTTTGATGTAATCATCTCAAAGGAACCGAAATCCTGTGAAAGGTCTTTTAATCCAAGGTGAAGTAGATTAAAATGCATAAAAAGCTGCCATGTGTAACTCTAATCTGCTTTCAATGCAAGATAAATATCAGTTCAAAATGAATTAATGATATTCAAATATTAAGCAAACGGAAATAATAAATTCAAACCCACCAGAATCTAAAGGAAATAAAATTATGAAATGTAATTTTAGCATGTATATATGATAAAATAAGAAACTCCACTGCAACTTTGGAATATTTTATAAAATACTAATCAAATTTATTGGCTACAACTGTAAATTTGTTTAGACATTTGTCAATCTTTAGTTTTTGTTTGGATATGATAACAAATTTAAATAAAATATCATCAAAATGAATTTTGAGTCACTATAATTTGTGGATCTGTGTCTATGGTGAAAATCAAATCCAAGAAATGTAAATAATGATGTATTTATTAAAGTTAGTTTGAAACTTGAATGTGAAAATCATTTTGTTATTTCAATTCTACGTAATTCAAATATTTTTTTTCGTATGTTTCAGCAATATGATGTGAATATATTTTAGGCAAAAATTTTATTATATAATATAATATCCAGGATACAAAAACTGTCCATAATAATTCCTCCTCTAAGATAAATTTTATAATTTTTTTTACACACTTCATCAGATATGCGACATATTTTTATTATAAATTAGATAACATAATTTGCTATGAGTACGCGTGCGATTTAATTCAATATAATATTGAGAGAAGTTCGCTTAGTAAAAATATATCAAATAGTTCTAGGATTAATGAGATAAATAAATAGTTATGTTTCCTAATTTAAGAGTTATGTTATCTAATTATATATTAATGTTTCATTTATTGTAAAATATAATGAAACAAATCTGTGTTTCCAAAAATACCTTTATACTTTTTCATTTTCTTTAGATTAAAAAAGAAAAATATGTATTATATATAGAAAATTTTTTTTTAATTTAAACAATGTAATATTAACTTATAAAATAATTCAATGCATTTTTAGTTTTGTGGTGTCTCTTCAATTTAAAATTTTGATTCTTTTTCCATTATTCAATATTAATTTATATAAAAATTATTTAATTTAAATGTGTACAGGTACTTGAGGATTTATTACAAACTTTAAAAAACGTATTTAAGAAAATATATCGATTCTTTTTACTTTATTATCCGAGTGTAGATAAGATTTTTAAGATAAAAAAAATTTATTATTCTATTAATTTGAATTAAACCCTGAAGGTATTAATATTTTTACTAAGAAACAATACTCGAAGAATATTTACAGAAAGAATCAATTGTTGTAAATATTTAAATGAATAAATATTGTGGTCACTTATATAAATATAATTTCAAAATTGTTGAAAAATGATATTCAACTCCATTGGCTTTCAGGACAAAAAATATTGTTGTCTTTATTCAGAATAACTGTTATTTACGTTAATTAATACTTATTATTCAAAGCATATATTTCTTTACATTCAATATTTTTAATTATAACAATTTAATTATAATTGAATGTCCGGAAATTAAAATATAAAAATACTGTATCCAAATACAGGTTTTATCTATACTTCTATAAACATTAAAAAATTAATTTATTTGATTTACGAAAAAGAAAATATTAAGAATATTTCAGGAAGAATTTTATTTCAAATCATCTGCACTATATTATAAGTAATGTCGCTTCACTTATTTAAAATAAGGATTCACTTCTTTATAAATTAATCTAAGACGAAATTTTAAAAAATAAAAGTTATTTTCAAGCAATATTTTTATAAGTTTTCCTCAAGAGTATATTTTTAAATATTTAATATTAAAATGTTCATTAACAAGAATCAAATGAAAAACTGGGATGTTGAAAATGTTAAAAGTTAGGAAGACACACTTTCTGAGCTATGATGACACACCCACTAGATGTTCTGGTGTATGAGGTGCCCCCCCCCCACTTCCGCCTCTTGTAGTGATAAAAAGTGGAAAACCTAGTAGCTGGGCATTATGTAATAACAACACATTCATATTTTGGTAGGAAATAATCGTACATTGCTAAAAGGTTAAGGTTTCAAGTATTAAGCCAAAAGCTGGAACCAAAAAATCAATTTGTTACCAAATTCGGAAAATTATTTTTAGAAAGTGCATATTTATGAGAAATAAAACATGTAACTTTTCAGAATCGCTTCATTTGTTTAAGCCAAGATAATTCCACTTCTTTCTTGGGAGTGGAGGTTTTCCATGGTTTAAAATCCATTTTAAATCATACACGGTTTAAATTTTCCTGTATAAAATTAACTTTAGAATGACAAATGGATTTTTAATTTTTTAGAAATATCTTTACCAATATTTATTTAAACATATCTTTATCTTTAAGGATTTTATTCCTTAAAAGATTCATAGATATGTGAACTAATATTTCCAATCAATATTCTTTTTATTTATTTATAATTAATTTGCTTAATGTGAGAGGTTACATTTTTAAGTTTCTTCCCCCCCCCCAACAAATACAAACAAAAATTGCTAGTATTGCTTAAGATAAAATCTTATGTATTTAACTGAATTTATTGAATTGCATAAACATAATTCTGAAGTACTAAATTATAATTTAATAATTATGATTATTACTTTAATAAATTATTTATCATATTTATTATTTATATAGTTGAAGTTTTTGTTAAAAATTCATTATTTTGAATTATTCCTAAAACTTTACATATTTTCAGTTTCTTTTTTCTGCCTTAATTGCTTAAAATCATATTACATCAAATACATTTAAATAGTAATTTTATAAATTTTTATCATCCCATTTTAAACATTTAAAAGACAGACATATGAATATACAGATATTATAACTCAATTCACAAGTACTATCTCAAATTTCGTTGTTCTTTTGTAATAATAATATATTTTCAAAAAATTTCTGTTATCATATAATGTTATAATGTGTAATAGCAATTTTTCTCCTGATTGTCATTCAAAGAAGAAAAATGTAAAATTTTAAGAGTAATAAAAGAATATATATATATATATATATATATATATATATATATAAAGTCTTCTTTAATTCATCTTAATATTTTTATAACTTTATTATTATTATTGAAAAAAATGATCAAGAGGGAAATTATGTATTTTTCTATCATTTGAAAATGAACCACTTCATATATTAAAGCTCATATTTTTTGCATTATCTGTTAATTTATTATATTTTTTTATTTTATTCTAGTTTTAATATAATGTACTATCTCTCTTTTAAACACATTATGGATTGTTTCTTTGTGTGTTTGTCGCTTTATTTTCTATCAGCAATTAAATTATTCATCTTAAATTTATTTATTTCCTCATATTAGTTAATATTATTTAAAAGGAAATCCTTTTCCTCAATTGCAACTAAAATATCATTCATGTGATTAATGATAATTTATTTGTGTGTATCGTATACAAAATTGGTAATTAGGAATTGGTAATGTTTTCTTGTCTATATCGATTAACATCAGACAAGAAAACAATAACATATTTTTTTTAATACATTTCTAATAAGTGCAATAAAAAATTATTTTCACTAAAAATGAAATATTTTTAACTGCAAAAATTATATTATTTATTATTCAATATGGTCTATATGAACATACAGATTTTATGTAAATTAATGAAAAGTTAATTTTCAGTGTAAAAAATTTAATTTAAATAAAAAATTAGTTTTAGACTAATGAAACCCGTGCAATAAAATTCATGTAGCCACAGTTAAAATGTTAAAATAAAGTTAGACTTTAAATAATATATATATATATATATATATATATAAAACCCTAAAATCAAATATAAGGGGAAAATATTCTTGAAGAATATAACACAAAACTTTTTTATTGGGAACTACAATTTAGATTATTTTTTCTGTAACCTCAATTTTCATACTGAACTTAAAAAAAATTGAATAATTTCCCAAACCAAAGTAATTAATAATAATTAGATTATATATACAGCTTTTCAAGTGCTACATATTTTTAAAAAACCAATACAATTGCGTATTACTAAATAGTCCTTTGGGGAATAGGAATTAAGTATAAAACCCTGGTTCACAACCACTCCAAAGGATAAGGCACACCAAAAATTAGATGGATTAGAAGTTTGTTCACAGCTTTTAAGCCAAGCAAAGCTCTGTGAATGAATGTTTCTCGCCAATCTCATGGAATATGCATGAAAACTGTTTTTTGTTAACGCATCTCTCTCGATTTTGTGGCGACATCATATCTTCCATGTAAAGTGCTTTGAAATCAAATAATTACGCGCCACATTTTCAAAAGAATAAATTATAATAAGCCGGGTTTTTAAGACAAAATTTACATAGTAATTCACACACACACTGAGTTTCATTTTGCGAAACTCGTTGAATAACAATATTTTTAGAATGTAGATTCTTTCAAAAGTATAATATATATTTTTAACCTTTTTGAAGGAAAAACTACCTTTATAAACAATTAATGTAGTTTTTTGTTAAATTCTAAGTTTTTATTCAATTAATGTATATTTTAAAGTATTTAATTTATTCCTTTATATTTTTAGATAATAGTTTTTTATTATTTTATGCTTTTTGTCTAACATAAATTACAAAGATATAAAAGTAGGAAACAAATGAAGACAAATGAATACTAAACAAAACATTTTAAATCTAAATTTTTAAAATAATATAAACTCATGTGTTACCCATAAAAATTGATATTTTACCAGTAAAAAATTTTATTTTACCTGTAAAAATTCATATTTTAGCTGTAGAAATTCATATTTTACATGTAGAAATTCATATTTTACCTGTAGAAATTCATATTCTACCTGTAGAAATTCATATTCTACCAGTAGATATTCATATTTTACCAATTACATTTGATTATAAAGAAAGAATATGAAATTTAATTATAATTTAAATTTAAGTGTAAGAAAAACGTAAAAAATAAAAATTAAACTAGTCTAGTTCATTGTTTGTAGCTTTTTAAGCGTTATACGAGGGTTACTCTGAAATTTTTGAGATACGCGCAGTCGAGAATTTACAAAATAAAAATAAGGTTTAATTTTAAAATACAAAGTATTTTAACAGAGAAGACGATTTTTTACTGACTGACTTCAACTTGTTTGGCGTCAAATAAATTTTAAACAGAAGAGAAAATGGAGTTGACGCGACAACATTTTCGTGCTATGGTTTTCTACGATTTTAAAGCAGGATTAAATCAAGAACAATGCGTTCAACGGTTGCAATTAGTATTTGGTGATGAATCTCCAGCTCGCGCTACTGTATTCAGATGGTTTAGAGAATTTAGAAGAGGTCGCAATTTTCTTCAGGATGAAGAACACACAGGAAAGCCGCCGTCGGCAGTTATCCCGGATAATATGTCTGCCATACGAAAAATGTTAATGGATGATAATCGATGATACCTATCGATCTGTGCCTATCAAATGATACAGGAGGAACTTAACATTGGATTCGTAGACATACACAAAATCATTCATGAAGATTTACATATGAAAAAAGCAGTTTGCCGTTGGGTTCCCCATAATCTAACTGAGTACCAAAAAGAGGAGCGTGTCAGAATCAGTAAAGAAACTTTTAAATTGCTAAATGATGGTGGCCACCACATCATTTCTAAAATTTTAACAGCTGATGAAACGTACATATCGTTTTTTGACGTTCCAACACGTCAAGACAGCAAAGCATGGGTCTTTGATGAAGATCCCACGCCGACAATGGTGAGAAAACAACACGCACTGACAATGCATCTTCACATACAGCCGGATTAACAGTTGAGTTTCTTAAACAAAAACAAATTAAAATGATCGAACATCCGCCGTATTCACCTGATCTAGCTATGTGCGACTTTTGGTTATTCTTTAATCTAAAAAAGAACTTATGTGGAACTTACGTTTTCATTCAGAAGAAGAGATTGATGTGGCTATAAATGCAATTTTTTCATCCATTCCAAGAAATGAATGGCTTGAGGCATTTAATCTGTAGAAAATTCATCTACAAAAGTGCATCTTATGCGAGAGGAGACTACTTTGAACACACCTAAAATTGTGTAAATATAACTTCAAAAACCTAGTTGTATCTCAAAAATTTCAGAGTGACCCTCGTATGTGAATATTTTGCATTTTCCGCCTATAAACAAGTTGTTTAGTTCTTTTATCAAGTTTTTGTACGTAAAGATTAATTTAATTGGACCTCCAGTTTATAAAATGGTTTTTATTTGCAATAAGCGGATTCAATTGACAAAGGAGTGTTCAATAGCAATAACTGTTTAATTTGCAGATTAAACTATTTATATATTTTTATATATATTTGAACTACAGAAAAAATGATTGATTTGTGAAATAAAATAAAATTTTTTAGAGAGCCACAGGGGAGGTAAAATATTAATTTTATTAATATTTTAATGAAATTATTTTTTTTACCTGTTTCTGTTACTTATTTAAATATATAATCCATTTAAATTAAAAAATAAAAACTGTAAATTTATTTTCCTTTTCACTTATAAAATTACAAATACTTATCGCAATAAAAGTACATTTCTTAGTACTATGTTTCCTCTATCTAAATTATTTCTTTATATTTCTTACAGCAATTTCTCAGCGCTATTTAATTTATTTATTCAAATCTTATTGCTTAAATTTTGATCTTAAATGTAACAAAAAAAATTAAAATCAAAATTTTCAGTTTATTTAATTGAATGTTGTCTGTAAATTATTTTTTTAACTAATAAATCAGAATTGTAGTGTCCTTAATTTAATAGATTTAATAATAAAAATCATTTTTGCATTTACACAGATGAAAAATTCTTCATAAAACTATCGTTTGACTACATTTATTAAGTAACAGAAAAGAGCGATAAAATTATTGAAGATATTCCAATTTTATTTACTATATACTAATAGTTTATTTTATATTAAAATGAGATCTAAAATCTTTAACAAAATTCCCATTTACTTCACAGGAAATGAAAACCAATATTTCATTTCCAGATAAATATGTAAAAAGATACAGCATCTTATAAAAATATATTATATTTTTCTTAAATTAAAAAAAATAAAGGAATAACTATGTTAATGTACTAGAAACTGTTATTGTTATTGGGTTGTTCGGAAAGTAATTTCGTTTTTCCTACATGGATCAGCTTTTTTGCTACTAAAAACCAACCATTTTATGACGGTGGAATTATGCTACTACCAGAAAGATGGTAAAAGCTATTGGACTAGAGCAATAGCAATGGCAATGCGATACAATATTTATTTGCTGCACGCTTTTCCTTTTCATGAAAAACGAAACTATTTTCCGAACAACCCAATATTACACCTTTAATTATCACTTTACTCATTTCTCTTATGACTAATGTTATTTTTATTAAATAACATGTTTATTACTTAAAAAACGTTATATAAATATGAATGAATTTTAAATAAGAACATGAAAAGCAGTTTTTTTATTATTACAGTTATTCTTGTTTTTCTAAGCAATACAATGTTTTTTGAAATACCATTGCTTGAAAATAACAACATATTGAAATATAGTCCACGAAGAATATTTCAAAGAATTATTTTAAAAAATAAGTGTTTTATACTTGAAATTTAAAAACACATTAGAACACTTTTCTGTTATTAAGAAGGAAAGAGTTAACATTAACTTCTTGATTTAAGTCGAATTAATTTAGTTAGAAATTAATTCGTTCTCAGAGAAAATATTATTATATTTTAAAAATAATAGTTCATTTATTTCAAAAATAAATAATGATAATACAATTAGAATAACACAACAAAATGTTATAAACAAACATATATTTAATGCACTGTGTTGCATTTGTAAGTAAACCATATGAGTTATTTGAATAAGGTTTTAAATGGTTTTGTTCAAGTACTTTATCTCAGTAAACTTTATTTAATCATAAAACAGAGGGATGATAGTTATATTTACTTTCTAAATACGAATATGCAATAATAAAACCCCATTTAAAAGTAATTATTTTTCTTTATCAAAGTATAATAGAACTTCAAATCGAAATGGCACAAAATTATAAATCTTATTTAATATAATTCTCCGTTTTCTCATTCCTACATACCTAATTTAAAACTATTCTTGTTCTTACGAGGAAAAAAATTTAAAATTGTAAAAATCATTAAAATAACTATAAAATATACAGGATAAATGCTTGTTAAGTATAATAAAAAATTAAGTATTTTTAAAACCGCTGTTATATAATTTATTTTACAAATGATCATAAAGAAAAATTCATCAATAAGACTCAGGTTATACCATTACAGAAAATAATTTGTTACATAGAAGACTTTCATGTATTCCATTTTTAGTTACATGTATATTTAGTAGCAATTCTAAAATACCTTTTATTTATTGGTTGGCAACATTTGTATTTATAATAAGGGATATTTTTGATAACACAACAAAACTCGGATGATTTAAAATCCTGTAAAGCAAAGAAAACTTGTCAAATTATATAAAACCAGATAGCAATAACTCGAAAATTTCATAAAACCGCCGATTAATTAATTTTTTATTAGATCGAAGCAAGATTTGTAGGGAAATTTCATCTTGCATTTTATACTTAGCAAAATTCATAATAATCATTGTTTGTTTGTTTTTTTTTAATATTTCCGTATTTCTCCTTTTTATTAGAAACTAGCAATTCATCTAGAAAATGTAAACTGTCATTTAATTATTATTATTATTTCTGATATATTGAAAGTAGGATATTTTGATTTTAGACTAAATTTCTGTTTCACATATTTGCTGTGGGAGACATTATTTCAGTGTAAAACTTATAGTGAAACAGATAAAATATAAATATGTAAGCAATTCGAATGAGATTCTTTTTAATTATTTTTAAATAAATTTTTTATTTACTGATTCTAATTAGAAACCTAGAAATATTTGTCTTTATAATTTCTGAAGTTCACAAAAAATATTTTCATAAAGATTGACTTTTTTAGATAATAGTAACTGATAATTCAAAAAAAAATAATGTAAATAAATGATTTTTTAATAAAAATAGAGCATGAATATTTTAAAATAAAGAAAATAAATTACACCTATTCCGGATTGAAACACAAGATTATAAATTTTATCTAAAAATCCCGAATTAATAGTCCACAATCTCTTGCTCTCTTTACTTCATGTTAGTCGACATAGACTTCTATTTTGTTTCGCACTTTTACTAATTATTTCTGCTTATTTAAATCTAAATCATGCCACATACATGAAATATACTTTAAAAGTTCAGTTTATGTGGAATATATTATTTATTTTTAAATTTTCTTAACTGTTATAGTTTTGATTCATTTTGTAGAATAATATTTCAGTGAATGAATTTCAATAAACCTGTCAGAATATTTTGTTTACTCAAACTTTTAGTTGGAAATCTTTGATGTTGATGAATCCGAATTCCCCAAATATTTTTCCTATACTACTTATATACATTTGCCACCAAAAAAATATATCTATAGCATCTTGCATTAAAGTAGGAACTTTCATGGACCCTTTGTATCTTCAAAAAGGAGAAAACCACGAGAAAACACAAAATTAAGTCCAATAGAGTACTATGCAAAATACGTCACATATTTTCTATCCTCTATCTCCGCAGTGTGTCTAGCAGTTTCTAGGATCAAACCACAGACCTCTTCCGAAGAGTGTTTTCCTCCCAATGGGCTTATAACCTCTGCACCTTAAGCAGTCTATATTTGACTTAGTTATTATTGGAAAAGCTATTTTTTAAAATGCAATCTAAGTACATAATAAACATTGTTTAAGATGCCAAATTTAGTGAATGCGCATCTTCTTTCACTCAGAGGTAATTTACGTTAATATATCTCAGTTAAAATGCCTTTCAGCAGAAAATATCACATATTCTTTGTTTGCATTCTCTTGCATTCATTTGAAAATAATTTCTTTGTATAACAATTCATGTTCCGTGAAATATAATTTGCAACTAAATTTTGCTAATTTGGAAGAATACCAAAGAAAAGAATTTTGAAAAATACTTCAATGACTTCAAGCGCATAATTTGTCTATTAATTATTTTCTCAACGCTGTAGCACCGAAACTTAGTTTATTGTCATTAAAATGTAGCATGAATCAAAGCATCAACTTTTTTTATAGTTTTTTTATTTTCTTATAAGTTTTAATAGTATTAAAGGTCAGTGAGGATTCCTGAATATACTTGTAATTGCATGCAACTTTTTCCAAATAGGGGCATCAATTAGTTTTTACTAATCTCTGTTTCAAAAACCAATATCGAATTTAAGATGTAAATGAAAAAATGTTGCCAATCAATAAATAAAACTTTTTTAAATATTGAGAAAGAATTTATTGTTTTAAAAGAGAATATTACAAAAAAAATAATTTTTTTCATATTTATAGGTAAAAATTAAGGAGCAATACTTTTAAAATAAAACATATTTTAACATGTTAATGAAAAGCAAGAATTGTATATAAAAAAACACACACAAAGAAAATTGTTTTGAAAGAATACAGTAGTATATATCTTGCTTTTTTGTTTGTAAAGAGAAGTGAATTTGTTTTAGATTTAAAATTAATATTTAAGTATTTTAGGGAAAAATTTCTGTTCAAAAATATTAAATATAAATAAAATAAATTCAATGACACTAAATTATTTAATTTTATTTGATACAATTATAAGAATTTTACATATAAAATAAAATATTTTTTAATAAAGCAGAAACATAGTGGAAAATTTTTTCACAAGTAATTTTGTATTCATCAAAAATCCACCATCTTGTTTAATATATTTAGCTGTTATTTAGTAAAAAAAACAATTTAATTTTATTCTAATTAGTTTTCAGAGCACTTATTTGAATAGATGAATCTTTAATAATCAAGCAATCAATTCCACCATATGGTACACTAATCATCCATCTTAATTTTTTTGATAAAAGTGACTGGTTTCGAAATTGTCACAAATCGTCATGCTGAAAAATCCTATATATATATATATATATATATATATATATATATATATATATATATATATATATATATATATATATATATATATATATATATATACTACTTTAATTTTCAAAATTAATGACTTTATGCTTTTACTTTTAATGCAAATATCCCTCAACGGAATTGCTCGAAGATTTTTATTAGACATTTGTCCTCCGTGGTGCATTTCAGTAAAGAGTGTTTATTCTGCATATCTGACCATCTCCCTCCAGATGAAGAAGTGATCCCTATGCTTTCCTCCTGTTTTTTATATTGTATATTTTAGTAAATTTCAAATTTTGTCTTTTTAGATTTATGTTTTTTATTTTTTATCTTATTTATGCACACGCACACACGCGTATATATATATATAGTTTTGTATATGTATTATGTAGAGAACAACGTAAATTAATATTAGGCACTAATTTAAAATTTAAACAAGGATTGATTATAGTTTAATGGCAATTTTTTTTTACATTTTAACATGGTAAAATAGTATACAAATTAATTGAAAATTTCATATGAAAAAAGATAGTTTTTGAATAAAGAAAATCATTTTTAAAAATATTAATTATTTGGAATATAAAGAACATTCCTAGAATAAGGAAACACTCAATCTAATCAACTTATATCAAATATTTTAAATTTAAATAAATAATTTGAAATAGAATATATATATTGAATTTAATTTATGTGTACTTTAATGTTAAAAACCATTCTTTACATTGATTGTTACTAGACAATTAAACTTGAAGAAAAGTTTCAGTAATATCATAAAAATGTCTATAAATATATTTAAAAATAAATTAAATGAAATCCTTCTGAATCTGCATGATACTTTTTGCTTATACTTTCAACATCTCTTCAATAAATATTTTCTGTTAACGTACCAAATTAAAAATATTTTATTCATATGAGTTCATTCTTTCGTCTAGCTTGGTCTTTAAGGGAAAGAGCTTTAAATGATTTTCAACTCTTGACATTTTCAATGATTAGTAGCAGAGAAACGATTCATAAATTTTCTTTGCTAAATTCGCTTTCGAAAAATGCCACAATATGTCTCCAATCTTCCTAACTTTATATCAGTGTAGGAAGAAGAAAAGGAGCAATGTGCTATACAAATGGTGCACTGTTTGTAAGTTCTTAGTGATTCAAAAATGAACATTTAGTCTAACTTTTGCCCTGGGTATAGTGAAGTTGAAATGAAACCTAAATTTTCTCCATTTAAAATGTGTTTCCAATCTAACTCCTCAAATCTGTAACCACTAATTCTTTCGTATCTTCTATTTCCCTTAAAAAAGTGTAATAAGCATTGCAAATCCTTTATGCTGTGGTAAGTTTATTCCTTGTGAGATCTCTAAGCTACTTTTCAATTTTCTGTTTTATTTTCACTCTGAGCGTCATAAGAGAGAGAAACTTAACTTTTCCAAGTTAAGCCCTAAAACGTCACAGAAGCCAAAGCATCTCTGAAATGTTCTGAATCCTTTCTCCTTAAGTAATAAGTGTTAAGAAGTTTCTTTTAATAATAAGTCTGAAAAATTAATATTTTGTGAATTAAGTTAAGATACTTAAATTTATTTTCAATCAAATTTGCTTCCACACAGATTAGTAAACGTAGAGTAAAATTTAGATTTTCTCTGTTTAAGGAGTTTCTCGCATATTTTATTACCTGCACATTTTTACATATGCTGCTGAATCTGACAAGTCTTCCAAATCTTTCAAAAATATTTAAGTGTAATTATATTAAAATACCTTTTTTTCTGTGATAAATTGACTATTAGCAGGCAATTTATTTTTTTAGTTTCAATTTTATTTTCAAAATTAATAGCAGAGAGAGAGAGAAAAAAAATGTTTGTACATTTATATTCTATGAAATTCAAACTCAAAAATATCTTTTCACCCAGTGAGTATTTAAATATTTCCATATAAGCAATTCAGAAAAAAAATAGGAATAAAAATTGAAACACCTTCAATGATACTTCTCAAATTTGATTCTTAAATTATTTTTAAAAAGTTCTTGAGGATTTCATTTTACATTCGCGCAGATATTATAAAATGAATCTTAAATTTCTTTTTTCCAGTTCGAATCTTAAGATACCTTTGAAACCAGAATCACTCTTATCCCAAGTCTTTTACTTGAAAATAATGGAAACTGTTTTCTGTGACAGAAATGTTATACCAATGTTTTAAAAAAATTCTCTTTGAGAGAGAAATAATGGACAAATGAAAGAAGTATTTTAAAAAGTTTATTTTGTAATCAAATTTTAAATTATTTAAATTAGTAAATCTGAATTATTTAAATAAGTATCAGACAAGATATTCTTTTTTAAAATCTTGAAAAACAATTGAAATTTCTAGACATGAAAAAACATATATAAGAAGACTGATCAAAATACTTAGCAAGAGGAATTAATTAGTTTCCCAAAACTAACTATTTACATTTTAAATAGTAACTATTTACTTTTTAAAATTAAGAAATATTTTAATGTTACGCATATAAATATTAATTTTACGAAATATTCCGAAAATTATCAAATTTAATTAACTTTAAGTAATTCATATTCTTACAAAACTTCAATATGTGATGATTTTTATTTAGTTAGTTAACCTTAATTAAAATATTTTGATATTTCATAGAACAATAACAAAATTGACAAAAGTATTCCAAAATTTAAGATTAATAGATTTTTCCTTTTAAAAATCAATTCTTATTACACTTTCAGAATAGACAAAACTACCCCAAAATTTAAGATAGAAAATTTTTTCCTTGTAAAAAAGCAGTTCTTATATTAGTAATTAAAATTTATTTCATTTGAACATTATTCTTATGAAAAATAATCCTTTTTTTACAGTTAAATGTTTCCCAGAAAAATAAGTTTTATATTTCATAACTTCTTTAAATTTTATTATTTTTAAATTTAATAATTTTGGGACGATAAAAAATTAATAAAATTTTAAATTATATTGATAAAATTTTAAAATATTAGACTTTTCTAAGAGTTGGAGAAGAAAAAAATCTTATATTTGTTCTCATAAAACTAAAATTTGGTTTAATTGTAATTAAAGAAGTATTATAGAAAAGATAATATATCCTTTATAGGTATGTTTATTTAGAAAAGCTACTGCTTTGTAGCATAGAATTCTATATTTTCAAGTTTTATTCATTTTTAAAATAAGTTTATTTTAATTTTTGTTAATTTCATATCGAAAAAATGTATGGTTTTAAATAAATTTCTATTGTTAACAGAAATGTTGAAATAATTATAACTATTCTATTATGTAGAAAAAATTCAAAACATTTCCTTTCATTTACAAAATATTTGTTCAAAAGTTAAAAATTAGCTTAGAAATTTTGCAATGTTGCTTAAAATATACAATTTAACTTTTTTTAAACTTCTTAAAACAAATAAGTTATGTAAGTTTTATCACTTTGAAAAGAATACTGTAAATATACAGATTAATTTTAATCTATTCATACTTATTTAACATTAAATAAAGTATAATCACATTTATTTTTTAAGTTAAAACTTGAACTAATATTTGTACTACTGTTTTTAATTGTTCACAATTTCAATGCAGCTATCATCTCTAATATTTCTAAATGGGATTTCATTATTAACAAATAATCTTCACAAATGTTTGCATAATCTCTTTTATTCAATTAAAATAACATTTTTAGTTTGAATCATTAATTAGAATTGAAAATGAGACAAGGGATTAAAATTTAAATATGATTATTTTTATTCTTTTGGTATTGTGATTAAATTAATATATATTTTTCACTGATTTAAATCTCATTTATTATTTTCTCAGTTAATTACAAATAAGTTGACATTATTCTGCTGATTATAGCTATGTTACCTTTTGTATATCTTTTTTTTTACTAACTAAATACATTTTTAACAATATTTCTCTTATGTTTATAAGTTAAAACTATTTTTAATAATAAATTATTGTGCATAGCTTAAAAATTACTTGTAATATTGAACGTAATTTTTCAAGTTATTCAATTCACACATTTTTCAATTTTATTCAAAATATTCAATGAAAACTTTAATAGAAAGTAAAATTTTTGCTCTTTTCCAATTTCTGTTTTATTTCTTGTCTAGAATTTCTTTCTTTTAGATTTCTTTTAATTTTTCGATTTCTGTCTAGAATTTATTGTAGATTCCAAAGAAACATTTGCCTGCAGATAGAGTATGTTATTATTATAATATCAATAATTATCAAATAGTTTAGTATAATATAAATATTTCATGATAATATTAGATTTTTATAATATTGTTTTAAATATTCTTTTGATTTTATTTTAGAAATTGTAGCTAGAAATTATCTTTTTAACAAAAGATAGAATATGCATAATATTTTTAAATTTTATTCAATTCCATTACACGATACTTTCTAATGCATTCTATACATCAAATACATTCTATCATAAATTCATACTCTTTTACTAGTGATGTACTGTTTTACAGTTTTTGATTAAATATTTTATTTTTATCTTTTTATCCTAAGAAATATATTATTTTGTCTGAGGTTAATATCATTAACAATTCTGTTTTAATATATTTATTTTAATTATTTTTTTGTTTGCATTTTTATAAGAACCTTTTTGATAAGTAATACTATTTCTATCTAAAAATAATATTTTTAAGATTTGTAATCCTTTCCGATTTAAGCATTGTAAAATTATTAGCTGCTTAAAACTTACTATTTATAAAGTATTTTTATTAAAAGTTTGCTTTAAGCATAAAAAAATCTGTACATATTTATTTCTCATACCAAAAATGATAATAATTAAAAAATTTATCAACGAGGATATCCGTGTTCTGGTAACCCTGAGAAACTCACAAAACGAGTAAAAGATATAAAAAAAATATGTACCAAGCAAAAGGTGTAATAAAAAATCAAGATAAGGTTAAATGTAATTCCTTACAATGCAACATTGTCATTAATTTATTTCTAACTGCATTTGACTTATTCACTCTCTATTATCAGGCCTGTACGTGGCCATTTAATAACGATACAGACAACAATCCGCTAAATGAATCCCATAAAAATTTCGATCTCAACTATTTTTCTCTTATCTTCTACCTGAGGGTATCCGTTGAGAGTAAATTATAGGCGACATTGGAAAGTGTCTACTTTTTATGAAAATGAGTTATCTTTGTCCTGGAGTCTTATCTGTCTATGTCACCATCGGCTCAACCCACTTCATTAGTTGTGTCACAAGCGGCCCAATGTCGACCGTTAGCATTCGAAACATGAAGTCGTACTTCTTACGGAGTTTAATTTATTGCCTGGACCATCCTTCTCAATAAAGCATAGAGATCGAGTGAGAACAACTCAAGCGCAATTCTTTCGCTTCTACCCGGTGCAAATGCCAATCACTTTGCAGAGTAGTTATGTAGATTTTATGTTTTCATTGAGAAATTAAGACTCACCATTCAGAACAGTGACAGATGTAAGTTCCTACTGAATGGGAAATTCAACTTATTTATGAGAATATTAGAAAATTTCAGCGACATGCTGTTAGAGATGACCAAGAGTAAAGGGTATATCATTTTCTCATTCGGAAGGAACTGTGTGCAGAGTTAATTTGATTTGAATACTCACAATAAGCAAAAGACAGAAATAAGAAATATATTAAGATAATTTTTCAGTAAAAACCTAATACAGACCACTATCTTTATTTGAACTCAAATCCATGGAGAAAAGAAATACCCAAATATGTTCTACATAGACATCACAAAGTAATATTTAACAATAAATACAGTACAAAGACTTCATAATGAAAAATTAACACTGATCCAAAGAAAATTCTGAAAAAAAAAATAGTGGGACATAATATTTAGCAACAATAAAAAAAATGCAGTACCATTCATGACTCAACTTTTTAAGAACGTAAAATAAAAAGGCGGTTTCTGTTTCTTATGACACATAAGAAAATAAATGGTTTGTACTTAGTACATTGCATTAACTATTTCATATAGTTTAAAAATACTCTTATCAAGTGGTTATTGAAGATTTCACACACTAAATAAATCTAATTGTAATTAATTATCTAAGAAAGGATAAACTTTTAGCAGACACGAAGAATTAAAAGTAAATTCCAATAATAGTAATGAAGTTCCTATAGATGAAGTGATCCTACACAATACATTCCCCGATGAACGAATACAAATTAGTGAATCTTAAACCAAAATTCTGAATACTGGTATAAACTCAATTTTTGAATAAAGAATGCGAGGAATAAAATATCGACAACTTTACTCCAATTGAATAAACTAATAACTATAAGTTAATACCCTGTTTAAAAATTAGTATAACTATCACCATATTACTGTATAAATATTCCTATTAATAAAATATTCAATTTATTGAAGTAACGAAAATCATAAAACTACTTAATTTAAAACTAAATCTACTAATGAAAGCAAATGAAACATAAACACACACACATGCCATTTTAATTTTTTTTATATTTCGCAAGCACTTAGCATATATTGTAATTCATTTATTTTTCAGAAACATTTTATTAGTAAAATATATTATTTAGATATTTATAATTAAGTGAAAACTTTCATTGATATTAAATTTTTTAGAAAAATAAGAATTATTTATATATACATTAAAGATATTACTGTATTATTTTTTGTTTGCTCGAAATGGTGTGAAATAAATTGCAGAATTCATTGAATATTTCATTAACTTGTATTTTCTCTCTTGTAATTAAAATAAAATAAATTCTTAAAAACTCTGCAGTACTTTGTAATATAAAGGCGTATAACTCAAAAGCATTTTTCGAATGTTGACGATGATTAAATTGATTAGAAAAAACATTAATATAGAATTAATTTTAAAGCAATAAAAATAGATTGTCTCGAGTTTATTATTTGTAATACATGTATTTTGCTAATTATATATTTAGCAGAATGATAATTCATAGTTATCTAAAGCATTAATATTTCATTTATTTTAATCCAAAAAATCAATCATGGCATTTTAACAAATGAACAGCTATTATTTTATGTTATTTTATTAATATTATTTAAAAATAAATTTCATCTTACAAGTAATATATATTATCATCTTATAAATACTATATACATTATATTTTAATCTATCCATTTTTTTAATAAAAATGTAATGTTTAAGGTAAAACAAATGTAGTGAAAATGTAAGAAATTTAAATTTATAATAACACTAAAATATATTTCTATTTTAAAATCTGTTTTCTTAAATTCCTTTTGCTAACCAAATGTATTTTTCACTTTACATTTCAGAAAATTTTCTTAAAAAAATTCAAAATATAATTTTTTCTTAGATATAATTTCTCATCTTCTCTTAATCAACCTTTTAGCAATATATTGTATGTATCTAATAGTGAGTCGATTTTACACTTTTATACTTTTAACCTGCATCATCCATAAAAGCTACTTAAAATTCCCAGAAAGAATTTTCGTCATTAACATGGAAATAAACCGAAGCTGATTTTCATTTTTATACGCTAGTCGGGAAATATTCGATGCAAAGATATAAATATATTTTAAAATATACTCATGATTGAACCACCGATAGATTAAACTTTTTCTCAGATGAAAGAAGAGGGAAAAAAAACGAATGCATCTTCACGTGTGTGCGGGTTGGGGGAGGAGGAAGATAAAATGAGATCCTCTGTATTTTCTTCCCATTTTAAGATCTTATTATTAAAACAAAACCCATCTAGAAGTTCTTCGCCAGGCAGGGATGCGGCAAAGAAAAAATTCCCTTCGATCAGATGGAGAAAAAGGGAAGGACAGGCCATTACGGGAGGAAGGAGACCCTGGTGCATCATGGAGCAATTTTAATACATCGACCAACAGGATTTCTAAGCATCGTTCCTCATTATCTTGAACTGTTTCGGGGATCATACATATATTACGGAAAAAATATTATTTTCCATCCACTACTTGACCCACTACCTAAGAAATGGCCAAAATTAAATTTAAAAAAACGCTATATATCTCTCATAAATGTTTATCAATTAATTTTTGTTAATATCACATATTAGAATTAATTATTGACTACTGTTGGATGTCATGAATGTGGGTATTCTAATGCACATTAATAATTTACTGATAGACGCAATGACTCATCTAATTTCATCATTTAATATATAAGTTAAATGAAGAGGTCAACATCTGAATTGAAATTTTCTTTTCAATTTCAATTCACACCTATGGTTTATATCTTCTTTATTTGCAATATAATTAGGTTATGCAAGCATTGCATATAAATGGAAAAGTATGTAAATATTGTTTAAGGTGCCTTTAAAATGCAAATATCATATTTAAGATCAAAAAAAAATCATAAATAAGTTATAGTATTGATGATGTTTCTTTGACATTGTTATCCAATGACCACAGCAACAGTGTGGAGGATGTATTAATTTCATTAAATAACGTCGAAATTCAGCAAAATTTTATATCTCATGTATTTATGTAATCAAAGTAAGCAGCAATTCGTTTAAGTTCTATTCATTGACTTCTGAGTCAAAGAATGGAACTGAAATAAATAAAATGCTCTCAATGAATAAAAACAAAGGAAAATTAAGTGCCGTCTGAATTTAAGGTCTTTGAAACAGAAATGGGCTTAGTACAAAAAATGAATTAAACCTGAAATTTTCTTTCAAAAAGTCTCATTATTATAGTTTATATTAAACAATGTGTACTTTTACCTTTAAAAAATCGATCCCAATTTCAGAATGTTTTTCATAAAATAAGTACAAATAGGATTCATTTCTCATATTAATCAAATGCGATAAAAAGGAATATAGTTTATAAAATTTCTGTTTTATAAGGATAATTAATATCATTCTTTATTTAAAAAAAGCGTATAAGGGATCACTTGAAATGTAATATTTCATCGACAAAGGTAATTGGAATGTGATGACACATTCTTCCTTTGTTTTTTATTAATAAAACTGTTATGGACCCATTGCCATGAATTTACAACAGTTGTTAATATGATCCTTTCGTTGTGATTCCACTGATAAGAAGAAAATAAAACGAGAATATTAATAAGAAAATTAAAATAAATATACCCCCCAATTTCTAAGTGAGTATTATTTTTTGCTTTTTGTACTAAATAAGCAATTAGAGTTTCAGTTTGCAGAAAAAATTACTATTGATGTGGAATTATGAGGTAATTTCTTTTAAATAGCTACCTTTTTTTCAGAACTATTAATTAGATTCATTAATTTATTGTTAACTATCATATCTTTTAAAATTCAAACGACTTGACTAAATTCTCTTATTATATATAATTATAGCTTTGAATACATAACTTTAATAAGATTGAGGATACTATCGAAAATTCGCGAAGACTTTGAAAAAGTATACAGGCTTAAATTTCTTGATTATAAATTAAATTATTTTTATTTTAGACAAAATAATTTTTTACTTAAAAAACTTTTATTTATTGATATTTCAATGAATATATATTAGTTCTCTAACTGAAGTCGAGAACTAGATTTGTTTATTGAATTATATTAATGAATTTAAAAATTACGTTAAATGAATTTCATTATGAAGAATTTGATTTTTACATGTTAATTTAATAATTTCCTAGTAATAACAAACCATGAAATTATTCAAATTTTTTGTTATTTTACAACATATGGCGATACATAAACGGCCAAATATCATTATTTTAGGTCTCCCTTGCCTTATATTTTGTAACTACATTTTCATCCACTTTTACAGATATTTATCTATGCACACATTCAACTGTTCTTAATGTTTTAATCTTTACTACATATTAAAATCTAAAAAAAGTTATTATCTAATATATTTGCATTTCTCACCAATAATAAACATTATTTTAAAAATTACGATTAGTATATCCTTGACTTTGATGAATTTTTTCACTTGTTATCGTTTTGTTATTCTCAAATGGTCTGAAGACTACATTAATCTAGAAATTTTTAAAAATGTTTTACTGCCAAAAATTTTAATTTCTCCTCAAGTTCTGTATTTAATTGAAAAGTTTGATGTTCATATTTTATAGATACTGTCATCTCCATTAACTTTTTTTTCATATTATCAACTTTTTAAAATACTTTTGATTTAAAAATTTGCAGTTAAAATTTGTTTTCTATTATTGTTTTATAATGACGATTTATATAATTTTTGATTATAGGCATACTTTAATTTTGAAGAGTCAATAAATTGCTTCAAGTGAAGTAGAATTAAATTATCTTTAAGACAAAAAACTTTAAATTTTACATTGCTAATGTTAAATAATAATAAATAATTATCTATTTTAATTTAGTTATAAGATTCTTAGTTATAATCATAAGTAAAATAAATGTGATGATAAAAGCCTTAGAAATGGGTCACCTAATATAAATTTTTAATTGTATGTTTTAAGTATACAAAATTTTCCAAATAAAAATTCTGTTACTGATTCACTTTGCTGATTCACAACTGATGATGATAAATCTGATTTTTTGAAAGAACAATACAATTTCATTAATTCAATATTATTTCAATAAAGGAGTTAAATTTCAAAGTTATCTACGTTTCTTAATATTCATAATAAGGTATAATTTAAAAAACATTGCTGTAGAATGTTATTTCTTCTGCTCTATTTCAGTGGTTATAAGCATTTTCTTATATTATCTTGGTATTCAGAATCTTGAGTTTTGTGAGAACAATACAGTAGAAAAATGTTTTGGTAGTTCAGTGTCGTTTCTAGAAAAAAATTCATTTGTGCATGTTTTTAAGATTCTGATTTTTTGAAAGAACAAAGCCACAAAATTAAATATTTTTCTGTATAGAACTACAATGATGCATATTGTTTTCAGGTTCGGAAATCTGATGAAGTCATTTGTTTGACAATATCATAGTATAAAAAGTATATAGCCATTGTCTTGCGTTTCAAAAATTAGATTCTTTAAAAAAGAATTACAACAAAATAAAAAAATCTTACCTACTACTGAAATAAAATGTACATTTATATAATTAACCATTTTATTTCATGTTATCTTTATTTCTCATTTTACATCATTACCTCTCATTTTAGAGTCATAAATGTGTACAGTACTAATTACTTTTGTAATTTTATTAATTGAAGCATACAGTATTTTACTTATATTAATAAAAGAAATATAATAATTTTATTCCTTCAGTATGATTATATTATGATTTTAAATGACAATAATATTAGGAATGAAAAATCATTTCGAAAATAATGTTCCAAGTTTGTAATTTGCTTTTGCTTTCTGAGATATAAATATGTTAAAATTATGAATGAATAAACACCTTTCAATTTATAAAACTTTTATACAATTATGCATATTTTAAGTAACTTTATGCAAAATTATAATAATGTGATTTAATTTATTTATCTTCAAGTTATAATGATACTCATAACATACCAAATGTTTTAAGCAATTGAAGTACGTAATAAATAAAACATTTATCAAAAATAGGAATTAAGAAATTATTTTAAGAATTACGAACAATAACAGAAGTTTATTATAAAAATTCCTATTTTGTCCGTACGTTACATGGAATTTGAAATTGAATAGAATAATAATTAATATTTATCTAACTTTCATAAAATTTAAATATCATTTTTAGGAATTTTTAAACAAAGAAATGATAAAAAATTAATGTAGGTAACAAAATTATAATTTATTTTTAATCAAAGAAACATTGGTGCATATCTAGTATTCTATGAGCCGTATTTTATGAATTATATCATAGAATATATAGAATTTCTCTTCTAAATCTTTAATTTTTTAGTATATTTTAATTAAAAATATATAATTTTGAAATACATTAATAGAGCAAAGGGTAAAAATTTAGATGCGAATCTCCTATAAAGTACAAAATAATTTTTCATTACAATAAATTCCAAATGATTAAATAAAAATTTAATATTTTCTCCTTAAATATGCCTTTCATAAATGATATTACTATCCAATGTTTTATTAGCATTAAATTATCTTTACGGCGAGACTAGATCACATTTCCTATTTCGAGAAACTCAAGTAAACTTCAAAATGAAATTAATGTCGTCAAACTGAAAGCTAATACCGTTAACTAGCCATGCTCAACTAAGACGACTTTAATTTTAATATTAATAAACCACGAAATATCTGTCCAATTTCACAATATAAAAGACCGGGAACACTCATTTTTCCCTCAATTTTCACTTTGAGTCCAATGATTTCGTCGTTGAAATTTCCTCTCCGTTAATTTGAAAGACAATTTGTGTGCGTTCCTTTCTCGTCCACAAATGAGAGCCGTTGACGTAATGAAAACAGTTGCCATGGAAACGTTCCACCGTTGCCACCAGCTCGCAGAACACCCGATATTCCTCTTTAATCAGGGCGAAGAATTTTATTTTCAGTATTCTCTCGAGATAAAAGCACAACCCTTTTTGACTAGCTGCTTGCGAAGGAGGAAAAATAAAGTAGTGCATCGAGTTGCATATTTCATGAATTTTTCTTAATTTCTTTCATGATCAAGGAGTTTTTTTTTTCTTTGTTCTCTCAGATGAAACAACTTTTGTTTTTGCTTAAATTACTTCGCCTGAAATTGGCGCATGCGTATGGGGAATTAAAATGTATTCCCTTTCTGCCTCACATAAGGTTGCATAGTAGATTATAATACAAAACAGCCTTTTTAATCTGTTTTATTAAATGTTTACCTTAAAACATAAAAGGAATCAATATATATATATATATATATATATATATATATATATATATATATATATAATGCTTCTATTTAAAAAATTTTATACATGAAATCTGTTTTTAAGGAAAAGAAACACTTTTTTTAATAAAACAAAATAAATAATAGAAATATATAAAAATTGTAGTATTGTTTCGATTAATACATTTGCACGAAAATGAATTTTTCTTTAAATTATAAAAAGTATTTAAAATAAAGCGTTTTAAAATATATTTTACACTCAAAAAGAAATGTATATGGTGATATTAATTTGATATATTACTAATATACAAATGCTCATTTACAATGAAAAAAGTTACTGTATAAATAAGCATTTGACATATTTTCTGAAATATAATTTTCAATGCAGTAAGAAATACAATTTTATTTTCATTTATATATTTATATATTTATTAACATATTCATCAGATATTAAATCATATTAAAATAAAAACAATATTTTTATTATTTTTACGTCATTTTACTCTTATTTGTCTTTATAATTAAGTAAAACTTTCTAATTTCCTTAAAAAGAGTAATATCAAATAAGTATTTAAAAGTGTAAATAATAAAATTGTTATATAATCAAATAAATAACTAAAGCTACATTTTTTATGTATGAAATATTTATGTCGATACTAAATTTAATTGAATAATTATTAAACTTTTATGTCGAAAACATTAATTTATTAATTTTCTTGAATACTTTTGCATGACATAAAATCTCTATTTATTCATTCTTTCCGAAATTACATAAAAATAATATCTTATAAACGACGAAAAAGCAAAATAATAAATTTTAATCAATACTTAAGTGTATATGTATATATGTATATAAGTATTGAGTAAAAAATCTACCATTATATTGGACTAGCGTTGCTTAAATACGGCTAAAACTGAGCAGTTGTAATAAATTTATCTGTATTTTGATTTGGCTTTTTAAAATATTGAATATTTTATTGTATTTATTTTAATGCTGCAACTTTCTTTTACGAAGCTTCTTTTGCTGTGTAATGAACTCAGTATGATGACATTAATTAAATTTATGAAGATAATTAATAAATATAGTTTCTAGTAACAATGAGTTTCTTTTCATTTATTAAAAATATTGCACTTTCCTTAATAATTCTTAAAGGGGAAAAGTAAAAACAAATCTTTGGAAACCTTTTTGCTCTTCTTAAGCGACATCTTTTTTTCTAGAATAAATTAAAAGTCTGAGCAGCTAGCCCTTTTTTCTTCTTTTTCCGAACGCATCCTGTGTGGTACATCCTTTCTCACGGGAGGAAAGGGGTGCCTGTCACAGGTAAACGAACTTTACCGTTACATACCCACGGTTGTTGCGTCGACGTCTGGTGCTGTATTGCGCCTCCAAGGCCCCACTCTCCCCCTAGAGTGGGGTGATCGAACTGCCGCGAGGAGATAAAGGGGTGCCTATCCCTTTCTACTACCCTTGAACCTTTTCTTCACCCACTTTTCATTTCGCCTTGAAAGCGGTTGTAGGACATTTTTTATGCAGCATTGAATTCTTAGAAGTGCCGAGAAGAACGGTTACAGTGAGCAGGCTTGAACCAAGCTTCTTGAGAAGCAGTTTTGATAGTATTTAAAAGTAAAACTACTTTTATTTGTTTTTCTATATTTTTGACTGTGATAGTTAATTTTTTATACAAATACAAATCTATTAACATTTTGTTATTATTTAAAGGAACACAGTATCTCACACTGCTGATATTTGTTCCAATTCTTTCCTAAAATTTATCAGGGTATTGTCGGTAGTCGTTAAGGAAGATTATTAAATTTTTCCAAATTTTTTCTGTGTTTGAACCAGTATACCTCTTAGTACCTTTAAGTGTAAACGATGAAAAAGTGTCGAATTAAAAAATATATTTTAGATAAATTTTGTATCTAAAATGCAGTACCCATTATTAGCGGATTTTTTTCCTACCGTTAATATTTCCTACGAAACCAAAAACAAAGCTTAATAAAAAATAAGCCTGAATGTACAATAAAACATTGCGCTGCAGTAGGAAGAGAGTAATTATATTTACCACAAAAACTTAAATACCTGAGACAAAAATAAACATTAAAAATATGCTGTGAATAACCTGGTGCATCAGAATGTCACAATCGTCGTTTAAATGTTTGCAGGTTCGAATCCAAAGACCAAAGATTCTGTTTACTAATGATAATTGTGGCAAGTAAAATAACTCATAGTTGTTATGTTCATGATGTAAAAGGATTTCATTGAAAAAAGGGCTCTTAAAGTATGTCTGTTTTATGAATTTATTTATTTATGCTGATTGAACTTTGCTTAATTAAATCAAAGACAATTTTAACTATAGTGAAATCTCGATGTGAACATTTATAACTAAACACTGGAAGTTTTAGATAAATATCGGAAATATTGAATTCTATCATTTTAAGTAGTCACGTCATGTCAATGCAGGAATTTCTCTCTCTCTCTCATTCTTTCTTTATTCTTTATTTTTATTTCCTTTATTATTTTTCTAACCAGAATTAAATTTTAATTTCTCATCACGACAGCAGCTGCAAAGCATAAATTCAGATTGAATTCCACTGCAGGATTAATGTTTTTCCAAAAATTTTGTATCATGAATTGCATATATATATTTTTTAACTGCAGCTTTTAAACGTTGATTATCCTTAAAAGTTATTCATTCATTTTTCCTCTTAAATTATCCCTAATTTTGTGGAGATATAATATTGGAATTTTTTCAACACAAACAAACAAACGAGAAAGTAAAATCTATTTACAATCTTGCTTAAAATAAGTTTTAGGAAACTTTTATTACATCAAAACACATGCTATTTCATGATTAATATAAAATTGAGATTCTCATTTTCATTCAGTTTTAACAAATTATATAAATTGAGATTCAATGCAGGGAAATTCCTTTTATCGTTGGTTTAATGACTTTTATTAATCTTTGGATAATTTCATATTTTTCAAATATATTGTTGAACGATATAAAAAAATATACCTATAATAAGAATTCATTAAAACAATGATTGAATTTTTTGCTTTATATCTGGTTCAAACAATTACATGTTTTATAATTGATTTTGAGAAATACTGAATTATAAAATTCAATTATAGAATATCGTAATTATTTTAAGGTGTACATTTCCAATTTTGAAAAACTTTTATTCTAGTAGTAAAAATTGCATGTTTCTACAAATAGAGTTAGAAACTCCACAAACTCAGAGATTATAACAAAATAGTGACAAAAACTTAATAAAAAGCAGAAATTAGTCAGCACGATGTTATATTGATTTCTGCGGTCCCCTGTGAATATAAATGCATCCATCTTAATTTTGTGAAGCTGATGGAAAAGCTTATAATAACTGAATTAAAAATAGTTTTAGTACAAGATATAATTCTGAAACAAAAGTATTGAAACAGCATAAATTGATTTATGTAGCCATTTGTTGCCATGGAAATAGAATTTGTTTATAAGTGGTTGTTTGTGAGGAAAATTATTCAAATATGCAAGCACGAATGTGTATATAAGGCAGACTTTGAATAAAAGAAAAGTCTAGTCAATTTTCAAAATTGCAAATACCCAAATACTGATGATAAATTCATATTCAGTTATAAAGAAATTGCGTATATGTTATCAGCAGTTCCATAATACATTGTACGATGTAAAAATTACGAAAACACTATATAAAATTAAAAGGCCAGGATTTTTTTAAAAGATAATTACCAACATTTAATTTTATCGAAATATTTTTATGTGAAATGAACAGACTGATTCAAAGATTATAATAAAGATTATTATACACTTTTGAACTTCTTTCAAATAATTATAAAAAATGATAAAAGAATATTAATGCAATTCTATTGACTATTAACTTTGCTTGTAATAATATTAAATTTACAGTTATTATTAAAAAAGAATGTAGTTTTTATAATAGAATATATATAGCTATTTTCTTAATAAGTTTTCATAGAGAAAAAGCATTACCTTATTATTCGTAATTCAGTTTAAATAAATAAATGGGAAAATGAAATGTAATAAAATAAAGCAATAACTAAATATTTAATAACAATATTCAGAACTCTAAAATTCAAGCAATAAAAAAATATTGCTTAAATTTTAGTATCCAACTTGAGTTTCTTTTAAAATTGATATTTTCATTTATCATAAAAATCTCTAAATGCAAACAAGTGCCTTTAAAAAATTACACTTCTGTAAGAGGCTATATTAATGATTTTTCCCGAATTTGAAAGCGATGCGAAGCTGGATACCATGATAAATGTTTTATTTTCGATTAAAATAAATATTAAAAATATGATGAAATTAAAATTAAAAGATTCTCATGGCACTTAAAGCTTTTTTAATTCTAATTTTGCTAGAAAGTTTCCTTCTTATAAGTAAACACTAAAGAAATTTGTCTCAAATTTTTTTTTTAAATTTTAAATTTACTAAATATATTGATGTGTTTTTTTTTTTTTTTTTTTTTTGTTAAAAAAAAGTTGATTTAAAATTTGAATGATTTTCAGGGATATTATTCCTTTCACAAATTAATTTTTAAAATTTTATAAACTTAACTCAGTGACGCGACAACCCAAATGATGATAAATGTCTTTAGTGCCCACACCTGTTTTCATGATCTCGAAGGACCTTCAAAATTTCTATTAATAAAAATTGATGCTCAAAACTAAGTCAAACGATAAAGAATATTAAATAAGCATCAAAAAGGAAAGTTAAGTTTGTGAATTACTCAATTTTTTTTAAATTAGCAAAAGTTAAACTTTGTTTATTTTAATCCTTAATTTTTAATATGAGTACAGGATAATTCAAGAATATATAAATAATAGTTATTAGAAATCAAAAATATTTAAATAATAATTTTGATTAATTGCGAACTTTTAGTATTTATTCTTATTTATGTTGTCATTTCGTTAAACTTCTAATATCACAAAAATATATATCATTATATAATTACAAAAGTCTTCGATTCTTAACCAAACCCTTCCTATAAATGACGTTGTTAAAATAAATTTTATTAAAAGTATTTAGAATAGAGAAAAGTAAATTATAAAAAGAATGAAAATTTTATAAAATAATCAGATTGCATCATCATATTTTTTTTCATGCGAAAAATTCTTAAAATTTAAATTTACTTTTATATTTGAATTGCACATTAAAAAAGAAAAAATTTAAAGATGAATATCTTTGAAAATTGTAAAATGAAAAGCATCTGGATTATCATGCCTTATATTAGGAATGAAATTGTTTTACATCCCTAACAAACATTTAATAAATTCCAAACTGCAATTTTTAATTCATTTTAAATTCTCTATTTTATGTGTATATTATGTAAAGGTTCTTAAAATGCATTAAAATTTTTTTAATAGAAGCAAAAAAATGAGTTATTTATACAGAAATAATATCAATTTAATTCAGAAAAATATAAACAAAATAAAAAGTAAAAAATAATATAAAATAAAAAATTTAGGAAACAACAATTTGTTTGTCTATGAAAGTAAATATCATATACATACAATTATCTATTATATTATTAGAACTCAATTTGCAAGAGAAAATTTCAATTTAGTATTTCTCGTTATACTAACTGCAAACCAAATTAATAAAAATAACCTAAACAAACTGAAAAGCCTTTAAAAAATCACAAAATTATTTTGAAATTGCTATTGAGACCCACATTTTTTCTATACATTTTAAGATAACTGCGACTCAATTTTATTTTAAGAGCAAGCAAACTGAAATCAATAGTAAATATGTTTAGTAAAACTGAAAATATTATCTAAATTCTTTAAATTATATAAAAAAAATGCGATGATTGGAAATAGTAGCATACTTTTTAAATATATAAAAATAATTGCAAAATATACAATCAAATATATTATTTTAAAAGATAGAAATAAAATATATTATTTGTAGTTACATTTTAATAATAAATGTAATTAAATTATTAATCAGTTGAATTTAAACACATGATAAGTTACAGTATTCAATACATTTATAAATATGAAATATTAACTCTTAACATTTTTAGAATTGTATGTAAAAATACTAAGCAAAAATATTTAAAAAATGATGTAATGTTCTCAGGAAATTTCTAAAAAAGCAAAACCAATATGTCAGCAAACGTCATTACTCTAAGTGCATTTTAATGAAACTGCTTCAGTCAATACAATATCTGGATTTTTTAAGTGCATATTTACAAAGGGGTGAAACAAAAGATCTCATATTTCAAAAGTTTAGCTTGAAAATGCATTGCATAAAATCGTGATTATCAAATAAAGAATATTAATAACAAAGGAACCATTCAAATTTAATCAAATTCTTTAATTCAGTAATGTCTAGACATAATCAATATTCTCTCTCTCTCTAATAAGAATGTAAAAATATCTTAAAATTCCATTTTATCATTTTCTAACAATGTTTGCATAGAAAACATGTCATAATCAAATAATAATATTCATATTGGGCAATGTTCATTTATTCTGCATTTAGTGCTACATAAAGCAAATGCAGTGGTCTTAAAAGAGAAAACCAATCTCACAGTTAAGGAAATCGTATAAAATGAAGCATCATTTAAAATTTCAGCTTGAATTAAATTTATTTACATATAATAACTACCAAAATAAGTCTATCAATATTAAAAAATGAAATGATTATCTAAAAATATGTAATCTTGTGCAAAAAAAAAAATAATTTCAAATTTAATACAAAAGATTAAACTTTAAGAAGAACAAATATAAGAAAATAGATTGCATGCTAAAAAAAATTTGTTTGACAATTGTCTACTGAGCATTTGAGGCAATGTAATTTTTCTTTAAGGGAAAGCAAGAACTATATTCTAAAGAATACTATAGTATTATAAAGTGAATTTTTAACATCTGTTCAGATATCATGAGATGAAATAATATACTTTATGATTTAAAATGTAGTAGTATACTTCTCAAAAGAGAATCTCGTTGTATCAATAAGTGATGAATATTTTAAGCAGCAAGTAATTTTTAATTGAAATCATGGAACAATCCTTTTTATGTTACAAATGTTTCCTCATGAAAATTTCTATTAATAAAATTAAATGTAATGCCATTAATAACAATGCAAAAATAAATAGATAAGTTTAATAAAGACAATTTGTCCTTTAATAGTTAATTTGATATTTATTTGTTGAGAAATTATAATAAAAAGAAAATATTGTGTAAAAAGAACTTCAAATAATTTAGATTCACAGTTTAAAATTCATAAAAAGATTTCTGATATTTCCTTCATAAATAAGACACAATTTTATATAATTACAAATAAATATGATTACTATAATGTTAAGAAATATAGTAAAATACATACAGGATAATGAACCTTTGTGGAATCCTTTGTAGATTTTTCTGAGATTAATTTTCCACTGAAATCTACAAAACAAATTAGAAACATTCATTGAGCAATTTTAGGAACATATAATATTTATTAATCAAGAAACAAAAAAAATTTTAAATAACTTAATTTACTTTTCTTTGGGAAGTAATAATTGTTTCATTAAAATAAGTATTTTGGTTTCAAGAAATGACTTATCTCAAACACCAAATTAAATGCAAAGGATACTAATACATTTTTTGGCAGTGTTCTTTATCCTGTATTCTTATTTTAAAAATTATACATTTTGATAATATATTACACAAAAAATATAATCAATTACAAAGAACTTGAAATGATTTTGCCATCAAATAGTATTCGAAAGCATGCAATAAATTAAAATCAAAATAGAAGCTTTCCTTAAAGTAAATTTTTCGTGCATTGATATAAAAAATTTTGATTTTAAATAAATTTAAATACCTGTGATTTGATAAGTAAAATCAACAATATTACAATTCCCTGAATCATGTTTTTTTAACTATCGTTATAACAAGGAAATTATATGGTAAAAATGTATGCTGGGTAGATTAATACAATTGATATTATAAAATTTAGAGTATATTTAGAATGACCTAGAAATGTGATATAATTGAGTTTAATGATGATTTCCACCGAATGTAATCATAACAAAAATGTTATAACTTTTGTTATTTTGAACAAAATTTTAGATTTGTCCTCTTAAAGTATTTTTAATGTTGAAATATCAAAATAAAATATTTAGAAAAATAAATCCTAAAAAATGGGAAAGCATGAATAGTTTATTTTATTGAAGTTAGTCACACAACATGAATTTCTGCTATTCGTGTGGAATTTTTTGTGTGAAAATAAAAAGTATTGACTTAAATAATTTAAGTCAATACTTTTTCAATACAATAAAAAATTTCAATAGAGAAATGCATAAACTTAATTTTTATGAATTTTTTAAAATATTGCAGTCATTACAGTGTCTTTAAAATTTAGGTACGCTTAAAATAAATTCTTGACGCAAATTTCACACAAAATTTGCATACATTTATTAAAAAATGCTTAAAGAATTAAACAAAGTAATTTATCATGCAATATATGCACAATAATTTATACAGGAGCGAAATGTTTTAAGCTTTTCGAGAATTTTTCAAAAATACGAAAACTTTTCACACAAACTTTCTTTATAAAAAATATTTTTATGGTAAAAAACAAATTTTAAACACTTCATTACATTTACATAAGGTTTACACATAAGCACAAAAAATTTTCAGATTTGATGCATTAGTTTTTTGTACGAGCGTACCTATGTACTAAAAATATGCAATTTGAGAAAATCGCAAAAAACAAAACTGCTTAGAACTTTAACACTAATAATAATCTTTACATCTTGAGTTGAATTATGAGGTTATGCAAATAATCATTTAATCAATACTTTTCTGTTGAATTGGTACTGCAATGGGTATATTTGAAACGAAACTTTTCTGCAAGGGGGCGTGGCAATGTTTGTGTACATTTTATTTTCGTTTATTTAAACCATTAAAAAACATCAAATATATATGTGTTATACATTTTTAGATTCAAAAAAGTATACTTTATTTAAAATAACTAAAATTGCAAAATCAACTTTTTGAAGGTAAATCAGATCTTACATCCCTTAAAATAAATAACACATTCATAAAAAATTTTTGAAAAAGAAATTATTTTCGGTGTCAGATAACTAATTATTCACCTTCATATGTAATATTGAATCAATATTGCTCTTAGGATCTAGAGACTTAATTCTAATTTTTAAATTAAAGTACATTCATATTTAAATTGTGGCATAGAATTCAATGATACTTTATATCGATTGAAAAAGTATCCAATTTAATATATAACACAAATTACTCATACAATAAATGAAATATTCGTACAATTTTATTTATTTATATTTATATACCTAAAACTCAATGAAAATTGATGTTATTATTATTCGAATAAAAGCACGTGTGGAATCAGTTTAGGAATTTTCAGAAACAACTTCCAAAGGAAATTGTAAGAAATCCGAAGATAAAGCCTGAAGGGAAACCTTCAAGAGAAGTATGACGAGTGAAAAGCAAGCGAATCTCTCGAATACATTTTATTATCTTTATATTATATCGAGAAGTTCTAGGATATAAAATTAAGCAACATTTTCCAATAGCTGAAATCTATAGTCTATAACTCAAGAGAAACGATTAATGAATCGCGTGGAATCACATAAGAATACTAAAACATATTTTCCATTCAGTAGTAAGTAATCAATCATGGAATATTTCTATATAATTAACATTCCTATGTAAGGCAATATCAGTTAAAGTGTTATTGCAATAGTGCAAATTGTTTGAATACTGCAGATTTATTTCAGCTTAAAGTTTGAGAAAAGAACGTAATGGATTCTAAAGTATGATATACCAAATTCAAACTTGTTTTCTTACTAATTTATTAAACAATGGCATAAAATGGTGTCTATAGAATAGTGTAATGAGATTCAATTGTCTTATTTACATACCTTTCAATGATCAAAGTCTTACTTATGAAATACGTGAAGACTAGTTCTCATTGTTGAATATATCTGAAGGACAAATAAATGCAAAATAAAATTGGATATTTTTGTTAACATATCTTCAATGATCAAGAACTTGATCTTGGCTTTGAAAGATCGTGGGTACTCTTTATTGTAGAAAATACCTGAAGTGTAATGCATGACAAAGTTCAAATTTTTTTTATTATATTCTCTTCTTGATGATCCAGATGTTCTGAAATATATGAGGGTTGATTCTCGTAGTTCTAAGTATTTGAAGTATGATTATTGTAATAAGAAGTATATAAAGACACTTCACTCACATAGATCTTGGCAATATCTAGTTTATATGATTCTTTTAATCTTTTCTAAAACATTTGATGGTTGATTATAGCCCAAATGATCACCTTTGAAGTATTCTTATATGAAGATTATTAAAAGCCATGTTTCGATTTTATTACACTCTGAGACTATTTCAATCGTCACCTTTTATTTTGAATATAAACTTTTTTAACAAATATAAATTTATTATTTTAACTTAAAAAAATAGAGGGTTTATCAGATATCGAGAAAGTTTTATTTATATTTTATTTAAAATCTAACTTTTTACTGCAAAAAATGATTTTTTTCAATTTCACTATATAAATATCTAGCAACTGTTGCTAAATCCTGAACTTCGAATTTGAACTTCTTTGATACAAATACATCATTGCACTCATTTTTTATTAATATTGGATTTCATCTGTCTAGAAAATACCTCTGCTATATCCCTAACTAAACTTCCAAAGTAAACTTGTCAGCAAAAAGAAGTAGATTCCTTTCTGTATGTGCTTTCTTCTGATTTTCTTTGGGAATCAAAAATAATTTGGCTGTAGTATTTTCTTTTGGGTCGAAAATAATCAATTAAAAGAATATTGTCACATTCTCTATGTGTTTTCTTTAGATTCTCATCAAGCGTCGAGAATATTTTGGTTACCAGATTTTTAGTTTTTCATTGAAATATTTATGTTTAAATTTATTTTTCCTTTCGATGTTTATCTCCTATATAGAATTCTCCGGCTTCCTCACTCTCTATTTAATTTTTATTTTTAGGAGTAAAATATATAATTCCATCCATTTTTCCTTTAATTTCATTTCGCAGTCATTGGAAATATTTTAGATTTGACACTGACATTCAATGCTAAATTTTTCAATGAATAAATTAAAGATTATTTTCGTTTGTTTTCTAAAAACATTTCTTTTTCTCTTTCTTGAAATGTTTACCAGAAATGTAAAATATTTTAATTATCTCGTTTGCTTATATTTTGATTTTAGCTTATTATAGAGAAAAACACGAATTTTGCAGTCCTCTAAATTCTTATTAGTCATCTTCTTCTTAATAAAATAAGCGGTCAAAATATTTGCATATTTAATAATTCATACACTTATATATTCTACTTTTTATGTAACATAAATGTTACTTTTTTTAACGTTTTTCGTTGTTAAAAACTTTCGTTCTCTTTATAAAGTTGATTCTAATTCTATATAAGATAAAACTATATTACCTGTCGCATTGAAAGATTTATCGTATTTGGTCAGTTGGAATGTCAACGCGTTGATTCTGATGAATAGAAAAGCCTTTCTTTTGAAATCGAGTTAACAGAATCTAAGTTTGTCTACTTCAATTCGCTTCGCAACATTTCTTAATTACCGTTCAATTAGTGTGGTTGGCTTCCATTAGATAATATCAAGAATTTAAAATTATTAGCTTAATCTAGAACAATTTATTATTATTTTGCACTATTTAGCAAATCTACAGTTTAAAGTGGACATTAAACCACTACGAAAATTCGTAACTAATTCCGGAATTAAACCCACGAACTATTGAACTAAAACCCAGAGTGCTAATGACTTGTGTTCCAGCTCTGATATCCCTCGATATTCTTTTCCATTTCTTAAGAACGAAAAATTTCTTCTCTAACAAAACATTTTAATGAATAGTACAATAGACAAAAGAATAAAATTAGAAACTAAAAATCAAAATATTATTGTTATTATTTTCGCTTTATTAAGATGCATTGACTTATGAAAAATTATTTCTTTTCTATTTTGATTAAGATTAAAAAGTTTACAATTGTATTTCGTCCTCAATCCCTTTATTTATTTACTTTGCTTTATCATTAGACATTGATCTGTTAAATTCTGACAATATAATTTTAGAATTTCAAAATAATTCTATATTCAGTTTTAGTTCATAAAAGTCTATCTAATAAAAAGGTTTACAATTTACAATAAATACTGAACAAACAAAAATTTAAATATTTGTATAGAGAATCAAACCCACAAACTCTTGAAATTAATACCAAATTACTGGCAATCCTGTCCTCAGGTTGACAAAGTTGTAATGTAGTTTGAAATTTCAGTCAAATACAATGCCATGTTTTTGAATCTCAATATTTCATAATATGAAATATATAAAAATAACATGATATTTATGTAATTTAAAGAGTATGTAAAAATCGTTCAATTGCAGGCATTTCTCGTAGGCCATTTTTTCTTCATAAATCTACTCTAACAATTAATATAAGATTTATAATTAAATGGTCTTCATTTTTGTTATTATACATAGTTATTTGCATCTTTTAAATGTTTTAAGGATGCTTATTATGATATGCATATTATGAATTGCATGTAATTTTATAAATTAAGTGATATTCATTGCAGTATTTAACTATACTGAGTCGATTTGTATTTTAATTATTTAATATATTGAATATAACATTATTAATATTTCTTATATTAATAGTGCTACATTTATGGTATGCTTTATGTTATGCATAATGTGAATATTTCAAATTTTAAGTCTAGGCATAATTATTTGCACTTTCCAATTTAGGTTTAGATTTCCAATTTATTTTCGATGTACAAAAATGTAGTTACATGATTTGAAAAGTTTTGTTTCAAACACTATCACTTTTTAACATGACAGTGTCATTTCAGAAGCATGGTTATTCATTTATACTTTTAGTAATAGTATATATTAGCTATAAAAATTAATAATACTGAAGAAATAATATTACTCTCAATTTTATTATAACTTTCTGATGCTTTCATCTTTACATTCAAATCATAAAAATTTAAATTTTGCTTGATTCGACAAAAACTGTAAGACTTTATTTGATACATAGGAAAGATAATTGTTATGCATGTACGATTTATACGGTTTTATAATTAATAAGAAAATTTCAATACAGAAATCATTTCTCTTCTGTTTCAGCTTCAAAATTTTAAATATGTGGTGAAACAAGTAATTTCAGATTTTTTAAATTTATTTTTGCTTTTCAGTAAAACTTCACAGATCACAATTTTTCCCATAAAATGTTTTGAAATAATTTAATCATTTTTTAAACAAATATCTTTGAAAATGATTACATATATGTCTTAATCTTGAAAACAGAAAGAATATGATTTCAAAACGGAAGAACCAATGAAAACGGAAAGGATTTCATTTTAAAATAAATTTGATTTATAAATTTATTTCAATACAAATATATGTATATAAATAAAATATTTAAAATAATAATTATATATAAATAAATTTTGCCTTCAAAATCAATTTTAAATTTATCAAATTTATTTTAGACTGAATAAATAAAATAAAAATATTTTAATCTACCTTATGATAGAAGTGCAAGAACTTAGTAAATATGAAATCTTCAAACCAGCAAAAAAAAATTAATTCATTCAAATTTTTTTCATTCATAAAATATAAGAAAATAAAATAATTCCGATAGAACCACTTACAAAATTGTTTTATTGAAAACCAGATAATAATATAAATTACAATAAAATATTTCTCAGATCCTTGGATAATCATTTATAAAAATTTATTTTGGTATTTTAGTTATAAAAAATGTACTAGCAATTCTTTCATATACTGTTTGCTGGTAAATAATAATTTCAGAAAAGTATTTTGAAAAAGTATGACATTTTTCTGACATAATAAATTTAGCTGTCTTTTAAAAAGCTGTCCCAGCAACATTCGTTATAAAAATTTACATCAAAACAAATTCAAGTGAATTCTTTTTTCTTTTTATATATATATATATATGTAACTATAAATTTTTTACTGTAAAATTACGTTGTTTATGACTGCATTGACGATTTTTGTCTGGTAATTTCTTTCTAAACAAGTATGTATATAATTTTTCTTTTTTAATTGATCTAAATGTTAATTGATCGTATTTTAATCGTAATACTGTATTATTTTAGGAAATACATTTCATGAAATACGTGAGTAATTAAAAATCGAAATAAATAATTTTGATTCTTAAACATTTCAAGATTCCCTTTAGATTTGATGGAAAAGAATAATATAAAATGCCATTTAATACTTCTTCCAGAAGCACTGCAGAGAAAAAAATTAGAATAATTTTCTAAATACTAATAATTTTGATGATTTCACGCATATAGTTTTGTTTATTTACACACTTTAAAAATATATCTTGAATATATGTGTATCTATAACTGTGTAAATGTGTGTGAGAATTAAAATCTTGATTATAAAAATGTATATTATTAAATTTTGAAATCAATAATTTTTAATTTTTATGTTAATTTTTTCAACTTAGTGTCATATTTTTATGCTATAAATAAACAAAAAGCAAAAAATGTATAATTCTATTCACCTTTCTAATTTATCATCGTTAATTTGACTTGTCATTAATATTTAAAATTGTTTGTGATTGCACGTGGCATGATATATTTTATTTTAAATTTTTTTATCTTCATTATTTTATATATTCAAATAAATAACTATTCCTTCAATAAACCAAAATCTTAATTTACTTAAATTGAGTAAAAGTTTATTTTATAAAAGGTTTTAATTTCTAATTAGTCATAGTAACAGTATTTGCATTAATTTAAAACATGATTTTTTAACTGTTTAATGAATTTTGATTTTTTATATCATGAATTGCGTAATTTATATGAAAATTCTATTCCTTCATTTAAACCAAAATATGTATTATATAATAAGAAGAAAATTCAAATACTACTTTTAGTTGAAAGGTAAATTTTAATTTTTTTTACCAGTAGGAAGCGCAGAATTTTCTGTACATAAACCTGTATTATAATATTATTTTATCATGATTCAAAGTCGGAATTAGTTTATAAGTCTATTCCAAGCCTCAGCAATAAAACAATAAATTACCGATTAAAACAGAATTTTTTACAAAAATGTTTCTCTGATTACATTCGGTTTTAGACTTTAAATTTGTTAAATAATTTAATATAGTGTTTGCTGCAATGTTTTACTCTTGGTGGGTAAAATAGAATATTTGCAAACAAATTATATTTTTCATCTTTCAACTTAGTGTTTTTAATAATTAACAGTTTTTAAAAGGTAGATTAAAAAAGAAAAATACTACATGTATGTATTTTCTAAGAGAGACATTTATCTTTCCAATTTTTATTAAAATAATTTTGGAACACTTAAGCTGTTACTCCTTTATCACTCCACAAAGTTAACTTTAATGCATTTTTATAATTTTCATGCATTGTATTAGTATGCATATTTTATAAATTTATTCAACTTATTTTTCTTGCTATTCAAGTTGAATGAGAATTAACTAAGATTATAAATTTTACACTTTTCCCTTATCTTTAATAAAGAATATTTTCGAAGATATTTTTAAAAAATAAAAAAGGAAGAAATTTGCATATACTATAATATTATTATCTAACGCGTTTTTATAAATAATCAATAAATGTTTATTAATTCATTTATTAACAATGGAATTCCTATAGTTAAATTTTTTTCTATTTCTATATATTTGAATTTTTTACATTAATTTTGTATACTTTGTGAATTAAAAGAATACCTAGCAAATTTTAAAAAAATATCAAAAAGAATGACAATTAATTTTATCAACGTAGATAAAAAAATTTTTTTTAAGTTTACAGTTATTAAATAAAATAAAAAATAATTTAAATGCACAAATACCATATGAATAAACTAGCTTGTAATTATTTATGCTTTTTTCATTTACTAATTTACATATACAGAATAAAAATTTCAATATTTAAATAATTTCAAATCACTTAGAACGCATCTTTATAAAAAAGGTGTTCAAACTTAATTTTTCTATAATTTTATATTTCTTATTATAATTTTAATGGATAAATTTTTTTTTTAAACTTTCAGTGTACATCCTTTTATATCTTATAAAAATTTATTTACTTGCTTATTTAAATTCCAGTTTTGAAGGCAATATACTTAAAATTTTTAAACTCCACCTAACTAACATTATATACTTTTTATTTTTTGTAAGTATTGCCCTGCTTATACTAAGATCTTGATACCTTAGATAAGATAAACAAAGCAATAAATAATTAAAGTAATATAAATGAATCTAAGAGTTATCTTATATAAGCTATTGTAATACATAAATTTACATAATATTTAAAATTTTCATTATTTAAAAATTTAATAAAGTAAAAATTGATCCGTTTTAAAAATATAAATAATTTATTTACATATATTTCAAACTATTTTTTATCTACCCCGAATAATAGTTTTCTAAAATAAATCTTAGATATACCATTTTTAAAACTTTGTTTTCTAGTTTTAGACTATTATAGCTTATTATATATTTATACTTTAATGATTATAAATACCATCTAAGTGCTTTAAAACAATTTTGTTAACGAAGAATATAATTTTCTTTTTCTAAATATTTTAATATTTTTAGTTTAGAAATTAAACTATCAGAAAATATTAATATTTATTTTAAAATCCTCTTCATTTAAAGCGAAAAGTATAAAACGGATTCTAAAAAAAATGCTAGTTCGATGTGTGTAAATATCTTAAGAAAGGCAAACATCAAAATATTTTTAAATAACGATTGGTAAATAATAATTTCTCAAAGTTTAATTTCTGTCTTAATTCAATAAATTGTTAACAATCTTTGCTTAAGAAACAAACAAATAATCGTATTCATTCAATGGCTTGAACTGTTCTAAATTAAACATTCTCATTTATAAATATATGTATGCATATATGTGCGTATGTATGTATGTACGTATGTATGTATGTACGTATGTATGTATGTATGTATATATATATATATATATATATATATATATATATATATATATATATATATATATATATATAACACACATCACATATATATATTGCACATTCCATGTGGTTATATTGTAATTGAATTAAATGTTTCTGATAAAGGATACCTTTTTATTTTATTCATTTTAAATATAATAGAATCGTAAGTTCAATCGACATAAAGTAAATACAACTTAATTAAAAATAAACATAAAAATCATAGTTACTTTAATTAAATTAGCAGTTTTAAAGCAATTTCCGAATCTAACGTTATTTTTTAAAAAGATGGTTATTTAAAAAATTTTTACCGTTTATTTAATTGATGCGTAAATAATTACTTGTATTAATTTGTTAAATAGAAACATTTTAAAACATTTTTTATTTATAGGAAATTAATTGTATTTCATTTTATTTCGTAAAATGACAATTATATTGAAAAGTATGTTTTTCAAATTTATTTTATCTATGTAAAGTAAATTATTGGTTTAATAATTTGTTAAGCAAAAACAATTCAAATAATCTGCCTTAATTTTCCTTCAAGTTTATAAAATTTTCAATATTCTAAAACATTTCAACTATAAATGAAGAAAAGATAGTCGTTTAACGAAGGTGGGATCTAAAATTAGAAACTGGCATTGAAATTGAATGATAAGTTAACTAACATAGTATTTACTGATTATTTTATGCCAGTATAAAATAAGTAACAAAAATATCGGAAATATAAAACATTTTAAAGTCTTATAATTTTGTCAGCCATTTAATTTTCAAATTGTTATTTCACACCGGTGTAAGCTACCCTGTTGCAACATTTTTATCAGTAAATTTTAACTGTTTCTGTAACATAGTTTTGAGTTAGATGTTCTGTAACATATTATTATTAAATTTCGATCCATTCATATAATAATTTTTCTTTATATGATATATGGTACTTTTCTTCATACTTTACTTTTCAGCATTTCATTAACAAAATTATTTTTCCAAACTCAGTACTAGCTTAGTAATTAAGAATGCTAGTAGGGATTCAAATATTAATAATGTTCATATCTTTATTCTTATAACTAGTATTTCTCATTTTTCGCTGCAAAAATACATTAAAATATAGTTTATCCTTATACCTTTGAGTAAAATTCCTTTATAGTGTTAGATTTAATTATTTATTAAATTTTTAAGTCATTTGTCATCCATAAAAAGTTAAGTAGCAATAAACATTTTGAATTACAATAAACAAATTAATAATTTGCCTGCTTGAATTTAAATTTTAATTTTAAAATAAATTTAATTTTTACTTTAAACATAAAAATTCATTTTTCGTGAGTACATATGATTTGAATGAAAGCTATTATGTTAAAAATATTAATAATGGAATTTAATATTTATTCCTTCTTAATGTAATAACTACAGATGCAATGAGTAATTTAGAACCTATATGTAAACACAATGAATTACCTTTGTTGTTTTTATATAATGTTGTAACAATAAATAAGCTTATTTTCCTCCAACATTAATTTAATTACCATTTATCATTTATTTTAATTATAAATTAAATTTAATTACCTCATTATTTCCCTCTCACTTTTTCATATTAGGAATAAAATGAATACTAAAACCTATTAATTTAGTGAGTTTTTCAAGAATAAGTAAAACAAATTTAAAAGAATTGTTTATACATATTTTCTCATTAAAAGTTTCAAATACTTTCACTAATCAAGACATCAATTTATTGAGAATACATTATTCAAAATAAAATTATAATTATTTAAATTAAACATGCTATATTATTTCGATAAACAAACTTTCATAAAATAAGTATAAAAGTCATTGGATTTTTTAATACACGCATGCATTAAATATGCAAATGCATTAAATAATGAAATAGAAAAAGTTAAATTTTTCAGAAATTAAATAATCATAACAATTATAGAATATCTAATGTATATTCCTTTAAATAATAAAAATTTCATTGAATTTTAAATTACATAAAAATTTTCAATATAAATCAACTAATACATGAAGAATTTTAAACTGTTCTACATAAAGATATATTTATACTGAATTTTAAATGAACATTAACATTAATTAATTGAACAAATAATTTTTTATTTAAATTAATCTCTAAAACTGTTACGACGTTAATGACTTCCCGATCAGACTTCGTTAAAAATGGATCATGCAATATTTCCTGGAAAGCACAAATTTCGTTTACACTGATAGCTGCTTGATTCTAAATATTTTTCATTTTTTACAATATAATTGTTCCGATTTAATTAAATAGCTTTGATGTATACATTTGTAAGCAAAATCACACAACATTGTATTATTTTTTAAATAATATTAAAGGCTATTTTTTTAATTATTGTTTCTTCTTATAAGATAATATTTATTTTTAAATGTATCAATGGATTTATAACAAATTAATTTTATATAAATTACGAATATCTCATCATTTCTCGAAACTTTATTAGTAAATTTTCTAAGCTTATTAATGTAATATTCAATAAACTAAAATAAAATATGATCTTGTTAAAATTTTAATCGTTGAAATAAATAAAAAACGGTGATTATCTTAAAAAAAGAATGGAAATAAAAAGTTCAATTCTCATTTGAAAAACTGAAAGCAAATATGAAATAAATAACTTAAAATAATGATTTCATTTAAGCTACATTTTGTAAAAAAAAAAATTAAATAAGTAATTAACAATAAGTTTAATTTCCATAAATCCTTTCGAAGTATACATTTTTGACTTTTAAGTACAACGAATGCAAAATACAAATGCATGAAGCGATTAAAAATGTCTGGCATTTGATGGTTATTCCTTAATTTGTAGTAAATCTTCCGCATCTATTGCAGATGGTACACTGGTAAAGAAACTGTAGCTAACAATCAGTTCAAAATAATAAATAAAAGAAAAAATATATTTCATTTTAAAAATACCTATTTCATTCATTAAATAGATTAATGTGGGAGTTACAATTTTTTTTTCTTAGTTAATCATATATTAAAAAATATTTATCAAATACAGATTTTTTTTAAAAGCTAAAACGAATTTAATTGTTTTTTAAAATACATTGAAAATCCTTCTACAGCACATATACAGTTCATTACAGAATTCATTATAGAGTGAAACTTGCTACTTAAAAATTTCGCTTACTGCTAATTGTAAAAACGAGGAAAAATCTACATTGTGCTTATTTTGTGATACACGTAGGTGGCATTTTTATCTTTCACTATTTGTGTTATAAAAAATAAAATTTATTTTTTACTTTTTTTCAGAAAAACATATTTTTATAAAAATTTGCTTGATAAAAATGTACTCAATTAAAATTAACATTTCTCATAAACTTAAGTAATTTTATTTCCTACTCCAAATTTTTTTTATAATGTTATCGATATTTGGTCCCGCTAAATCTTAATTAGTAGAATATAAATGATATATTATCTGATATAAATTTTAAATAATTAAATAAAAATGCTGATAATGCTAGTAAAAAAAAGAATTAAAGCTATTTCTTATAAAACAGAAAAAAATTTTAAAAAATTTTTGATTTCATGAAGAAAATATAATTTTTCTAAAGAAAATTAAATATATAATTTTAACCAAATGTAAAAATTAAGGGAAAAAATATTACTTCTTTATTTTCATGACATAATTAATTAAAAAGTAAACTATGAAGAAAAAAACTCTGATTCGAGGAAAATTTTGCTTCATTAAAGTTTTAATGTTGGAAGTTTTCATATATAGTTAGGAAAAAATTTATATGAAATGTTTTTCATTGAAGTCTCTTTTTAAATAGGATTGATAAAAGTGCTTAACGAAATAGTTGAAATTTTAATTTTTTCTGTAACAAATAAAATTTAAAGAAACAAACAATATGTAAAAATGTGAACTTTGAAAATCAGTAAGCAGGTTATTGGTTAATTACAAAATTGCTGAAAAAGTTAACCAAATTTCAAAAAAAAAAAAAAAAAAAAGCAGAAAGCCAACAATATGTTTTTTTATACTTACGAATTACTTACAGAAAGAAATAGTGATTTCAGAAGGAAATAGTTATATGTATCACTATTTCATAACCTGTACTATAATTACATCCAATTCTCAAGTTAATTTTATTTCACAGAAAAAAACCTTATTTTCTGTGTGAGCTATTAGAAATGTTTTGTAACATTAAATATATTCTGTTGCAAATATCTCACAAGCTATTAAAACTGAACAATATTTTTTACTTTATAATTTAAGCTAATTCCAAAATTACAGCAAATATTTTAGTCATAGTTTTTATGAGAAAGCCTATTTTAAGAAATATGGATAATATGCATAAATATAGAAGTTTGCAAGTTGCTGATTCTCAATGTTTTAATATATTTCTTTAAATAGTTAAGTACCTTTTTTAAAAAAAATAAACCAACAACAAATTAACGAAAATAAAATTATCTCTGAATACATGATACATTTAAGTTTGAGAAAATAATCACCAAGTTGATAAGAAATTAGATACACTGTTAAAATTTGTATGCAGTTAATGTAAAATAAGCCCTTTAAAATATTTCAAATATAATTTCGAAAAATATTCAACAGATAAAATTAAAGTTTAAAAGTGTGTTTCAAAACATAGCTAATAAATAATCAAAATTAGATTTAATTATTTTATTTTAAGGAAATTTAGTATTAATAAGTTTATGGAGGAAAACATTAGGATTTCAACCACCTTAATATTTCTGTCAAGAGTAATAAATTAGGAGTAAAATATTAGAGAAGATCTAGAAATAGTAATATCTCTATCTGCTACCACAAATACCCTCCACAAGACTACCATTTCTTATCAAACCAAAGATCATTTTCTCATTAAATGTTCAACGAGAAGTGTGAACTCTACAGCTTAGAGGCAGTTTTACTGTTTGGATAGATTCAAATATCTTGTGACGTTGGTATCAAAATAATAAAAAGATTCTAATTACAAATCTAGTTTCTGTGTACCTTTATCTAATCTGTGACGCGTGAGGATTTATAGGTACTTCTTCACACGAATTCCAATCCTGGTCTATAATTATGCAATTCTCCTACCGCACTAAAGCGACTGTAAATTAGCAGCTGGTGTAGAGTAAGTAGCAGTTTTGAGAAACAAGTCCGAGGATAGTTTATTGGCCAATTATTATAAACTCGCGTGCTGATTTTCAATCATAACAAAAACTGTTACTTTATTTATAACTACTATCATAAAATAGATTAATTTAAACAGACTTATACCCATGAACGTACATGTTAGGGTATAATGATGTATTTTTAAAGAATGATAGTCTGTGTGCACACACATTTAATTTTGTATATATCATACCTTAAAAATACACATTATATTAATGCTTTAAAATTACGCAGAATTAAGTATTTAATCCCTTAAATGGCTTTCATAAAACTTCTTTCAATAAAGTGAAACATTCTGCAATCAATAATGATCGATTAATTTTTTTCTTTTCGCTCAATATTCGTTAGTTTCCTTTTAATTTAATTATCTTTTACATTATCTTTACAACGCATGCCGTTTTGCAGTAATACAAGTTTACATAAGGCCATGTAATATTTCAATGTATTTTATTGTAGTGTTGAAAATCCAATCGATAACTCCTTTATCTTTTATTAAAAACTTGTCATAAAAATAAGATGAAAGGTTCACCATTCGATCGATTAACTGCATAATTGTTGCTTAATCTTCCGCATCTTATCCTTAATTAAATTAGCTTTTACATAAATAAATTATTCTATGTTTGACAATTTTATTATGATAGAAATCAATTTTATGGTTAATCGTTCAGCTTTCATTCGTTTCTTTCTAGTTAAATACGTCCTTCATGTAAGTAAGTTATTATATTTTCGATCACTATGCTATATATATAATGTAAAGCTATATAAGGTGATAAATTAAAATTTCCATGTATTTTATAAAAGTGATTAAATAAATATAGATTCAATATCTAATTTCTTATATTATTGTTATATTAAATTCTTTAAAAAGCTACACAGATTAAGAAATCATTTATCCACTTATTTTGTGTAATCATTACTAAATCTGTCTTAAAAGGGAGTGCTTATTTTTCAGCTGTACATGAAAATCCAATTCACTAAGTATTTTCAATTAAAATAAATGTATTATAATTTGTTGTTTCTCTTTTTATAAAAATCGATTATATTATTTAATAAGTAATTTAATAATAAAGCACAGATTTTAGTCATTTAGATTATATAAAAAATACTAAAAATCATCAGCTGGATAATCAAACAATTAGTACAATAAGCACTGATTAGCTTCATAACACAGCATTTCAAAAGTTCTTATGATTTTTAACAGTTGTTTTACGAATAAATGTAAAATATATATTGTGTTGTGGTGTATAAATAACTCAAGTAGTATGAAATAAAATATAAAATTAAAATCTGTTGCATTTACTTAAGAAAACTTGAATTTTGTGTTTTAAAAAAATCTCGCTTTAAATCGCTTAAGAGAAAGTTGTTGAATATTTTAGCATTATTTCAATTTATTTCCCGTAACTTATATATTTCTGTAATTATGATGCTGCATTTCTGCTATTTTATACTGCATTTTTGTATGCAGTCAAATTAATATGCATGTCATTAATAGATTTATTTTGATATTGAATCAAGTGTCTTTAGCATCTGTCTAAATTTGATTTGTGATATTATTATTTAAATTTACGAAACCTTTAATTTACTACAAATCAATTTGTGTAAAAAATATTTTTACATTTCCAAATAAAAACAATGAATTTCTTCTCATTTTTAATAAATGTAAAATATACTAATGTAAGAAAATTTTATGAGTAAAATTTAAATTTGTTATCCTAACAAGAATGAAAAAACAGCAATAAAAGCTTTTTTTATTTAAACTCTTATTTACAGACTTATATTTAAATAATTATTGATTTTGTTTAAAAATAATTTTATGCAGTTCTTATTGAAGCTTTTGTAGAATATATTTTTCCAAAAGATATTTGAATACTAAAATCCATAAATCAAAACGTTTTGAAGAATTATTATTGAAGGGAAAATTTTTTCATTTTAACTAGAAAAAATGCTTTAAATAAAAAAAAATTTATCTCTCTTGAAATGATTTGAATTTAGCTTAAATTTATTTACTAATTTCATTTGAATATAAAATTTACTAATCGATATGTACATCTAAATATAGTAAGCTTATAATATACAATTTTAATCTGTAATTTGTCCTTATAATTTTTCTACCAAAATTTCAATCAATAGATTTCAGTCTTTTTAGAACTCAATTTAAAATTAGAAAAAATTGATCGCTTTCAAATGAGAAGAGTATAACTAAAATTAAGTTATTTTTTCTAAGCGAGCGCAGGTGCACATTGTATAAACGAGCGCATATAAAAAATCAAAATATGCTTTCAAATTGGCTCTCATATTGGCATCAAGTTATAACTTTACATTTTTTATTATTATAAGATAAATTCAACAGATTTAAAATAATTTTATAAAACATTTTAGAATAAGAAAATTATTTTCCTATAGATGAATGATTTAAATTTAAAACATTTAGGATTTTTTTCTATTTTTTATTTCCTTTATAAGCATATGTATTCAAAATCAAAGGAACAATGCACATAATCTATTATTTAATCATATATATATATACATTTTAACATGATTATTTACACAAAAAATGTATCATATTTTTGATATCAAGTATAATGGTTGATAATATATTTCAGATGCAAATATATTTTGTAAGAATAGATACAAAGCACACTATAGGTTGAATTATTTTTTTTTTTAATTCGGTGCAGAAAAAAAAAGAATTTTTTTATTCCAAATAATAAACACTGACATTTTATTCTTCGGAGTTCTATAAAATTGAATTCAATTTTAGATGTATCTTTGGTGCAAAATACTGCATCGAATAAATGATATTACATTAAAATTCAACTATACCAGTTGAAATATTGATCAAATTTAGAATTCATTTGCTCTTAAGTACCATTTAGGGACTTAAAAATAAATTAAGAGTTCAACACTCAATTCATGTATAACCCATTAGAAAAATTGAGTATATTTAATAATTCATACATGTTAAAATTAGTTCCTATACGTTTCAAAAACTTATAAGATACCATTGCACAAGTTTTATTTGTATAAATTTTCTTATGAAAATCTTCATACATGTTCAATTTCTATAAATTTTATCAAACTGAAAAAACTTCTACAGGATTGCAGTGAGATTTAAGAGTAAAAGAATTTAATAAGACTTAAGAATGAGGATAAGACTTAAGAATTAATGACTTATAAGCTTGTGAATTAATGAAGATAACAGTAAACAAATATTTTAATTAATGCATTTAAATTTATGATTTAACTTCCCTTTTGAACACAAAAGTAAAATGAAAAAAACTCAATTAATTTTGAATATTTAACTCATCAACTTCCACTTTAGTAAGCTTGAAAAAGTTTTAATATCTTTACAAATAATATGTCTCGAGAAATATTACACGAGACATATTATTTGTAACATCTATACAGTATTTATAACATTATAATTAGAAATTAAAATTTTACTATAACGATATAGCATATAATTACTTACTTTATTTATGATATAACACTGTAACATAATCGATATAATATTGATACCAAATTATTTTTTAACCCTACTTGAAAAATGGAAAAACACATATTTAAATTTCTCTTATTTACTTTGAATAATTCATATAAGAACCAACACTAAGGAATCGGAATTTTTTTTTTATTTACAGTTAATAGTAGTGATTCGCATAACAGAATTATCACCAATTTAAATATGAATACCGTATTTTTTTACTGAAATTATTTATTGTACTAAACTTAGAATTTATATGAATCTTTATTTTGTACAGTTTGTTGTATTTAAATATACATCAAAAACAGTACTGCATGTTCATGAAAGTATTAGTTAATATCGATTTAATTCTTTTTTATAATTCTAAAATTGCTAATATTTTTTTTATTTCCTTTAAAAAATTAATTTTCAAACTAACAAAATTCAGGCATTAATTTAGAGTTTTTATTAATAATTTCTTAGTTTTCTTATATATATGAATATTTTCTTTAACGTAACTCAATTTTTCTTTGCAAGTCCAAATGATTTTTCGATAATATATAACCGAAAAATTTACATTAGTAGAAATTTTAAAAACAACAAATTTTAAGAACAATGTTTAATACACAGTAACAAAAACAAACAACAAACCTAATGATTCAAGAATTTAAAATCAATAACAAGTTAAAATTTTTAAAATGTAATCATGCAAAAATATAAAAGTAATGAATATAATGAGTTATGTTAAATATAAAAAAGTTATTTTTTATTTACTTTAGAATCCTTACATTTTGAATGGAGTAATATCATTTTAGAAACATAGTATAGTACACAAATGCATAGTGATAAGTATATTTCAAGTATAATTTAACGTATAGTGAAGATATGTATTTAAAAATATCCGTCTCTGAAATGTAGATAAATTTTTGCAATCATTCTAAATTCCATTATCATTAATAACTATACTGTAAAATGTAAACCTTCAAACTTAAAATGTGAAATCTATAATAAAATCGACTGAAAACTGCAATTTGTTTTTAAAAAACTAATAAGTTGTCGAATTATATTTTATTTAGGAATGAGCAGTTAAAATATTATCCGCCTTTCTGAAACGTGACAGAAATGAAAAGCGAAAAGAACTGTAACTGAGCATTTATGTGTCAAAATAAATAAGTATTTTATTCTTAAATAAAGTATTCAATATCAAATACTTATTTACTTCTTTACTTTCATACTTATTTACTTCTTTACTCCTTAGTACTTTAGGGAATAAGTACTAAGGAGCACTATCAATATGTTTTTATATGCATACAAACGAAGAAAGGCTTGCATCGGAAATTATTAATTTGTTAAAATTCTATGCACTGAAACAATTATGAAAAACATTTGGAACTAATCAGAAGTGATTGAAAGGATAAGGATGTATATACGAAAAGATAACATGAAATATAATACATCTATAGGAGCATTAATATTTCTGCTTATAATTATCAAGTAAGCTTAAGATTTCCACATGAATAAATTACAAATCATCAACTATTGTTTAGCTACCATACTTTTAATTTTTTAAAAATTTCTTTTTTTTTTAATTTAAATTTAATAGGATTCAATTTAATCTGAAAACTTTTCCGTTATTTTATCCGAACATTAGTAAAATCATAGAAATAAATAAAGAAAAAAATTAAATTTCATTTATTTTGATTTTTTTCAGCTAAGTTTATTTGGCAGGAAATATATATATAACTTTCCTGAGAAATGATAAGTTAATATACTTATAATAAGATTCTTCAATATGTTCATATTTTGAATTAAATGACGAAATTAGCAATTATTACAGTTCAATATAAAATGCAGTCATAAAAATATATTACATACAAATTGTTTGCATATATTAGTTGAGGGGGGAGGTCATTCTTTGCACACGAGGGCGTTGCTTATATTAAAAATAATGCATGAATATTCTTATAACTCTTGCATTATTTAAATAAAATTTATTAAAAATAAATATTTCTCTCACAAATCTTATATCTAAACTAATTTCAAAAAAACCAATAAAAATAGAATTATTTATTTTCCCCACTTAGAAATGTGCTTCCATTTTATCCCATCGAGTTAAAATGGTAATAATAATATATGAAATTAAAACACGTTAATTTTAAAAATTGAGATTCGACAGTTTTAATATTTTAAGATTTGTAATACATTTTCTCAAAGTAGAGAGTGTGGAAAAGGAACGAGATATGAACTTATTAATCAGGCTATCATAAAAGCCAGTAATATTATGAAATTTTAACATAAACTTCTAATTTAATTTTTAAATTTCAAATGAAAAATTATTCATCGTATTATGCATTAATTGCGAAGCTGTATAAAAACAAGTGTACTGCCATCTATCGGTAGTTTGCCAATTAAAAAGAGAATCATTTTTCCCAATTAATTTTTTCCCTAATTGTTTTACGATGATGAAATTGATTCTACATTTGGTTCGTGACACTTTAAATCAAAAAATTGGAGTCAAAAATTAATTAGTCCTTTTTATCTTTGAGAGATTATTTTTCTGACAGTTTGTGGGCTCGAATTTAATTAATTTTGTTTGAAATAGTGAACAATATATTTAAAAAAACTAGCTTAGAACTTCAAACTTTAAATCCTACTTGACTTACAAAACTTATGTTGAGGTCAAAATTGCAATTTCAGTTTTTCATTTATTGAAATTAGCTTTTGCCTTTGCATTACGGGTTTGAAAAAATGTTTAAAGTAATTAGTTTAGTTCAAATCTGAAAGCCAAATGATTTCTTTTTCCTCTTTTATATTTTATACAGATAAAACAATTAAATAAAATGTTGACGTGTCAATACAATAGTGTGTGTGCTTGGGTGAATTAAGCTTACATTAAACAAAATTCTTCTAAAAGATTTCGAAACATATAATGCAAATCCTTTTTTTTTTTTTTTTTTTTTTTTGATGTGTCTTTTTAGAATTTTAAGTCAAAGCGGATTTTTTTAAGGCGTGGTGTGATTTTTCTCTACCACATTTTCTCACTCTTCTTAAGTTATTGGGGAATTAAGACTGTGAAAGTAATTTTGCAGAAATATGAATTAAAGAGTCCCCGTTTTTATTTGTTTGTTAGGTTGTCAAATTTTCAAAATTTATTAATTTTTTTTATCACAAACATATTTGGATATTTTAGATGTAAAAATACTTAGTTGAATGACAAACAATTTATTAAATTTAATCTAGCATTGTGAGGAAGGTGTCTTTTTCTTAAGATTTGGCGAAAGATCTCAACAAAAGAACGAGGATTTTTGAAAATCAATATTATAATTCCGAATGAAATTTTACAAAATATTTATAATTTCAATTAACCAAATTTGCTTAAAGTATACCTTGTTCAAAAGTTTAGTTATATATTTTTTTAATTGATAAGGTTACGAGAGAAAATAAAATGCCAATGCAAATGTGTAGCTGAAATGTTAGCTTTAAATCTAATTAAATGCAGTGTTTTTGTAAAATATTTAATGAACATTAATTACATAATGAATTTATAAAATAAGCATTAAAGCATTAATTATATAATGAATTTATAAAATATAATTTTAGTAATAAATTAATTTGATCCCGTGAAAGAATATAGACTGAAAACATAGGAAAGCACACGGTTCTAAGATAATGCTAAAATTATTTTATTTCAAATGTAGAATATTAGAAACATAAGATACACATTTTAAGTTTCTTTTTATAACTTTACTAGTCGTTATTATATGAAAAATTGTTATTTGCTCAGTTTTCTGCGTGGCTGATTGTCCCCAAAATTCAAGAATAATTGTATTGTTCAATTGTTATATCATCCATAAATTCATTTAAACTTATCACTCGTGTAACAGAATAATAAGCATTTTGCATGCCTAATCATTGAATTTCAATTCATAGTTTATAAGAAAGAAAAATATTGATCAGTACATTTTTTCAAGTGTGTCGAAAATTTGGCGATTCTGTACAATTTCCCTAAAAATAATAAGCAATATTTAACTGTCAAATTCTAAAATGACGTCATTAAAAAATTATTAAATCATGCATTAATAAAATTAATTTTAAAATTTCTTATCAGAAAATACCTCACATTGCGCTTTACATTAATCACATCTAAATAACACAATTAATCTGGTTTAAAACTTTTAATCTGTATTACATGTTAAGAAAAGACTCTGGGAACAAGATTACTCTTCAAGTTTTATCTATTATAACGGGACCCGTCTCTTCTTACCAGATGTTGCCGGATTTCCGCGGTATCGAAAGGGGTGAAAGTATAGCCGGAGTTCATGAACCCGTGATGCAGGGAATCAAGGAAAGAGCCCCCGACGACGGGCCCCCGCCCGGTCGTAGACCCTCATCACCAGGTGGGGGAGATGGATGAAAAACCCTTTTCCCACTAAAATGCAGTCCCTGGTCATTGACAGCGGTGGGATGTGACGAGAGGATGCAGATGTCTCCGATCCTGAAACGTCTTGGATTTGCATCTTACAACTCCAGAATATTTTGATTTTTTTTTTTTTAATTGTAAACTGTATACGAAATTTTGCTATCTTCTTGTACCAATATGTAGATAGGAAAATAAAATTTAAAAAATAGAATGTTTACATTAATAGAAGCTTTATGACTAAAAACGCACATAATGATTTTTTTAAGAGATAGTTCAGCTAATTCGAGTTAAAGGAACACCAATCAAATTAAGAATCCAAATTAAACAGAATTTAAATATTTTAGAGTTTAAATTGTTAAAATATTATGAGTATATAATGTTCGTAACAAGATTACTAATTTTAACTTCAATGGTACGATGTGTGTCTCCAGATTTAGCTTCAGATATTAATTAAGTATAGTAAATTAAATTTTTATTGAAATTAAAATTTTACTAAAAGTGATACATATGGGTTTACTATGTGTTAAAATTAATGACTGTAAGTTGATAGAATGCTAGGGTGATAGCAAATATTAACTATTTTTAAAATTTTAATTAAGTACATAAACCGCGAAAATAAAATATAATATCTATAAAAATTAATTTGTAAATTATTATTTTTCTGAAAGAAGCTTAAAGAAAGATTCTTCGATTTTTTCATAAAAAAATTTAAACAAACTTTTTATATTAAAATCAAAATCTAATTTATAAGTAAAATATTATTAACTTGGACGTATGAATCATTTTTAGCTAAGAAAATATAATTTTAAGCTGCTTGGAAATATTTATCAATGAAAAATTAAAACTAGTTTTATGATTTTTACTTTAGAACAATGTACAAATACCAGTAATTTTAAAAAAAATGTTTCCTCCATTTGGGGACTGAGGCTCTAGACACCGCGGAAATAAAATGAAGTAATGAATTCACAGAAACTTGAGAAGTTTTACTAAATTACAGTATAAAACACTTCTTCATTGGGCAAGTGTTGTTTTATGTTTCATCAAAATTATTAACCGGACACAATACACTTTAAATTGTTTGAATTACCCGCGAATTAACGAAGTCTATATTATTTGAAATCATGTATTTTAACTTGTAGTCTTATTTGACTGCTCAAGGTGAAAAATCTGAAATATTCTTGAATTAATTCGATATTGTTTGACTAAAAAAAAGGCATGTATTGAATTCATTTACCTTATTTCTCATTATACTTCTTAAAATGTATTATCACAATTTGCAAATTGACGCAAGTGATATGTTTGAACATTACTCAGTGTTCACATTTAAAAAAATCATTTTCTGAAACATAATGTTCAGGAAAATGATTTTTTATACGGGCGTAAAATGATTTTCTTTATATGTACAACAACTGTCATTAATTGTGTGGTCATTAAGTCCCAAATGATTTTAATAAATCAATATGGTGCAGAGAACAATAACTTTTACGAGTAAATTAACAATAAATACACTCTTCCAATAAATTCGTGTTTCGTACGACTTGCCTATATTCCAAATACTAAAAAACAAGCTGTGTTTTCTATTCTAAACGAAGCTAACGATTAATATGAAATAATTGACTATGAATTGTTTTTTATGTACATCAATTTCATAAAATGCTATTTGAAAAATGAAAAATTACAGTACGAAATTTCAATATAAATCATTAAAATTCAATGAAAGATAAATCACTCAAAAAGGCCAAACGATACGAAACATTTAAAAAATTATATTTCATGATTTAATTAATAAACATAAATCACTGTTTAAACAACGTTCATTTATGTTCTATAAAATATAATTATTTAAACAAAACTTACGGGCTTATTTAGTGATTTCATCAGAGCTAACCTTACCATCAGAGTTAATTCTTAAGAAATTTTATTTGGCTGAAACTAAACCTCTCTTCTCTTCTCGCTCTTTCTCACTGGAGCGAGATTCAACGAGAGTGTGCCAATTAACACACTAAGTTAATTGCTAATGACTTAAGTTATGATTAAGCGTTATTTAGGAAAGGAAGCATAGTTTAGTCGCCAAAGTCTGCTGCACGCTTGGCGAGAAAATGAGAAGATTAAAAAAAAGAAACAACTTGTCTGAGAGCATCTTCATTTTGGTATCTGTTTCCGCGAAACCGAATATTAGAAAAGTGAAAATCTTAAAAAATCTTTTATATATATATATATATATATATATATATATATATATATATATATATATATATATATATATATATATATATATATATATATATATATATATATATATATATGTATGTATATACTGCGATTCATAGTAATATTGAGCATACTTTATTCAGATTTTAAGAACTATTTACATTATAAATAAGCTTAAAATTAAGATCCATAGTTTAAAAAGAATTATAGAATAATAATTAGTTATAACATTAAATATAACAATTAATTACTACTTTATAACCAAGGAAAAATATTTATTAATAGAATATAAATTAACAAACTTAATTTAAAGCTGTATTATCGATAGCATTGAGAAAAATTTATTTAACTATATTTTTGTTATGATATATTCAAAATATTTTTTAATAAACCACATTCCTCTAAAATATATCCTCATTTTTTTAACACATACCATACAAAATATTTTCCCCACATTTATAAACACATTTTTAGAAACATGTAAGGTGTTCTTAAACTGAGAATTAGTTTAAAATGCGCAATTTCGTTTCTACTGATTTAGCTAACAACTCTAAGCAAGGTAAAGAATTTTTTCGTCCCGTTCAGATCAGTTTTCTGGATATTAGAGCCCATTAGACAGAGACTTACAGTTTAATGTGGTCTCTCAGGATGAGTATCAAATCAAAGAACTTTATATTATAAAGTCTAGGTGAGATTGTGTTCTTTGCCAATTTGACCCCAATTTTTTTGGCGAGGAAGTTTATTTCAAATCTTATCACTGGCCAATGAATATATGTTAAGATGAGTGTGAAAATAATTTATGAGTGTCATTATTTGAAATTCGAATAAGATTTATGCTCATAAAAAAGCAATATCAGGCTTCCCAAACTGTTTTAAATTTTTAAACTACGTGCCATGAAAAAATGAATCTTGTATATTTGAAATATTATTTCTATTTAGTTTTATCTTCTGTTTGTTTCACTCTAATTGAGAGAAAACTAACCAACAAAAGAATATTAAATTTATAAAATTTATATGGAGTCAAAGGAAAAACTTTTTGGAGAATACATATAGAAACCATTAGCAAATGTGAGATATTGTTATATGTTAAGCACAGCTGTTGATATTGTGATTGCTAATATGAGTAATACTCACATGTTAAAATGCTTAAATAATTTGTGTAGTTATATTTAATCTCAATTATTAAGGTAGAAAATTAGCTTTCAATATTTTTAATTCACAGTTCAATTCTAAATTTCTCTTAAACAATGCATTTGGCCAGCTTATTTTATTATTTTTAAGACAAAATTGCAAATAATGTTTCTTACATTTGATGTAATCCTGAATGATACTTATTTTAATTTTTGAATTAAAAAAAAGCAAATTATTTATTGGTAGAAGATTTTACAGTAATTTTGCTATTTATGAAATAAAGTTTAACAATTAATATGATCGATAGCAAATTTTATTTGAATTCCAAAAGAAATAGAATTATACGGTCCACTTATTCCTTATTTATCCATCGATATTAGTAAATGCTATTCAAATTAAAATATTTTCCAAAATTTTAGCATTTATTTTATCTAGTGATTTTTTTTAAAATTTAGGAAATTTATCCAAAAGAAAAAATAAATAATGATGGTTTGCAAACACTAATATGTTCTAAACGTTGTACTTACTTAACAGATAGGCATCACATTAAATGCTATTTGAAAATAATTAATGTATAATTGGTTATAATTTATTATCAAATAGATAAAATAAATATTTTATTTAGTTTATATAAATAGTGGCTTTTAAAATTAACGTGTACTTACAAAATTTAGAATACATAAATTTCAAGTGTTGGAAAATTTACGCTAAAAAAGTAAAAAATTGCAAGTTGAAAAACACTAATTATAAACCGGAATAAATCATGTTTTTCTAGTTTAGTTAGCATCAAGAGTAGCTAATCGCTTATTTCATCAGCTTGGAATTTTGATTAGATTGAATGAAAAATGCAGCACCAGAAATGTAAATAAACAATCAAAGTTTAGTGCATACATTAAGTATCGAAACATCATTAGACATATCTTCAAAATAAACAAACATTCCAGTTCTTTTGATTAAAATAAGCAAGAATTCTACTTCATTTGATTAAAAATAAGTTACATTTTCGATTAAAAGATGTAGAATTCTGAATTTCATCAAATTCTTGTTTGGATTTTCTTATTTCAAGACGAGTGGGATTTAAATTTCTATACAACTTTAATATAACTATAAAGAGTTTCCTTGGTCAAAATGATTACGCCAGCAAAAACACAATACTCTGAAATATTTTTCAAAAATATTTATCGCACTAGAATATCAAAGCAATTAAAATTCTGAACTCTAATCAACCCACAGATTATTGTCTAAAGCATATTAATGTATCTTTAGTTTAAATTTTTATTAAAAATTTGGGTAAAAGAGAATTAAATAACAGTTAATTCTCTTTTACCCAATTCGTTAGAATGATCAGTGACACATTTACATTAGAGTGCGAAATTTAATTTTCTTTTTCATTTCCGAGAATGAAATAAATATACTCCAAATTTAGTAAAAACATTTCTAAATTATACCTATAAAAATCATATGTCATGGCTGCATTTCTTAAGTCAAAAGAATTAGCGTTCTGAATTCGGAGTAACTACAAGAAGTCAGATCAATTTGTAATGTTTTGAAATTCAGCAGAAATATATGCATTTCTGCTGAATTCCAAAAACTGTGGAACCATTAATGTATTAAACAGAATTTTCGGTTAAAAATAACTGAAAAATAATAAAAACGCATTTTTATCGTTAAGAATGTATTTTAAAATTGATGAAATATTCGGCCACGTTATAAATGAAAATTAATAGAATCAGGGCCTGGTTCTGATTTCTGATCACCAGATAAATTCTTGTTTTTAATACTAGTAAGCATTTTCAAATGAAACTTTATTTTAATTAAAGATACTTTATTGGGTATTAATTTTTTTATTTCCAATTTCATTATTAGCGCATAGAAAAATATAAAAATAATGTTGACACAGGTAATATTTAATTTATTACACACATATTAACATTTGTGTCAATATACTATTTTCCAAAGTTTTAATAAATTCTTTTGTCAGTAGACTTTCTAAAGACAATGTCTGAGCTTTAACAATCAAAGATTTATTTTATACACTAAAAGAGAATCTATTTCTTTGAAAAAGGACAAATAGGAAAGAAAGAAGAAAGTGAACAAGTAGGCCAGCATTACTTTAGTGTATGTAAAGTCTATGATTAAATATCCCTTATTAAAAACGTACTTCCTCTTTTAAAGTTAGCAAAAACATTAAAATTGATAGAACATGTTCAAAGAAAAAAAGTTCATTAATTACAAATAACCAAGAAAAGATTTATAGTGGCATTCGTTGAGATAAAGTATAACAATACAAATTTTAATTAACCAAGATTTTCCATATTAACAATTTAAAAAAATATGAATTTATATCCAAAGATAAGACTCAGCTACATAACTAAAATTTATATTTACAAAAATTAACAACACATTTAAGGCAGAAATATAACGATATTACAAATACTAACATTACATGACTTCATTTTGCAAATCGTTAAAAAATAACACAATAAATGCTCCATGAAAGACATTCATTTTTCATAATTTGGGGTCTTTTTCATTTCTCATGACCATTCATTTTAAGAAACCTTATAAAATATTTCTCATTTTGCAGTATTGTTTTAAACATATTTTGTATTCTTTTAAACTACAATAATACCATTCATATAGTAATATTATTGCAACATTGAAATTACTATTTTTTAGAGAAAAATATAGTTCTCTAATTTTAGACTCTGAAAAGGTTTTATGGTACTTTTTATTGCATATTTATGTATTATGCCATAAAATATCTGTTCTGAATTTTAATTTATAGTATAATCTAAAGATAATAATAAAATTATGGTAACGCACATACAAAATTTGTTAAACTATTCATTAATTTATAAGATTCATATTCACAGAAATCGATCTTTTTCTATGTGTATTTAGATTTCACTTTAAAAAAATCCACTTTAAATGATATTTTTCGCAACTATATATACAATGCTATTTCTAAAACGTTTTCTCGATTTCCTAAAGGAAAAATATGTTTTAATATATATATGTATGTATATACATCATATATATATATATATATATATATATATATATATACACATATAAAGAAGTAAAATTTTTTTATACATGTAATGCTAAGAAAATGTTTGTTAGTTCAATTTATAAAAAAAAGATCCATGTATCTAAAAATATTTTTGCAAAAAGAGAGAAAACATAACTCCTTTGGTTTTATGTTCTGCAAATAAGAATATACCCGAAGGAGATATTTTTGGGTACCTCTAAGAAATCACTAGTTTTTGGGTATACTTCGTAATATTAACTATACCCAATCAGTTAAAATGAAAAATATAACAGTGCTATCTTCACTATAACGATATTTTATTTGAACAATTAATTTTTAAATTGAAAAATAATAATTATTATATCTAATCCATTTTACATTACACCTTATGACGTATTAACATATTAGGAGTAAACATACTTGAATAATAAATTTTAAAAATACATGTTAAAAAAAACTTTGACCAAGAAAACTTTCAATACTATACGAGTTTAAATGAAAAATATTTTCTAAAATATAAGGGATTATAATGTTTTATCCATGAATTCAAAAAACTTTTTAATTTTTGTTCGTTTTTGATATTTTTTGTGTCTTAATTTTAAAATAAAGTATTAGATAAAAGTAAAATTAATATTATCAGTATTTTTTTATTTACATTTTAATTTGATTTAAAACTTAATACTTTACTTGTAATAAATTTTCTTGAAAATATTTTTACGATTTAAAGTATTATCATTTATTTCTATTTTTATGTGTTTATTTTACTATAGCTATTAATTTATGAGATTTTGTGAATATTTACTTCATCAGGCCAAAGGATATTAAAAATATTTTTATATCATGATAATTAAACATACAATGTATTTAAAATATTTTGAAAATATTTATCTGAAAACATGTAAAGGAAATCTGAATAATATTTTTCCAAAAGTAAAATTTAGGGTATAAAATTTAATAAAATTCTATAACACGATAAAAATTGTTCATTTTAAGAATGCTTAACTTGTTGTAGGTGGAAATTAATTAACATTCATGGTTGTTACTAAGTTTCGAAATTGTTTTTAATAACAGCAGATTAGAGATATCTTAATTTAAAGACAACACTCTTGAAACAGCGCTTTTCTTCCTGATGAGAGATGATTAAAACGTGCTATGGCTTTCTTACGCTACTTGCACTCAATATAAAATAAAGATAATTAATTTGTAATTCATAAGGCTTAAATTAAACAAATATCAAAGGAACATTAAGAATAAAAAATGAAAATATAATGAAGGAAACAAAATGGAAATGGATATGTATCGAGCACATGAAAAAACATTAAAATCTATGCTTTTATAATTTTCAAGTTTATTATTCAAAGTTTAAAGTATCAATATTGAAATTTATTATAATAGACGTGGATGAATGCTATTGCATGGCTTATTTTTAAAACACAAAGTATCTTAATTATACTATGTAAAACAAATTTTATAAGATATTACTTGAAAAGAAAATGCTACACACATGGAATAAAAAAATTTAACTAGTTATATATATATATATATAGATATATATATATAGTTATAATAATTTTATTTATGATTATTAACATTCATTTTATATGTTATACACCTGAAATTCTATAAACTACCAAGTTGTTAAACTAGTAAATACATTATTTAATGTTTTTGAGTTGAAGTACATATTTTTATGATTTTAAAAAAATTCTTAAATGGTTTTATATAATTTTGTGGAGAAAATATAAAATGTTTGATTAATAATTTGGTAAAACGTATAACATAATTTTCTTTTAAATATAATAATTAAAAACACTTTAATTAAATTAAAAGTTAATTTAATTAAAGGTCAAGGAATATTTTTAATTTAGCATAGTTTAAATTCAATTGTGTGTGTGTGTGTTTTATGAATGGTCTCTCAAAGGAATTTCTTTTTTCTAATTTGTGAAATAAATTCGAGTCTTAAATATTTGTAAAAATTAAAATTAATTTTTCTGTGAGGTTTGCGTTTTTGTGCTTTATATTGAGAGTAAAAATATTATAATTTAAAATTATTTTTGTTTTCCCTATATACATTCCATGAGCCTCAATTGAATTAAAATTTCATTATAAGATTTTTAATAAACTTAACAACGTAAACTAAAATGTCTAGAAACATTGTAATTGAAATTAATTAAAAATTAATAAAATAGATATTTTAAACACAACTTGTGATATAATTATGATTAGAAAATTCAAATACATAAATCTAGTGCCTTAACACTGTTGAAATCCAATCGAATTGAATTTTAACTGAATTTCGTATTTATTTCGCTATTGATAATTATCTCATATTAGAAAATATAAGCAAAATTTTTACTTCTAAATATATATTTCAAACTATATTGTTTTAATATGCCTTCGTTATAACCTCATTAAATTTGAATATGCATATAAACATTTCTTCAAATTTATATTCTCATTTAAAGAGTAATTTTTTGTTTCAATTTTAACTCTGACAAAATTGCTTAGCAAGTAATATTTAGTATGCATGTCATACTTCAGGTACTGTATAAAAATCAAACAAGATTTGATTTTCAACTAAAATAATAAATAAAAAAGGAATTAATTAAATAAAAAAAATTGAGAGTGACTTTAGATATTTTTCATAAAAAATACATCGAAAAGGAATTTTCAACAGAACGGTTTTTGTCTCATAACATTTTGATCTCATAAATATTACTCATAATAATTTAAAACCATAAAATGGTAAAGAAAATTTAAGTATCATTTTATATTGTTAGTTATTCATATTAAATTAAAACTTATAAATTGCTATTAATGTTTATTAAGTTTATATCATTTATTAGTATATAATTATAATATATCTATATTTATATCTATATATATATATATATATATATATATATATATATATATATATATATATATATATATATCATATTAGTATAAGCTAAACAAATGTTGTTAAGAATTAAGCTATGATTGTTGTTAATTTTTATGTAAATTAAATTAATAAGTATGAATATAGTTAATCCACTATTATAATTATTTTAAATTGTGATATTTTATACCATTCATTAGAACTTATTACGTGTTGCAATTTTCTATCCAAATTAAAACATAACTTTGAACATTTATTCCTAAATGTGTTTGACTTTAAAGGAATCATATAAAATACACTTGACTTGTCATTCAATTAGGAGTACAAAGTATGTCCATCTGAACTGTTATTGAGAAATAAACAATAATCGGATATTTCAGCTGTAAGTATGCACACACACACATTACCTAACAATTAAAATCCACGCTTGTTGCACTCTTCTTGCGTGAAAGAGCAAAAACAAGAATAAAGAGGCGAAAACATGATTTATCAGAGAATCATAAGTAAAAATCTTCCATGCACTCAATAACTTCAAACAACAAAACTCTACAAGAGAAGTACTTACTAGGAGGCGTCCACTGTTTCCATAACATCATTTTAATTTAAGGCAGCAAATATAATCCAGAGAGATGCTTAACCATCGAAATTTGTTGGAAAAGTGGAAAAAAATCGCGCCTAAATCCGCTCGCATGTCCCTTTACCCCTTCCTCGGTTGTCGAACTTTTGCCAGGTGGGGTGCAAGCAGGATCAGCGAGGGCTCCTTCTAACCCTTTTTTCCATCCAGAAAACGGAAAAGGGGGTTTATTTTTTCACTTCTTTCCACAGCTCTTTAGCTCTAAAAATGCAAAATACTGCAGTGGGAGAATCGCTGTCAACGAACTAGATGTCCTCTGCGAAGCAACTGGAACGGAAACCAGCTACTTAACCCTTTTTTTAACCATAGCGAACATCCTTCCAAGAATAAGTATCGACGATTCAAGAAAAATGAGAAATCGTCTGCCTAACCTGATTTCAGATCTGGCAAGGAACGAATGAAATAAGTTATTATGCTAAATCGTTCGAGGCAGCTGGCTATTCGACTTTTCTTTTTCTTATCAATCATGTTCTTTAAGTCTTGGCAGTCAATTTATTTCCTAAAACAGAGCCAAAATACCCAGTCATCAAGGATATAGGGGAACGGCTGTAAATTAATCGTGCCTTTATAACAGCTCGGCCAGCAAAATGTTTCGAGGAGATAGACGAGGTGCGAATATTGCAATTCTCAAGTTATGTCCTGAAGCTAGATTCATTCACTGTAACGATTTTTTTTTTCAATCGAGAGTGCATTATATAAGCGATACACGTGTTTTAAGACATAAATAACAATGGTTATGTTGATGTCTCAGTCACAGATATTCAATTTATTTTCTCTGTAAAACATAATTTGGAGTATCTTGTAAGGTTTCAAATTACTTTTTGAACTTTGTAAAGTTCATCTGCAAAGTTTTCTATATCAACTATAAATTATCACATTTAATTAAAACAAATATAGAAATTCTATGTCTGAAATGAAAGTGGTGTCTTATAAATTATTTGAAATATAGTTATCTAAATAAAATAAAAAGGGAGAAATCAATGACATTGGTAATATAATCAGTATAACTCTTCACTTTGAAAATATAGAATCAAATATCATTTTTGGGCAGAATCAGTGGATGATATATCTACATATATTTCTCAAGTTATACTTAAGAGTACAGAACACTTCGGGTTACATCTATATTTAAGACTATTAGAGGTGTACTTTAAAGCTCTCCATATATGCACTACGACTTATCAAAACATATTTTAACTTATATTTTAGATTTTCTCTAATGAGAAAAATAGAGTGTTTTTGAAAAAGTTTAAGAGTTCTATTCAGTAATATCAAAATTAAAGGGAAAAATGAAACTAGATATGCCAGATAAATCACATTAACCAATGCAATTCTTAAAATAACTAGTAATAGTTAAATATCTCATGGGTGTTATTGACATGTGGTTTAAATGATATACCATCATCTTTTTCGAAAGCATAGAATATACTTACAAGAAACATATTTCGGTCCGCTGTTAATGAACACTGATTCATCTCGACAACAGGGTTTAGCCCACGCTTCCACAGACGATCTAGAAGACTCAACAGATGAGTCGGAAAACTATTCTTAAATGTAACTTTCTTCCACAATTAGTAATGGTGTATAAAATGTTTTTATGAACTTAATGAAATTAATGAACTACATGTTCCGAAATGTTTGGACTTTTCGAACATTATGAGCCCGCTTTAGAACTTCAAAAACTTTTTGAATCCTATTCCCTTTTAGTATCTTGGAAACCTTTTAAATATTTTTAAACCTAAAATGCTTTTAAAAGCTAAGGTGCTTATTAAACTTGTATAAGCTGCCTGCCTGTATATAGTTATTAACTTTCGTATCATGCCATACTTTTATTTTTTTCTTAATTAAGTGTTCATACTATTTATAATATTGCTCTTTCAATATATTTAATGTTTTTAATGCCCTAATATTACCCTAGAAATTGTTACCGGTCTTTTTATTGATTGTAAATTGTTTCTCCACTGTCTGTTGTATGTGTCATCATGTTATATTTTATTTTTAACTCAGAGAAAATTTTTAATGCTATTCCCTGATATTCAACACAGGGCTTAAAGCCCCTTAAAATGTTTTGTAACTTCTTGCTACCAATTTGGAAGCAAAATTTCTTTGCCTTGTTAAATGCCACGCTCTCACGTACCGCGCAAAGGTGTGGAGCACAATAGGTGTTGGGAAGACGGCACCCGTTAACCTTAAGGTACAGCCCGGTGTCTCCCCACACAAGTTATGTATGTATTAAGAAACATTTCCTGCTAACAAGGTCTATTTATGCATACACCGATAGTAGTGTAAGCGAGCTCCAGAATATTCCTTAAATTAATGAGTTTCGAATGCTCTCCCTCTAATCAAGCACCTCGTAAGTTTGAAATGTACCTGAGCTGGCACTCTACTCTCCACATACACACGCATTACACCAGTGAAAGATGAAAGACGTCACAGATGGAAGTGGACATATCCCCAACCCACTTAGGTCCAGCAACCCAGCGAGGGAGAATGTGGTCACCCTCCCAACCACTGTCCGTGGCAAATGGCGAGAAACTATTGAGCTTCTGGAGCTTGGTCTATTTCTGAACTACTACAAATAATTATATTCGATGTGAGATGTGTGCCAACAAACTCTTACGCTGTTACCATCTCGATTGGATAGTTTAATAAATTTACACGTTAAAAATTGTTGTACATTGACTTAATTAAATTTATATTAAAATTTACTGTTCAATATGATGGAGTTTAAAAAGCTATTTCCATTCCTAATGTTCAAATAATAAACTTCCTTTTTAATGTTAAACACTTTAATCAAACGTTTCCAATCATAAATTTTTTAATATAAAAATTTAATTTACTTTAAATCCCCAATTTTACAAAATTTATAGATTATGATATAAGACCAATTACACAGGCATTTTAAATTTTAGAAAACATGTATGCTTTTAAATTTTGCGGATTACTGACACGAGAGCAAATACATTGATATCCTCAAATTGAGATAACATACCATTTTACAAAATATATGATTTATGGTGTGAAACAATCACACACTAACCTCGTAAACTTAAAAATATCATGCTATTTTCTAATTTTTAAAACAATATTATAAACTAATATTTAAGTGAAAATGTATTAAATATAGAAAGCATTTTTTTAATTTTTGCAATTATCTTATTAAAATTATTGAATTTGAGAAAAAACCCAGTTAAGTATTGAATTATGGAATTGCCACATACTTGATGTTAAATACTCCCATAGACGACCGCTCAATCCGGCAATTAATACCAGTAAGGAAAGCTAAGATCTTTCATGGTATCTTGCTTGTTTCAGCTCATATAACGATTTTAGAGACACGCATCAGCTTGTAAGGGAATTAAGATCCGGGCTCGAATCGCCGATTCCATGCTCTCAAAGATTCTCCAAAGGTAGGATTATTCATCAACAAGACTTCAGCGAGTCTCGCGGATCAATCTTCAGACCTTTAAGGATTAAGATTAATCAACAAGGTATAATCGTAAGGTGAATCTTTATCCTGCTTCTTAACTTATCAGCTATAAACTTTAAGTTATGAAACCTTAAGTTATGTCATGATAATTCCGCATATTGCATTATGAGAAAAAGGATGTTTGATTTATATATAAATCAAACGTATAACAGTGGCTGATAAAAAAAAAGCCACACAACTAAAATATTTTGTTTTGGATTAAGTTAAGAGAATATTTTTAATCAAAACTTTTAAAAAATAAAATAAGGCACCACAATATTACAGCTAAGATTACACCATGTTTTTAAAATATTTAATTTATAATTTAATAGTGTAATATATAGTATTGTGTGTATAATAATAAACAATAATTATAAGTTATATCTTGTTTTAAAATGAAAAAAGTTGCTGTGAAATTAGGGACAAAATGTGAAATAGTGTCATTCACGTACAATGGTATGCAAGAAACAAAATAACTGATTTGACAAAAATTTCAAATAATTTAAGACTTTTTTCTCGTATCTATAGATTATCTAAAATACATTTTGGAGTTAAAAATAGTAATTCACGATAAATTTCTGTAATATTCTTCATCTTATATTGATGTTTTTTAATTCTGCTAAATTAGTAGGCTTCAAGTTTTTATTTGATATTACATCTCATACACATTCAGAAAAAAAATTGATATACTTTATAATACTTCTGATATATATTCGTAAAATTTGGGCTGGATTGTTCGCCCTTCTAGAGTCGCATTTTGATGTTCTAATTCATCAAGGATCTACATATTAAAATAGGTTCAGAACCTGTACTTGGTAGGGAATTAAACCCATGAACAGTTGAAATGAACAACAGATCGATAACCATTCAGTTTCCAATTTAGATATTAGTTGCCGACTCGTAAGAATAAAAAGATGGGTATTAATCATCCACTATTCAATAATTTAATTTCATCTTTTCATCCAATTTTGGACTCTGTTTTTAACACCTCATTAAGGCCTGCCAAACAGCTTAAGAAATGTTATGCATTTTAATTGAGCCTGACTGGAAAAGCCCTGAGTTGGGATTTTACCAGTCAGATAAAAGTAGCCAAGTGAAGTTTTCGTGATTTTGAAGAAGGAACCAAGCAAAAATACCCCTGCCACCCCCAGAGGTATCCTTTCACTTGGTATATAACTGCCTTCTGCAGCAGAGTCTTTTCGCAGATCGTGTGTCTCAGAGAAGAAACCTGAAACTTCTCAAATGCTCTGCTGAAAATGTGCCGGAGAGGACGTAAACATGACATCCCTCTTCCATTGCACAATAGTTTCAGGTATAAAACTCAAAAACTTTCACTCTGAAAAGTAATTCCCTACCACTGGACCATGGTGAGCTGGTGTATTTCTTAAATATTTTCAAGCATTTCAATTCATGAGGCATTTCCTTCATTTTTTATTTTATTTTATTTATTTTTTTTATTATTATTTTTTTGTAAAAGTAATGTACCACAAGTGTTGTTCTCATCCGTTCTCTTTTTAATGAGGATGGATTATCTTAGCATTTATAAAATTTCATTGAATGACATAATAAATAGCGAATTAAATTCTGTAAGTACAGTCTATGTGGTCTTCTGATTTCAAAATAATGCGTAAATTTCTGGAGCCGTAATTGTCGTCGGAAACATTAGCACATTTAATTTTAAAAAAAGTACTCTGAATATTTGTTATTCATTTTCTTTGAATTCCTATTAATCATTTAATATTTGTGAATATTTTTAATGAATTATTTACTCGTAAATATATTACAATGAATATTTACCATTAGAGTTTTCTTTGAAATTCGCTTTTGATTACTCTTTAGTATTGAAAACTTTAGTATTAGTCTTTTATTATTATTCGACATTATTTTTTGCCTCTTTTTTGAATTTATCAAATGTGGTCTTACATTGAATCTGACAAATCAAATTTTACCATATTTAAAAATTAAAATTAATTAATAAGCAATTAAAATTATTTTTCTTTATTATTTTATTCTTCGGTAAATTTTGGACGGGAAAATTTATTCTGAATTCAAATTTTATAAATATAAAGTTCAACTTTTTCTTCCAATTGATGGTTAAAATTCTAAAAGGTTTTTCACCATATGGTTACTTACAAGAACTGGTGGGACCGAGCTTGACATTTTTAATTGGATTTTGAACTATTACAGACATCAATGATAAAGAGGGGAATCAAGCCTACAATTATTGAACTGTATGCCAGGGAAGGTTAGCATTCAGTGATCCGCCATTCCTGACGACACAGCTTCATCAGAGAATCCCTGCGTTATGATTCACGATACAGTTCCAGGATCAATCTATTAATTCACTTTGATTTTATTTCTTCGTTCAATCTTAAGACAGCTTAGCGAGCTGACAGGGTGAGTTCGTAATAGTTTTCATCACCTGAAGTTCGGGACGTACCCTGACATAAAAAAGATAGGAGAATAATTCATATTCATTATAAATTTATGAACTCTCATCATCATATTTTCAATTTTCTTAAAAGAAGGGACTTTTAAGCATTGCTCTGTCAAACGATTCCATTTACTCTGGGGGAACTCGATAATATGAATAAACCAAAAGTATTAGTTAACAAGTTAAATGCTGATATTTTTTTATTTTGAAAATTTTCATCACGATTTTTAAATTAAGACTAGAAATATTAATTACACAAATAATTCATCATGAATATTTTTCCATGACATGAAGCATTGTCATGTTGGAAGATCATATTTCAGATTAAAAGTTTTAAAATAATGATAGCATATATATATATATATATATATATATATATATATATATATATATATATATATATATATATATATATATATATATATATATATGTAACATGTATATACATACCTATTTAGAAAACATAATTAAGGAACACAAAGATAATTAGAATGTATATGTATTGTTAGAAAGCACAAAAAAGACAGTTAATACCTGCATTATCCATCTGATCACAAACGTTGGCAAAAGTGGCCGAAAACATGGTTTTCTACAGAGATATTTACTTAGATTTTAGTATTCTTTTTATAGCTACTTTTGCATTTATTGATTTATAAGCGTTATAAGAGTGTGTGTATCTGCTTAACTTTGCATAGATTATAATTTTTCAGTTATTTTAAAAAATTAAAGGACTATAATTACAGAAATCCAATATTTATATTGAAAATCAACAATTTAAATTTAAAATAATCAAACTTCATTAAAAGTTACTGCAAAATATTAAGGAATATACCTGATATAGTCTCATTAGTATTTTATATGCTTCATTTATAAAAAAAAATAGGGATCAATGTGCCACTTTTTAAAAGGTATTTTATAAATTATTTTATTTATAATTATTTTTTTTAGTTAGTTTCTAAAAGTGATTTTATTTTCTACTAAAATGAGATATTCCAAATAATGATATTTTATGAAATTTATTCCGCTATCAAGTCAATAAAAATGAAGAAAAGTTATTGCTAAACAAACTGCAGCATAGTCTGAAAAAAATCATCTATGTTTTATCAGGAACTTAGAGAATTTGAAAAGTGTGACAATTGAAGACTTTTAAAAACTGCTGCGAAACAGATTTGTAAAATTTTGAGGAAAAAATAATAATCTACGCAAATGCAAGCCAACATCATAACTATAAATACTTTTAGAACAATCTAATTTACAGTGGTAAATGTATAAATTAATTACAATAAAAGCATTTAATATGTACATTTCTCGAAATAAAAAGTACATTATGATGAATTTCGAAACTGTGTTTTTAAGTGACATTTGATATTTCACTAATAAATTTCTCCGTTACTGGGCTACCTTAATCCGCACACCAATTTGTAACTAATAGTTATGGAAATATTTCACAAATTAGTTATATATGTAAATAAGATACATTCATCTTACGCTACTCTACGAACTTCTTTTTTAACATTCTACTTCAGAGAACTGTTTGATTCTTTTCTTTTGTGGTATAATGCAAAACAAAATATCATGAAATACTTTTCATCTGATTTAGACTTACCAAAAATTTAGTTTAGAAACCAAATATGTATTATTCAGTTTTAAAATAGAATGGTATTTCAAATATTATTTGATCATAAGTATTTTTATTATACATACATATATATATATATATATATATATATATATATATATATATATATATATATATATATATATATATATATATATATATGCATCGTTATTGTTTTATAATATTTAGAAGGATAATAGATGATTCCCTCCCAGTATCAAAATATCTAACTGAAATTCGTTCTACATATCTGTGCAGAGCATAATTACATTGCATCCAAACATCATAAACATATCCGAAAGTGCATCCTCATTATCTGCCCTTAAAATATAGCGTTATCAAATGGTTTTAAACACATTGATATCCAAATCCGTTCTTCAGCGAGTTGCCTCCCTTTGTCTGTTTGGTGCGGTGGACTCTGTGCTCGGCAGGGAAGACGCGCATGCAGGAATTATTGGCTTCTGGGACAGAGAACGGGATGCATACAGCGATATTAATTACTGCCCTGTCCGGCGGATATCAATTATTGCGAGCACTCCGACTGCAAACTGCACGATCAGCATTCGGACGCACTAATCTGTGATTAGTCAATAGTGAGCGGGGCAACTCACTGCGTGGGAGGGTCGTATCAATACTGCCTTCTATTAGATTCTCTTGGATAGCGACGTCCTTTCCGAAAGGCAAAGGGGGCGAGTATTTGCATTTGCATTATCGTCGAGTTTCTATGGCTTACATGGAGAATCTCCTCGTTTAAATGTCAGCTAGCACAAAGCTGCATTTATTTGTATTATAGGCATTTAGAGGAGTAAATTTACTGCAATAGCAAAAACCAGGCGAAAAGTAGACTAAACGCTCTGAACACTTCACTAGGCAGATTTGTGAATTTCACTTTTTAAAGAATAGAGGATTTCACAAAATTTACATCGATTTGATAAATATTTCTAAGTGTTTGTAATCATTGATATGATCTTTATTGCAATGAAGATATATTAGTTTGCCAATTATTTAACCACACATATGTTATCGTACCATATATTGGTACATAAGTTTGTATAATATTTAATATATTTGTACATATAATTTTATAATATAATAGTATACAAAAGGAGTATCTCGTTTTATAAAAGCTTTCTTTTAAGTGATTCAATTCATCGGTACAGATTTTGAAATAATTGGCCAGTTAAATTCCCATTCCACTAGCAAAACGTTCTATATATGCATCTATATACAGAATGTTCTGTATACAGAGATGAAACTGAGATGAGCAAATATGGCCTTGGCCCACATGTGCAGTCGTGCCATAGAGTTAAGTTTAGTTTATATTCTCAATCTAAAAGTCGTATTTCTTAAATACAGCTTAAGATATTCAACTCTTGCAAAGCTCAACGTACCATTCCTGGACTAATTAATTCTTGTGGATATCATTCATTTAAATTTTCTATAAAAGTAGTTTGTTTCTCTATAAATAAAGATGATCACAAGATTCTCATCTATTTGATCAAAAATGGCATCTCATTAAATTATTCTTGTCTCTATCATTTATAATAATAATCACATAACTATTAAGGGCCGTGGTAGTCTAGTGATTAGGGCATCAGCCTTCCATCGGGAAGGGTGGAGTTTGATTCCCAATGCTATCAAAACCTTACCGAGTACATGAGATATACGTGGTCGTTAAATCTGTGGAATCGAAAGTCCTATGGTCGGTTGAGCAGTTACCATGGGAATAATAATCTGGAGAAAATTTCATTCCTCTCCAGATCAAAGTCAAAATTGAGAGAGTGAAACCACTGGTGGTGCCATCTATCGGAGGAGATTAGAGCAAAATCATACCTTCGTGTCACTCTGGTTAAACGAAAGTAACACCTAACTAACTTAAATTCGCATATAATTCACAGTTTATGTTACTTACTTGAACTCTGTACTGAACAGTATAAATGACAAAATAATAAACTTTATTTCATTCAATTTCTATTATATGATCTAATCTTGAAATACATGAAAGTAATTAAATAAAGTATATAGTTTTAATTTTGTATCTGTGCAGTTGAGAAAATTACATACTTTTCTAAACGGCACACTGTTAATATTTCTATTATTTCTACTTGGTTGTTAATTCAATGTTTTAAAAGTTATCCATAGTTTATAATTTACATTTATTAATGTAAAAGAGTTCAATTATTAATAAACATTACTTGCATTGAAAATATTGATGAACGTCGGATCATACATTCGAAATGATAGAGGAATGATGAAGCGTAATTCATTGTCCACAAAAAAAACACGAAATTTTCAGTCAACTTGAACGAAAAATAGACTTTAACTGTAACCATCTTACCCAAGAAAGTCCAGACTATATATATTTAACATAAAAGACTCAACCCCCCCCCCATTTGGTAAAAAAAAGTGATCCTTTATTCGTAATTTAGACACAATTCCGTTAAGAGTCATAGAAACTAGTATTTCTTGCTTTCAAACCAACCAGATCACTCTTAAAAGTGTAATGACTTCTTGGCATTCAAAAAGTTAAATCTCATTGCGGTACCAACCATAGTAGTTCAAGCTACAAAAATTAAATCGAAAGTTCCAATATTCTTATAATTTATTAAATGCAATCATCACAGAACCTATTCATTTTCTAGAAAATTAAGTTAAACATATATTTAATATGCCATAGTTTTAGAAATCAATAAGGAGATGAATTATGTTGTTGTTACTCTCTTTTGACATTGGAACAGGCCAAGCTCTCTATGCCGTTGGCTTTGCGAATTTAAGTCAGTAAAGTGCGTCTTTCGTTTAACTAGAGCACCACGAAGGTAAACGTACAATTTTGTTTTAAATTCCTCTGATAGCTGGCACCACTAGAGGATCCATATCATCAGTTTTGATATTGATGTAAAGGGGGAGGAAATTATCTCCAGAATATTACACTCATGGTAACTGTTCAAAGACCAACCACAGGACTTTCGATTTTACAGATTTACCAAGCACGTATACCGCATGTACTCTGTGGTCTTTGGTAAAACGAAATGGTCTTTGTTGGAATTGGGAATCGAACCTTGACATTCAAGAGGGAAGGCTGATGCCCTAAGCACTAGGCTACTCAATTCATAATAGACTTTTGCAATTGACCTTTTAATTTTTTTAATAGCTAATAGAATTTATTATCTTAATAATCTATATTATTAAATAAATCTCTTCCTTCCATTATATCTAAGAGGAACTAAAGCCTATGTACTAAAGGCAATCTGCATGTTCTGAACACTGGAACAAATCTTTAGAACTATTTGATTGTTCATTAACTCCTAGATTTGGTTTGGTTTGTCTCCCAATTGTTTCTTTTTGGCAACAATGCCCCAAAAAATAGGCGGAATTACTATTGAAAGTGAGTTTCGAACTAATAGAACATGCTAAGGGCTTAGGAGCCAGAGCATGGACTCAATGTTTTGACTGGATTCTAGCTGATGACTCAATTGTTTAAACTTTAGTTCGACCATTCATTTAGTATTGTCCTTACTATGAATTTTAAAGCCATTTTTGTAAATTTTTCACTACTCTAACTGCAAAAATGACCAATAAAAACTGTACTCTTTTGTTTATAAACTATTATAATTTGCTTATAGCAGTAACAACAGTAACAGTTTCAATGATAATATAAATCCATCCTTTTGATATGACCTTTACTTTGAAGCAGATACAAGCCCATCCAAAAGAGTCAAAAAACGTTTTACCATTTAGTTCGAGCTTTTTCTCCATACTCGGAAGAAAAAAATTCAACCATTCAAACAGTTTCTAGGAAAGTTAAGAGCTTTAATAAGTTCTCACATTTTTTTTCATACTGAAAATAGGATTAAAATATGATATAAAAATCATATTGTAATATTTATATTCAAACAGAATCAAGCTCAATCGAAAAAACACAAACTCTAGTTGTTATTATTATTTACAAAATCGGGTTTTCTTCTCATCATACCTGTAAAAAAATTAAATCAACAACAAAGAAGAATCCCTGCCTAATCCACCCAAACAAATAGGAGTAGACCTAAAACTCTTGGTATTTATAATAATTTAATATTTCCACGCATTTTTTCATGCCGGAAAATTTCCTTATAAGTATTAAAAAGAATTAAGCTATGTGAATTTTTAACCCATTAAATCCATCTAAAATATCCTGAAATTTCTTAAGCGACTGAAGAATCGGATATTTTATTCTTCGTTTAATATAAAATTCAAATAAACTGGACAAACTATTATTTATCCCAAGTAAACTGTATTTAAACAAACATTTTTATATTTTTCGTTGCTAAACAGTCATAAAGACGATGTTTAAAAATAAGAAATTATTTTTTGTTTTTCAAATTCATTCATTATATTCTAAACGTGTTTCATAACTAATTTCTTTTAAATGTAAATCACAATAAGAAATTAAAAAACTTTTCACTTATACTCTGTGTTTGAGCAGATATTTTATAATATTTAAATGTCATTATAATAAAGCTTAATTCACATTATGCCTTAAATTTAAAAGAGTGGTTTCTTCTCATCGAATTGCTGTAATAACGTTTTATCTTAAGGAAATTACTTACTTTTTGTTGAAAACGTTTCACTGCTTTCATTTACATTACTTTTGTTATCACATACTTTAATAACGCATTACTTTATAATTTTAGAATAACAATGGGCACTCGTCATTCTCTTTATCTCTAGGTAACGGGTTCGATACCTGACTCAACTGAATATACAGTGTATTATTTATTCACTGATGGTGACTAGAGAGTGTAAAGTACCTTGTGTTCTCCACATTCTCGAAGTGGAATAGCATTTTTGGGGGGTGACTTACATCAAAGTCAGAAATGTGGTGGTAGACACTTTTACTTCTTACTCAAAATTTAATTCAAATATTTCACCAGACAATAATGTTCAATTGCAATTTGTGTAGTAAAAACTGAAGCAAGATTTATTAATTTAAATTACCAGTAGTAATTTTCATAGTCAACAGTTATTTTGCATATCTTAACTAATCATATTAGTTAAAATACAAAATAACTGTTGAAACAATAATCAACAACTTTTTTACAATTTTTAATGATCTGAAGTACTACATACCGCTTTGTGCGATTTTCTATTTAAATGTGTAATCCTAATTTTCCAAGTGAATCTTAATTTAAAAAATTATATTAATTACAGATTAATCATTTTTTAATGTAATCATTATCCATCCTTCACAATAAACTTATTTTAAATAAGTCTCAAAGCTTGTTCAAGTTGTATTCATATGAATGGCTGCCTAGATGGTAGCCAAATAATTAGCGCTCTTGTCTTCGGTTCAACAGTTCGTGGGTTCGAACTCAACTTTCGGCATTGGAGTTTGTTATAGGAACCCACTTTAAACCTTAGGTCTAGGTCTAACTAATTCTCGTGTGCAAAAGATGACCGTTGAGCAACAACAAACATCATATGAACTGTTACGAGATGTAAAAATTTTCTATAAGCTCATGGATGATATAAACATGACGGTTTTTATTGGTTGATTGAGTAAACGAAATTAATTTAAATTGACATGATTAGTGAGTTAAACTCATTATACTAAATAAAAAAAAACTTAATTAAGTTTTTTTCTTACGAAACTTATGGGGCAGAATGTATTTGACTGAAAGAGATGCTGTATATTTTTATTGCGATAGAAATAATTAATAGTATTATAACTTTACTAATTTCGCCTGTTTTTTAGTTTTGAATTCCACGAATTTTCGGTATGCTTGATGAAACTTAAAAAGAATCTTCAATATTTTGAAAATATTTATTGAGTACATACTTAATAATTAATGTTAAATACAGTTGAATTTCTTACTAATTTGTATTTAATTTGTATTTGATATTCAAAAAATATTTTTGATGTTGGGGAAACAAAAAACTTATTTTAAATCTTAAAATGCTCTTAGAAACTTAAAAAAAATATTTTTATTCAAAAAGGCACAAAAACTCTTAAGAGTTAAAACATTTAACTATTATATTATCTTCCGTTGTATCAGCTTACAGTGCAAATATCTGTTTTCTTTTTTCGGCCATGAAAACAGATATTTGCACTGTGGGCCTTGGCCCTCCCTAGTGCTGTCGCGCCTTTGAGTTTAGTATTTTATTAGCTTCTGTATTATGTTAAAGTTTTATAAAATGTTTATATAAATTTTATAAAATAAAGTTTTTTAAAAAATACAAATTTTTATAAAAAAAATTAAATTATAAACCTATAAATATGAATATTTATGAAGTATGTATAATTGTTTTCCTCGTTCTTTCTCTAATTCGTTTTTCATCTTCAAGCTAAAGTATCATATTAATGCAACAGACTTCACATTTAATAATTTTTTATTCAGTAATGTTTTTTATTCAATAATATTCAATGATTCAATATTTAATAGATATTCAATATTCAATAGATAATCAATATTCAATAGATGGATTACAAATGAATAAAAATATGATATATCTGTTTCTTTGTTATTTTTCGAAATAAAAAGTCTTTTTTTGATACAAGTTACAAAACTATAGCTTACATTTTTGGCCACCACAAATTTTAATTATTTGGACAATTCATGTTACGCATTTTTTCTTTCAAGCACTTTTTCAATGTAATCAACGGGATATTTTTAAATAGGAAATAATAAAATATGATACAAAATTTATTTTCAGAGAAAGTTAATCTATTTTCCTAATTTTTATTTTATTATTCATAATATTTATTTGAAATATTTGAAAACCACTTATGTAAAGAGAGGAATTATAATTTTTAACAACATAAATATGACATTTTTTTTTAAATAAATATTATTTTCACTCAAATACTGTCTAATATGTGTTTCAAATATATATAGTGGCAATAATCATAAATGTTTCTAGAAGAATAAATTAAAAATTTACCCTTTTTAAGTCAAAGAGAAATTTATAAGAAATAAATATCTAAAAAATGAAAATATATGGACTATGAAAAATGAATATAATAGAATATATATGAATATATTTATAACTATGGCTTAGTTTATACAATAAAACTGATCTGACATTAAATGCTTTGTCATTTAATTTTAAGCAAATTTATTACAATGAAACAAATGAAGAGTTAATAAAGTCTCTTGCTCAGATCATATTTCTCTAATTTAATATTAATAAAAGTTCAAAGAATACTTAAGCTGTTGTAATCTCTCAGAAAATTTATATCTGTACTTTTTTAAGAATATATGATTCATATGATATTTTATTAACATAGTATATACAAAGTAGATGCCCACAACAATTAATAATATTAAATAAACTAGTGTGTTTTATTTCTTTGAATCATTTAATATCTGATAATCAATTTCGAATTTAAAGCTTCAAAAAATACAATGATATTAAATAAACTTCTATATGCATTGTTTATTTAAGTATTTTAATATTTGATAATTATATCAACAAATTTAGAATTGAAAGAAATTACTTTTCCTCTTAATGAGGTCAAAATTTTCTTAAAGTAATCTTTCTTAAGTTTACTTTAGAAATAAATAAGTCTTTCTTTAGATAGAAATAAGCTTCTTTTCTCAACAGTTAAGTATTTTTGTCAAGTATTGGTTAAGTCTTATACTACTCAAACTTATAACATAAAGAAAATCCATATATTTAACCTTTAAAATTTAGTATTCTTTTACGAGATTAAGAAAATAAAAGCAAATAGAAAATTATAGCAGATAAATTTAATGCCAAATTGCAGTTTTTAAAGAACTGTTTCGGGAAAGAAATAAGTATAATTTTTTTTTTTTTTTTACTTTATGTGAATAAGCAAATCATTCTAAATAAATATTTTTTAAATTAATTTCAGTCAATATGAAACTGAAGAGGCACAACTATGACAGTATTTGGACACAATATCTAATAGCCACACTTTTTGATTCAGTTTTCGACAGAGGGTGCATTTGATGTCCCTGAAGTTGTTGAGAACTATAAGTTCTGGGGAAATCATTTCTTTTACAGAAAGGGACTAGGATAACAGTCAAGCTGAATCTAAACCTTACGTATGGCAGCAATTCCTGCAACTGATTCATTTCTTATGACATCAAAGTCACATGTTGAGTAGGCTCGAAAATGTATATATATATATATATATATATATATATATATATATATATATTTTATTTATTTATTTTTATTTATTATTATTTTTTTTTATTTGTTTGATGCATCCGACACTTAAACTATATTAGAATCTAACTTAATATGTTACAAACAGTTTTTCACTAATTTATTTCCTCATTTTGACAATTTGCCTGAAAGTTGTCACCATTTCGTTTACAATACTGTCCATAATAAGCATTTCAGTGAAATCAATTTTCTGGAACCTTACTCTGGGGAAATTTAATGGCCACTAAATTTGAGATACGTGGTTATATTTTTAAAAAAATTGGCAACTGTCGATGGTAAAATATATACTACTTCATTTTATCTTCAATCATTTCACACAAAAAAAATTCTGATGACAAATTTCTCTTGTCACAAAAAAACCCTTTTTTTTTACATCAAAATACTGTTTTTGTCACTTATTTGCAAAAATTATTCATCTTATTCAAATATAGAAGAATTCGAAAATTTTAAATGTTCAATGTTTTATTTATAATTTTAAATATTCAATTATATGCGAAATTGTCCAAGTTAAAAGTATTGGACAACTCTCTCTCTATCTAAATTTTTCTGCATAATCCTTATAGTCCATATCTATGACATAATAAAAACAAGGTTGCCATATACATAAGAAAATCCCCCAAAAATCACCAAATTTAGAACTTATATATCAGATTATACGGCATCAGAGAGTGCCAAAAATATTTCTGAATATAATAAGAACTTCCTATAAATATCAACCATACTTTTATATTCAGAACTTTCTCATGTTTGCATTTTTTGATTGGTAGTGCTTAACTATATTGCTTTGAAGTTGATTTTTTTTTTCGCATTTGTTGTAGAATTAGGTATTCTTTGGTTTGACAAAAATTCAGAGATAAAAATTTAATTATATTAGTTTAGCTTTTGTGTAGCGGCCATCTAGTTAGTAACATCTTGGCACCTATCTTGGCGTTAAAAAAACTACCAAAAAATCTAGGGATAAACAATTGTAATCTTTTACCATTTTTCTTCAAATGTACGTACGTATTCCATCATCGATCAAAGAAAAACTTATTCGTAAAGACAGATAGGAAATATCTCTAGACATATTAATGAAGTCTAATACTGAAAATTTTTTTAAAAAACGCTTGTATTGCAAATTTTAAAAGTTTTAAAGTTAAACATTCGAGTTACAAATTAATTTAGGAGGCATCTTTTTGTATTGTTTATTTATTCATTTTTCATTCATTGTTTATTTATTTAATTTTTATATATTTTACTTAAACTAATAAATCATATAAATTTTTTTTAAATAAAAATAAATTAGAACAGGAAAATAATAATATATGATGAAATATAATAAAAATACATATTATTAACCATGAAATAGTTGTTTCTTTCGTTGAAGTTGAGATCCTGAGTACGCCACTCTATTACGATTTTTATTGGTTTCCAATATCCATGACGTCAGATAACATTTTATCTACGTCACATCACATTAAAACGGTGTCGTTAATCGGACTTGTCGATGAATTTGATGCCTGTTTTCCAATCACATTCTTCAAGCGGCAGCAAACAAGGCGAAATTCACCATCTAGTGTATAGTGTCGAAGTTCATTTTGTTACTAAAATGATTTCTTATATATAAGGAGCAAAATATTGGTTTGAGAAACCATTTTGCAGTTATTCAAGCCATTAACACATGGACAATAGAACAGTAGAAAAATCAAAATGAAAAAGACATGACAAAACATCCGCATTTTGGTTAGTTTAAATAGTTAAGGTCGATTTAAATTTTTAAAATTTTATTTGTTAATAGAATTCTAAAATAATGATTGCAATTTTAATTACTGTTTTAATTAATAATTCTGTACACATACATAAGTAAGAATATCTGTGTACACATATACATACGTAAGTATATCCATATTAAAAAAAATTGCTTCAAAATAGCAAGAGCAGTTTCATTCTGTAAATAATTTTTTGACATCATGGTAAAATTCGTTCGATTAACATTCCGAGAAAGATGTGCTCAGTTGCTTCTTCAAATTATGCAGCGATTACCTTAACGTGTTTGTTTGCGAAAATTAAAGATCTCATCCCAACCGTAAACGAACCTGCAATCTGTTTCTGACGTAGATGGATCAGCTTCGGATACGAAGCCCCCTCGCGCCGGCCTTCCTCACGTGAAGACCCCCGTCTTGTCCTGCCAAATTACGCTTGGAGGGAATCTCATACATCACAATTTCACAACAATCACCGGTATCCCATAGGGTGGGGCCTTTCGCACCCCTCCCTCTAAGAAGTCATTGGGGAAGAGGGGTAAAAAGAAAGGAAAATTGTCCTCAAACATGCAACCACGAATCTTTTGTCAGCTGATACATCTCACTTACCTGACTAAACAGGGAACAATTTAGTTTTGAATCGATTATTAAACAAAAAGCGCAATGAAGAAATTAAAGTCTTGCTATTACCTCAGCCTTAATAGGGTCATGTCTGTGGCAATTACCTGAAATTGCTGACCCTTGATCATATGAGGTCTAAAGAATTTTGATACTTTTTTGTGTTAAAATTCTCTCCTGTTTTTATGGCTAAAAGCTGCAATTTTTAACTAAATAAGCTCCTATTATCCATTTTCATGACTAATTAAATTACTAAAACTTTTTTGGTGTTTCTCTACTGGCGGTATCTTCGAAAAAAACATGCCAAATCTTTGAAATAATTCATCCAATTTTAATTCAAAGTTTGTTCTTTATAGTAAGTTATGTAGACAAAACTAATTTATTCATTTGTTGTTCATCAGTGCGATTGATTTACATGTCTATAATCAATGGCGCGATTGATTTACATGTGTATAAATGTTATATTGTCTCGTTCATATTTTCGCTTTTTTTTTCCATCCAATGGAAATATTTATGTTTGTGATGTGATTTTTATCATTATTGTATTCTATTATATTCGTAACAGTGTATATTATTCGTAACATATTCTATTTTCGAATACTAGTTTGGTGACCAAGCAGAATGAAGTCAGCAATATATATAACAGGAGAGGAAATTTAGGTGGTAGTTTAGATAAATTACTAATTGTTCAAAATTAGGTGCACAGTACCCTAATAGTATGGGTGCAACATTCAGAATGGAAGGTCTTGGGTTCAATTCCAGCCTCTATTGAGCAATATGAGATGCACATACATTTGTATTTTTCACATACTCGTTTTGCCTGAATGAGCATGGTTTGGATCTAACAGAATTTTTGTTTTGGAGGGACACATTAATATAGAACACTGTACAAGTCCAACCTGTTCTATAATGTTCAAGTATGTTAATTGTTGAAGACAATTATAATGAGAAAGGCAATCATATGAACCCTTCTGAGCTTCATGCATCCCCTACCTTGGATGCTAAGGGGCGCTGGAATCCCAGAAGATGACAGCACGCCTATGGAAATATTCTCATTATAACGACACATCTTTAGTCTAAGCGCCCCGTTGGATGTTAAATTTTTCAGTACAGGATTTTAAGGGGTTCAAAATCCCATTTAAGATTTCAACCCTTGTAGTAACAAAGAGGCAGGATGAAGGAATGTACATTCATAAATATATCCTAACTATCTCATTTCAATATATCCCTGATTTCTTACAAATATCTCATTTTACTGAGTTTGATCAGACCAAAGCCTAAAGTCATATTTTTCTACCCCAACTATGGTTATCTCCTCTTCTAAATTTCCACGTTCCTCTGTCGTAGATGCATCATGTACATTATGTTGTGTGTGTGTGTGTGTGTGTGTGTGTGTGTGTGTGTGTGTGTGTGTGAGAGAGAGAGAGCTCTTCTGTTTTCTTATTGGATGAGTTATTATAGGGAGGAGATAAGTAACACTACTTTATAGTAACTAACCCAATATTTTTTAGTTCTTTCAATCGTATTTAGTATTTGTATAGCTTGGCAATCCTTAATTAAGATAAGATATTATGAATCTTCATAATTTGAAAGCAGGTATTTCTTAGAAGGAACCTTGATCTACACCATAGTTATTTCATTCATTGTTAGTATATAATGAGTTCTTTTACGTTGCTTCTCTGCCATTAATGAACACGATAGATAGCCAAATGGGCTGAATACATAGCGGTCAGGCGAGAAATTGATAGTACTTTAAGGTTAACAGATTTGGAATATTCGCCCCTCACCAAGCACATCGTTGTTTTACCACTATCAGGAGGAGAAGTCACACCTGAGCTTGCAACCCTCTTCTTCACGTCTACCTCAAACTACTGTAACCATTTGCGACTTCACAGATGAGCGTAGTCATGCTCCCAACAACTCAGTAAGGGAGAGTGTGATCACCGTCCCAATCACTCACTGAGGCAAGTGAGGCTTCACTTTGTTGCTCTATATGGCAAGTGGTGTTAGACTACCGATCCCTTGGAGTTCACGGATGAGCTCAGCACCTGCTACCAGCAAATGATGAGCAAATTTTGGTACTGGGTCGGGAATTACCTAACAGCAGAAAGCTGTTATGAGGCATTTTAACGTCTACCACCTGAACTGTCTCCCGGATGAACTTTCCACAAATTGTGGCCCTATTTACTCATCATAAGAGAGTAAATCAAGAAAACCTTCCAGTGCGTGCATGCAAAAGGCAGAAGTGCAACATTCATCCCACTGCTCAGCAAGTGACTGGAACCAAACTCGGCACCTCTTCTGTAAGCTTTGTTTTGTGACTAGATCACTATGTGTCTAGGAGGCTGTGAGCATGAATCCGATACCTTGACCAAATAGATTATTTCGGATTTCTTATACTGATATTATATGTGTAAATACTTGCGGTACTTTTTGCAGACAATTTCGGTTGTCTGAGGCAGCAAATTTTTTTATTAATTATTATAAACCACAGACAAATGACGAGACCTATATATGAACCTTCCCTCTCGACACTGAATCTTGGTGATATCAAAACATTGGATTCAATGAATCAGAGACAGCATTAAAAACATACCTTAGGGGAAGCATCAAACCCACAACCTTCCTGACACGCTTTCTTCAGACTTTCCTTTGGACGAGGAGAAGCATTACTTAAATGGAAAGCCTTAATTCACGTAACGGCGTTCCTTATGTTATCGCCTTTCTTGTGAACGGTTTATATTATACTATTTTACATTCAATATATTTATATTTTGATATATTTATGTATTAATATTTTCATGTAATTTAACTAAAAAGCTTACAATGTGACAGAAAATGACGTTCTAAGAATGAATGCTTGACAAAAAAAACTTTTTTCATTGAATTTTCACAAATTAATCTAAATATATATGCATATATATATATATATATATATATATATATATATATATATATATATATGTATGTATGTATGTATGTATGTATGTATATTCATGAAGGAATTATACAAGCTCTTATCTCTTGAACTAGAGAAATAACATTAGAAAAACAAGTTTTATTTGAATAAATCTGTGGCAGCAAGTAGTGCTATTAATCACCAAAAAGTTACAAGTTCGTGAGTTCAATTCTCATCTCGATCGTAGAAATTCATTTTGATTTGAAATTTTCCCCAAGACAATAGGGTACTGTTAAATGAGTGATGGTCAAAAAATTAATAAATTTTTATCAGAAAGTGTAAAAAGAACGATAAGGCTTTTTTTTTTTTTTTCGAAAAAAAATTACCCTACAATTAATTAAACTGACATAACTATATGAAACTATTAAAACATCTTAAAAGTTAAATTTCTCAGTTCTTCAGTGATACAAAATAGTCTACATATAAAAGCAATTATGAATATTTTACCTGACATAATAATCATATTTGTTATTCTTATTATGCTATAAGCAACAGAAAGTCTCAGGAATTATTCTCTACAATATTACCTAATTTTCTGTTTGATAAAAGTGAAAATATAGGCACCAATGCCCATTTATATTCTTATCAAATTTATTATTTGATAAAAATATAATCATTTTATCATATTTATTATTTGATAAAAATTTAATCATATTTGTGCTATTGTTTTATTCATCAACAGCTGAAAGTGGCAGGAATATTTCTCTATGTCCTGCAAAATGAATTTCATTTCATTGGAACAATGGACTAAAAATAAAACACACCAAAAATAAGTAAAATTTACCGTAAATACATTAAATTACTACAAAATTAATGTTGATTTAAAATCGATTTTGAGTGTCAAAAATAATGTAAATTTGATTATGTTTCTTGCATTCATATTTGTTATTATCAAATAAAAATATTGCTTTATCTCATTAATTCGTAAATAAACAGAAATCGGAACTCAATTGAAAAAGAACAAAATGGTTCTCTTTCATAAAACAAACAAAAATATCGGCACATGAAGTCAAATTCTGAATTTGTTTGGCGATGAAGAAATGTTGCCAAGATGACGTATAGTGACGTGCACCATGTCGTAAGTACAAAGGTTGCCAGAATCGAATTTTCTATATAATTCTTATAAATATCAATACCTTTGAAGCTATAAAAACAAGTTTGCCAGTTACATTAGAAAATTCTCTAAAAAATGCATCAAATTCAGAATTTGGCACTCTAGATTATACGACATCTGTGCCAAAAATTCTCATCTCGAGCATGCTTCGTTGCTAGTCACCAACAAGAAAATAGCTTTCCGATAAAGAATTGACTTTTAGACAATTGTAAATAAAAAAATTAAAAACATTGGCATTAAAAAAAGTAAAGTGATTTGTAAAAGTAAAAGAGACAAACATTAATTTACAGCTTATACTCAATCAGAGTAGAAGATAAGAATATGATAGAAATGCAGGAAAAAATATATTAAAACTCTTGAATAGATAACGCAAGAGGTGTGAACGGAGTGCGCATGTGCTAGAATACAAAGAAAACTTTGTTTACAGACTATGGTTAATTCCAGTGAGTTTTATTATTTTTATTTTCCGCCATCATAATTTGATTAATCTACTATTTAGAGATAGAGTTTTTAAATCAAAATGTTTTATTTTTGTGATGGAAAAAGTTTCAGAAAGTGGTCTATGTTTAAAAATATGCTGAACTATCCTTAATCCTGTTAATAATTTTAGTTGATACAGTCCAACGGTTGATGGCAAAGTGGTTATGAAGACCCCAGAGGAGGCAAGAAGAACGTCGACAAGCATCACCACTGCCAATACAATAATAAAGAATGAGCCATTGATGCCATTTGAAAACTTGGTACAAAAACTTGATTTTAATGTAACTACAACTCTGAGAATAGTCCTTAAAGATCTAGAAATATTTTACGAAATCCAATTAGGATAACCTCTCAGCCGAAATCTGATGAATGAAGCTTGAGTTCACAAACAATGTGTAAATTATAATTGACATTAAATTCATTTGTGGAGAAATCTTTTTTCCAAACGAAACACACTTTTACTGATAACTGCTTAAATTACCAAAATCTTTCTGCAAACTTCTGATAAAATTAATTATTTTTAATGGAAGTGAGCGTTGAATTTTCCTCAAGTCAGAAGAGGAACAGCTACGAATTTTCGATTAAAAATTCTTTGTAATGATGTTTAGACCAATGGAAGTCCCAGTTCTGAGTCCAACGTTATGCGAATTTGATGTTGCGCTTCCACTCACAGCATAAAATCTTAGGTGAGTGCTCGGAACACTTCTAGTTTTCCTCCTTTCAGTCATATGAATATGGGTCAATACCAATAAAAAATCCTCTTCAAGAATAAATGCTTGATAAACATTTACATTCTTTCATTGGTCTTCGTGTGTTAGGTTGTCAACTAACTGATGTCCAAAAAGATTGTCATTTTGATGTAGGTAGAACTACAATCCTATTCAAGTTTGCCATTCATTCTAACTGTTACGAACGTTGCTTAATGTTTCTTTGAAGTCTGAGTGTCACACAATCTTCCTTCCTTTTGCCGCAGAATGTCTTGCTATCCACTTTTATTGTATTCTATTATGAGTGATAAATTCAAAATATTTGCATTCCCTGATGTTTCCCAAAAATTGATTTAAATGAAAATATCAACTCTATAACTTCCTGTTGTTGATATTTTTACATAAATCAATTTTTACTGAATCGAGTATTCTTTATTCTAATATCGTAGATTGACTTTCAACTATTTTATGGTGTTTTAGAAATGAATTTGCTCTATAATGAAATGCATACAATGGTCTATAAGAACATATATGTATTAATTACACGTAATATGAATTAGCATTTTGAAACGATAGGGGTGATCCAAGCTCACTTTTAGTACAGAAAAAATTTCGAGTTTCTATAAAAATTAGCATAATGAGATGGTAACTACGATTTCTAGGTCATAGTCAAAAAAGAATCTAGCACAGATGCCGTTTAAATCAGGATACTAAATTCTGAATTTTTTGGCGAAGAAGAAATGATGCCAAAATGACGTGTTATGACGTGCGCGATGACGTAAATACTAAATTGAATTTCCTGCGTAATTCTTTATAGGTCTCCATATTTGTGATGCAATAAAAATCAGGTTACCAGATACATAAGAAAATCCGCCAAAAAAATCGCAAATTCAATATTCCTGTATTATACGGCATTTGAGCCAAGAATCTTAAAATAAAAATTCGGCAAAAACGTTCCTGAATATTAATACGAAAATCGACTTTATGGAGGATCTAAAATGATTAATTTATTAAATATATATATATATATATATATATATATATATATATATATATATATATATATATATATATATTAATATAATGTAAGATTAGCTATAGAACTGGAAAATTAGATAAAAACATTTACACTTAGTTTTACATTCAGCGCAAAAGCAGCTAAAATAGAATTATTAAAATATATAGTATATTTTATAAAATTAATAATCAAAAAAATATTATGTGGAGAATAATACTTTGAAAATATCAAATAGAAAAACAATACATTAAAAATACGAAATATAGTAAATAGTTGGAAAAATGTTTAAAATTAATTATTAATATATATATATATATATATATATATATATATATATATATATATATATATATATATATATATATATATATATATATATATATATATATATATATATATATAATATTTTTTCACAAAAAAATCGTTATTTTATTATGTTTTGAGATGCAGGAAATATCTAAGCACTCCTATATTACAAATATAATTATTTTTACATTTAAATGTTCATAAAGATTTAACATTTTTGAAAATATTTCTTATATACAATATCAATACAATACATTCATTTATGAAAAGCAATTGTGCATACTTAAATACATAAACTATTGATGTGAAATTTGCAACGTGAATGGTTTATAAATGATTCAGAAATTTCAAGATACGAAACATTCAAAACCTGACAATATTTTAGGGCCTAAATTTATGTTCAAACTCAAAAAAGCTTTCTTATATTATTTTAGATATATTTTTTATTCTGTTCATTGAAAATTCAAGTTCTATCTTCGGGTATTATTATTTTTTTAATTAAATGACATTAACATATAAACATTTAATATTTATATTTACCCAGAATTACTTGTACAATTGAAATATTATCATTAAATTTATATTATTAGCTGGCATTATATATCTTGATTCATTAATAAATTTATGCTCTGTTTAAAAAAAATTAGAAATGTATTGTTTAAATTTTTAATACATAGAATATGTTATCTAATATATTAAATGCTATTATTGTTTTGACTATTAATTTATTTTAATCAATAATAATTTAAACCATTTAAAGCTTTATTTTCTTATTTTATTACAATAAATCTATGCATACTAAACATGAATAAAAAATGTAGCATTACATATCCAAATGGTTACAGTTAAAAAAAAATCTACCTAAAGAAATTTTTCTAATTTTTTCATTATTCTTTAAATTAATATATTTTAAGAAAACGACAAAAATATTTATTTTAAATATGTGAGTAAATAGAAAACTTAATTTTGAGCAATTTATGAAGCTGTAATAGAGGTCGTACTAATAAATACTTATAAAATATGGTTTGTCGATTATTTTGATATTAGAAAATTTAAGGTGTGTTGCTGCTGCCATCTTGTGGTGATTTCTAAACAAAATTGACTTTGCATTTCATATATATTAACACTTAATATGTCAAAATTTGCGTTTATTTTATTTTATTATCTTTTTAACTTAGAGATTAATTTTATCTAAGCATATTAAATAATAGCTGCTCCATAAGATTGTCAGGTGAATTTTTATGCATAAATATATTAACATCCATAAAATTCCTTCCATCTACTATAATAATTTTCAAAATAGACTGCTTGTCAAATAATTACTTATATGCGTATCAATTGTTCCTACTATATTAAAATAATAAATTTTTATAAATATATTAATTTTAAAATATTAATTAATTTCAGAATTCAATAATAAATTAACTATTTTATCTCGTTCGTACATTATAATTGGTGGTTTGTAATTTATTATGCGTTGAATAAACTAACAAAATTTTCCGGGGTCCATATATTATAACCTAATAATATAATCAGTCGTAAATACTAATATTAATAGCAATAATTTTTTGCACTTCTAATGTTACACATATTAATAGCAATAAATATGTGTAAAAACAGAAATGAAAAAAATTTAAATTATCATTTTAAGCATTTCAAACAATGATGAATGTAATTTACATTATTTTCTTAAGCATTTCAAACGATGATGAATTTTTTAAACAAAAGATTATTAAGTACTTAAAATTTAGCTATGTGAAGGAATTTTATTAAGGACTGGAATTAAAATAAGGAATTTTTTTTCCCATAATTATGTTTACGATCTATAAATTGATTCCAAACGTAGAGAATTAGTTCAGTTGTATTGATTTTATTTAATATCAAAAGAATTTTAATCAGTAGATAAAATATTTTGATTAAGCAACTTATTGATGTAGATATTGACTTTATCAACGTAATATAAACATAGAATTTTGTGGCTATGTTTCTATTAATATTTCCAAAGTATAAATAAAAAAATACTTCTTATATACTTATTAGTATGTTAGAACGTCTGATCAAAAGAATAAAGCGGGAAGTTTTTACAATCTTGATTACAAATGAAAAATCATCTATAAAATACTTCTCACAAATCATAGAATTTAATTTGAACTCTAAGTATATATTAAAATTAATTTTAACTCCTCGAAAAAAAAATCTAAGAATATAATCTTAAAAGTATGTTTTTATTTAAATTTTCAACTGAAAATGAGCATTAAGTCATTTAATATTATTACAATATTGCAATTTATTTTCTTCTGCATTAATTTTAATATTTATAACCTGATGATGCTGTTTAAAAGCCACTTTCAAATTAATTTGTGTGAACCAAATATCTGATATATTTATGTATTTAACCTTAAAATTTAATGAAAAAAAATTCCCAAATTAATTTGATTATTTTGTAAATAAAAATAATTCGAACAAAATCTACTTCTATTTTTTTCTCTTAGAGAAATAAGTAGGTTACATATACAAGTATTTTTAAATAGTGTTTCATTTCGTTTTACACAAAGGCAATGAGTGTAATGAGGAAATAATGGATAATGAATCTCATGAAAAGAAGTTAATGAGCATTTACTATCACTAACTATTATTTTTATTCAAAAAGATGAAGTCATACTTTTATGAAAATTTAAAATTCATTATCATTTTTAGTAGAAATTATTTAATTTCAAGCATTTAGCTCAATAAATTTGTCTTAAAACGAGACAACTGCTAATGATAAATACATAAATTTATTATTTCGCCATACAAATATTAGGATTAATATTTCCAATAAGCAGTTAGAGTGATTCTTCTCCAAAAAAATCCTTTTTTAAGAGAAAAAGTTTGTAGTACGCCAACTGTTAACCATTGCAGCAGCTTAAAATATGTCAGAAATGAAATTCTGATCAAATACCGGTATTTTTAATAATTGAAGTTAATGCAACGTTCACATAAATATGTCTTTCTTCTTGTTTTAAATATCTTTCATTCTCTAATAATTAAATAAATTTCCTGTTAAAAATTTTATTTTGTAAAGTGTTTTCGACTTCATCATGTGATACGTGAATTATTTTTCTAAGGTGAGTGAAGACAGAATTGAATACATGAATTTCCCTACAAATAAAATTTCACAGTTTTATGGAACATTTTTATCTGAAATTTATTCCACTACTTCTAAAATAAAAATATTCTAAAATTTGATTGGAGAATAAATTCTTTAAATTTAAAAATTAATTTAAATTAGTTTATAATTTTGCTATGAAAAAAGCATTTTAATTTTATTTCAATTTTGATTTGTAGGATCAAAATAACGTATAAAATAATAACATTAAAAATAAATATATATAATTTATTAAAAATAACATTGTACGTAAATAGTCGAAACAACAGACTTAATTTTTATAATATAAATTAGATTGCTTATATCTAATTTATATTATAAAAATCCATCAGTTACCATCAAAATGATTAGTTTTCGATGGTAACTGAAAAGTATAAGAATTAAATTGTACAAAGTTAAAATTTCCATTAAAACTTCGCAGTTATTGAATAAATGTTTGTGCATTAACTCATTATGTTAATTTTTAATCTATATATTAAATATCTTAATTTAATTATTATTATTTTTTATTTATTTATTTTTTAACTCATGTTGACAAATATGCGTAGAAATGAAGTAAACAATATTTCAACTTAAAGTCATGGAAAGTAGATGGCGCCACAAAACTCTAAATGTTTTTTGTTCTTAGGGATTTTATTCAAATCTTTGTCTTGATTTCTTAAAAGATTTACAACAAAATTTAACCACAGTAAAAAATATAAATTAATTAGTCCAATTTCTTAGTTATATCTGGTCTTTATAAAAATCTTGGACAAAATTAATTAACACCAATTAAATTAAAAGTATTACGGAAAAATTAAAATAATTATATTGTTCACATAAGAAAGATTTTAATTTTTATTAGCGTATTTATTTATATAAAATTCTAATTTAATTCATAAAAATATGTGTGTGTTAGTTCATAAAACTAAATTAAAATATCAATTGATATTCTAAAAGGAATATATCGGTCATTACACGCATTGAAAAAAAAGAAAACATTACATAATATAGACATTGAAAGAAAATTATATTGATTTATATACATTACGTATTGTAAAAGATATTGGACATTATATGTATAGTAAAAAAAGACATCAGTCATTATACGTATTGTTTAAAGAGGAAACATTTTACAATATAGACATTGTAAGAAAAAATTATTGAACAATATAGATATTGCAAAACAATGCGCATATACGAGGGTAACTCTGAAATTTTTGAGATACTAGCAGACGAGAATTTGCAAAATAAAAATAACGGTTTAATTTTAAAATACAAAGTATTTTAATACAGAAGACGATTTTTTACTGACTTACTTCAACTTGCTTAGCGTAGAATAAATTTTAAACAGAAAAAAATTTAGTTGACGCGAGAACATTTTCGCGCTATGATTTTCTACGATTTTAAAGCAGGATTAAATCAAGAAGAATGCATTTAACGGTTGCAATTAGGTGATGAATCTCCAGCTCGTGCTACTGTATACAGATGGTTTAGAGAATTTAGAAGAGGTCGTAATTTTCTTCAGGATGAAAAACACACAGGAAGGCCGCCCTCGGCAGTAGTCCCGGATTATGTGCCTGCCATACGAAAAATGTTAATGGATGATAATCGCTATACCTATCAAATGATACAGAAGTATCTTAACATTGGATCCGCAGCCATACACAAAATCATTCATGAAGAAATACATACGAAAAAAGTAGTTTTGCATTTGGGTTTCCCATAATCTAACTGAGGACCAAAAAGAGGAGCGTGTCAGAATAAGTAAAGAAAGTCTTAAATTGCTAAATGATGGTGGTCACCGCATCATTTCTAAAATTGTAACAGGTGATGAATCGTACATACCATTTTTTGACGTTCCAACACGTCAAGAAAGCAAAGTACGGGTCTTTGAAGATGATTCCACGCCGACTATGGTGAAAAAACAACGCCCACTGAAAAAAGTTATGTATGCCGTTTTCTTCAGAAGTACGGGATTGGTCAAAGACATAAGTTGGAAAGACAGAAGACAGTAACAGCAAACTGGTATACCACTAAATGTCTTCCAGAAATTCTACAAGAACTGAATGTTAGGGGACTAATGCTTCACAATGACAATGCATCTTCATATACAGACGGATGAACAATTGAATTTCTTAAATAAAAACAAATTAAAGTGATCGAACATCCGCCGTATTCACCTGATCTAGCTACGTGCGACTTTTGGTTATTCTTTAATCTAAAAAAGAACTTATGTAGACATTGTTTTCATTCAGAAGAAGAAATTGATATGGTTATAAATACCTTTTTTTCATCTATTCCATGAAATGAATGGCTTTAGGCATTTAATCTGAGGAAAATTCGTCTACAAAAGTGCATTGATGCTGGAGGAGACTACTTTGAACACACCTAAAATTTTGTAAGTATAACTTTTAAAACCTAGTTGTATCTCAAAAATTTCAGAGTGACCCTCGTACTAGATATTACAAGTATATTGTAATGCATTTTACAATATAAATATTGTAAGAAGAAAGTGAACAATATAGGTATTGTAAAAAGAAACTGTTACACAACATAAATACAGATGCTGAAAAACAGAGAAAGCATTTGAAAATATAGATATTCAAAAAAAAAGGTAAACTACATTATAATTGGAATCGAAGAGGAGGAAGGCAGGTTTTGCACGCATGCGCTATTCTGATCTTCGAATTTACTTGTTACAATATATACTAAAAGATAAATATATATACTAAAAGATAAATATATACTAAAAGATAAATATATATACTAAAAGATAAATATATACTAAAAGATAAATATATACTAAAAGATAAAATAATAAAAAAAATTAAAAAACACAATCTTAAGTAATTTAACGAACATTTTGAGACCATGTTTTACAAATATACTTTTCATTATTTCAGCAATATTAATTAAAAGAAAACATATTTAATGTTGGCGTAAGAGGATAATCTTAAGATTTTAAAAAAATTGCTTACAAATATTGCAATCATTAATTTAAAATTCTATTAATTAATGGAATTTTTAAAAATTCAAATCGTCTTTGATGATTTAAACTAATCACAAACTGGATATTTTGCCATGTCTTTTTCATTTTGCTTTTTCTGCTATTCTATTATCCATATGTTAATGGCTTGAATCCGTGGAAAATGGATTCTCAAAACGAAGTTTTGCTCCTTATGTAAGAAGTCGTTTTATTAACAAAATGAACTTCGACACTATTCTCAGACATCTGATGGTGAACTTCGCCTCGTTTGCTACTGATCGAAGAATGTGATTGGAAGGCAGGCAGCCAGTTCGTCAACAAGTCGGATTTACAAAGCCGTCTCAATACGATGTGACGTAGATGAAACGTTATCTGACGTCAAGGATATTTTGAGCCAATGAGAATCGTGATAAAGGGGCGTACTCGGAATCTCAACTGGAACGAAAGAAACAACCACTTTATGAATAAAAAAATCGGACACTCGGATATTAGAGAAAGAAGATATATAATAATATTGATCAGTATTTATTCTCATATTTAATAAAAAAAATTAATTATTACTGTATTTTAAAATTTTAGTAGACATTAGATTTTTATAGGCAAGCCATAGCTAACATATTAACGATGTTAATTTCTATAAAAAGAACCAAAAACTGTCTCATTGTGTAAACAGCTAAAGCAAAAATTAAAAACCTAATATATTTTGCTAAAAAAAAAACCATGCAGTTATATTATATTTTGTTTGACAAGACACTAATTAAGATTTTACGAGCTTCTTCTGGAGAAAATTGCATAAATATTTAAAAGGCTTTAAATCGTGAGCAAGCGAATTCTCTTCAAAAGGTGGTTAATCCATTAACTATTAAAAGAAATGAAATTATATTTCATGCTGTTGTTGTTACTAATGACACTTGGACATGCCAAGCTCACAATGCCTTGGCTATGCGAATTTAAGTCAATTGGGAGCGTCTTTCGTTTAATCAGAGCACCATGAAGGTGAAAGTACGATTTTTTCTCTTCAAATCCTTCGATAGATGGCAGCACCAAAAAATCTACTTCCTTAGTTTTGGCATTGATCTGAAAGGGGAGTAAATTTCTCCAGATCATTGCACCCATGGTAACTTCTCAATAACCGACCACAGGACTTTCGATTCCACAGATTTAACGAGTGTAAAAGCTTCTAACTCCATCCTCGTTAATAATGCCAAAAATATCGTTTAATTATCCCTAATATGGAAATCTATGAAGAAATTAATTTTACTATAGAGCATTTTACTGATTCATTAAAATGCAGGTTTCCAACATCATAACGGAGAACGCAAAACAGGAAACTGTTGTTAGACATTTGATCATTCATTGTTTAATACCGTCTTGGAAGAATTTTCATTTACAATGGGTCGTATTTACATGTCCCAATAGAAGATCCAAGATAAATCCCTTTCACCCACTGAGGTAGAAGCGAAACATCCACTCACCACCAAGAACTTCACTGTAGGGTGTTAATAATATCGCACTTTTCACAGAAAAATGTCCCGTGCTGGATACTATTTGCTATTGAAGAAAAAGAGATGGGATTTACAATTCTGCAACCTGATTGCATAATGAGAATTTTTCCGAGTTTCCTGCCTTGCGATGCAAATTAATCCCGAAATTGGATGCTCAGATGACTAACAACGACTTGCACCTGCTAAACTATCAGCTCCACTGCGTCAGTATTCTGTTGTTCAACAGTGTTTGGTATTGAACCTGATGAAGAACGTCGTCGTATCACAGTGTGTACACCAGGAAATTTTCCTACACCGAACCCAGAGTTAAGTCCTACCAGTTTAAGTGGAACCAGTTTAAGTTTACATCCAGGAGAGTATTTTCGTAAATTAAAAGCAGAGATCAAGCAGAACACCCAGCAATACTTCGCCTGCTGCAGGTATCATTTCACTTGGAGAACATTGCGACCACGAACTATTTAACGTGCCCCAGTCAGCTTTAGTGAACACTGTGTTGATTGGAACATGGTGTCGAGTGTTTTCGATCTAGTGTACATGAGAAAGGACAACAACAAGAAGTAGAGAACATTTATTGACGAGGACGATGACTCCGGGATAGAACAACAGGTTGCATTGCTTTCTTTTTTAAGACGGGTATCCATTGCAGGCAGAAACTTAGACTTCTTCCCCAGTTTTATATCCAAGCCTTACTCGAGATTCGAACCCGAAACCGCTCGGTGACTGCCGAGGGTCATAACTATTATACCGAGGGTTGGGTGCCATTGGAACTCACTATCTTCTTGTAATGAGAACGAACTAACCAGGCAAGACTGGCTTCACTGGATCACATTGAGTTCTAAAATTTGCATAGGTCTTGTCATCTGTTCTTACTCTGAATGAAAAAAGTAGAAGGAATTCATTAAAAGGTACTCACATTTTATAAGTTGTGCTTTATATTTTAGCACAATTAATATGTAAATTGTTTTTCTTATTTTATTAAACTATATTTTTCCTTTATTTTCAGTGAATAATTTATCTACCATTATAAAAGCAAATTTTAAAAAATTGTACTTAAGGAATTTTGGTCTGTAAAAGTTGTAGAGGAACACCTGAAAAAATATTCTCATTTTGGAATCTGTAGCAATTTCATATGTTGAAAACATTGTTTTTTTTTAAGCTGTTTTTCGTTCCAAAGATATATTTTGTTAAAAAAGTACCTCAATTTTTGTACAGTTAAAATATTTAAAGAGAAACCTTTATTCAAAAAGTCGATATTGTGTCATATATAAAGATGCTAGTAAAGGTGTAAGAGTAACTGCAAGGCACCTACACAGCAGTCCAAGCACTTTTTCTAAAAAATACAACGTGTCAGATGAAAGCTAAGACTTGGCAGACCCAAAAAATTGACACCACGTCATCAAAGGAAAATTCTTAAAGAACTTAAAAAAGAAACGAGTAGTAGCCTCGGAAAAGCACAGGCTCACAAACTGAAATCACCCTTGTAACTAGAAGAACACTTTACAAATACGTAAAAGAGCGGAAAACTTTATGTTCAGGAAAAGAAAGCCTAAATAGAAAGGAAGTCATTTTGATCACCGGCTACAGTAAGCCAAAAAACATATGTCTTGGAGCTTCAAATGGACTTCAGTTATTTTTTCTGGTGAAAAAATTCGATTTTGGGTGCCCAAACTGTTATCAATAATATTGGCATTGTTTGGATACTTAAAAAAATTCATTCTACCAAACATATGGAAAGAGGCAGTTTACTGCTTTGGATATCTGTTGGCTACGTTAGAAAGACCAATCTAGTATTTATGGATTTAAGACAGAAACATACAGATGACATGTAAATTTTAAATTTCAGAGCTTCTTCCCTATGGCTCTGAGCTAGGTGGAGAAAGTTGGATATTTCAGCAAGATGGAGAATCTGCTCATTCGGCTAATGGCATCGAAAATTGGTTTGAAACAAATAATATCCAGTGTTTGCCTTGGCTTGTTAAAAGTAAAGAAGTCAATATTGCTGAAAACATATGGTCTGTAATTGTTCGCCTTACACCGGGCCTTATTGTTCGCCTTACACCGGGGGCAAGTAATGTGAATCTCCGCTCGAACTTTGAGAAGCTTTGAATTGGGCTGGGGATAATTTTTGTCAAATCGAAATTCAAGACTTTTGTGATTCAATGGTGAATAGAGTCTTTGAAGTAATTAAATCAAATGGCAGAAGAATACCTTATTAACAAGACTTTTATTCTCATCATTTAAAACTGCCCATCTACTTTTTTCACACAGTATGATGTGAACGAAATTAATTTTTAAATGTAATAAACAAGAAGATTTTTATTTTATGTTACATATATAGTCACCTGATTGTAAATTAGTTTTTATAAGTGTTGTAATAAAATTATTTTGTAAAAATTCAAAGTTCTTCTCTTAATTGAAAAAATACTAGTGTCCTACTTTTTCCCTGCAGAGTAATAATAAGCTGCAAAGAAAGTGAGTGAAAAAGAAATATAAATGAATTCTCTCCATCTACCTAAAACTAGAATACATCACATATCTTTGCTAATTATCCTTTTTTTATGGATGATAAAGACTTAAAAAGTATTCAATATGCTCAGAG